>JACGDI010000518.1:15372-73084 GCA_014898725.1 Jacaranda copaia | reverse complement strand
GAGAGAGAGAGAGAATATAAGCATTTTATTGAATATTGATATAGAAAAGCATGTTTAAAGACTTTAAAGCATATTTTGCTCCCATTATTTTATCAAATTCCTTACCCTTTTAAGAATTCGGGAAATCTCATTTCCTTAGTAAGAAATTAATGTCCAAAGGCATCGTTTGTGAACTTATGACTCATGAGACATGAACCAATGATCTTAATGTGGGTAACTTTTACAATTTCCATCTGTATGCAATCCTTGATTTTATTTTGCCTCACCTTTTCATATAGACCCATGACTCGTGTGATATCTATATTACTTAATGTTGAGTCATACCTACCAATCACTCTTTAACTATAAGCTCAACTATGATCATTCCACGACTCGTGAGACAATGTCATAGTGAGTCTTATATTAAAGTGCATCTCATGCTAAGGAAATAATCAAAGCTTTCCTCTAATAAAGTGTCCCATGACTCTTATGCCAACCTTAATTAGGGAAGCTTCTCATTTCATTTTCCTATTAGTAGAAGGCTTGGATTAATGAAAACTCTTTTTAATTTATATCTAACTTGATTTAGTTTTTTATTAACTTAAAACTCCTCTAAGTTGAGGGATTTTGTTTTTGCTTTGAAAGATCTCATCAATTTTATCTATGCTTACTTAGGTTCTCTATCCGAACTATGCATTACCTACATCAAATGGATGAAGAAAGCATATATAAGTAAATAAACCTAGCATGCATCAAATAATGGGATGATCTTGAGCCTTAACCAAATAGTGCGCTTAGAGCCATATGTACACTATTTAGTTGATTTTAGATGGGTTTAATTAAATTAATAGATTCTATCTATTACATGAATATATCCCATACATTTATGGGTCTTCAAACCTCCTCGACTTTGCCCCCTTTTGGACTCTTTGCAACAATTGGAAAATAGAAATCCTCACATCGTAAGAGTCCTACTTTCACAACAATTACAAGATTTGAAGCAAGAGGTACGCAGACTCCATTTAATTACAACCCATTCAAAATTTTTTTGAATATAAATAAAACCAAATTAAAGGCTCATAGTCTTCCCCATTCATCCATCGTCCGTCATCCATTCAACAATTGAATAAATAATCATACATAAATTGACAATCAATTTATCAATTAAAGGTTTATCACATAAACAATTAATTAGATGTAAAATTAAGCATAATTCTTATGCACCTCAATTTTGTATTAACTTGAAGATTACACTTAGATTTGATTTTAACATAGGCAAAAAATAACCAACAATTTTCTAAACACTTACACAACAATCGTGCATCATAATTATGCATGAAAAATAATTTGACTCACAAAAATAAGGCCAAAAAAAACTTAAAAAAACCAAAATAGCTGCCCTAACAGCTTGCTACCCATGGTCACTCGCTGCGTGCTAGGCTGGGTAGCCAGGCAGCCAAGTCAACTGTCAAGTCAATTTTTTCTTTTTTATTTATTTTGTGTTTCAAAGTTTATGGACTCTTCCATAACACCTTTTTCACATGTAATTTGATTATTTTATGGATTAAACACCGTTTTAAAATAGAAAATAAAGTATCTAGAAAGCATTAAAATTCAAATCTAAAGAAAGAATCATATTCTTCAAAAATTTTTAATTATAATCAATCATATTGGATCCAGGAATAGCCAAAGCACCTTAAAGCTATTAAAAACATGCTATATCATTATATAACATAAGTTTTATTGCTAAATCAATATTTAACATCATAATATTTGAATAAAAATCATGCCAATATATGATGTAACAATTAAATACATATTAACATATTTCATTCAAACATATCAAAAACCACATTAATTATCTCCAAACTCTTAAATTTATCAGTTGAATTAAGGATTTAGATATTAAGAATCAATCAATCATATGAATTAATTCAAAAATTCTAATTTTGACATGAAGATGGCTTTGATACCAGTTGCAGTGAGGAGATAGGCAAGGATCCATAAATTAAAACCAAAATAAGGAAAATTAATTTCCTCTCTCCAAACATAGGATCGTTCATCATGTCATAAATTAGGATGTAAAGACAACAAGATTACCTTTAATGTATAATCAAGGTGGCTGATGAAGAATTTCCTATGGACTCCTCTAAATCAAGATCTACTTTCTCCTATTCTTTGGTCCATTTTCTCCACACCTAGAACTTTTTAAACTGGAAACTTTATCTTGTCAATAGACATCCTAAACGGCCCTAATATGGCTGAAAATTGGAGGAAAAAATCTGCCAATGGTTGCCTAAAGCTTCTCTAAAATCGGCCAAGTGGAAGGTTAAATTATCCAATTATGAGCTTCTCAAGTGTGAAGTCTCCAATGTTGATCCACACACGTAAGAAAAATTCCCAAATCCTCACATAGTTTTCTAGAGAAGAGATGAGGAAGAAGAAGATGGAGTTGGCTTTTTTAGGAGAGAGATATGAGAGAATATTGTAGGTAGTTACTCAACACGAACTATGCTACCCTAAGAGGGAAGAATGATGCTTCAATTAGAACTCCTAGGGACCAGCTACTTGTGGTATTTATAGAGTGAGTAGGAAGCTTTAGGATGCTTCTTTTGTTAGAATAATGCTTTACAAGCTAATAAGATTGGCCTTGTTTAAACTATTTTCTTGTATATACAATTTTGATTGAATGATATTTCTGTATATGACCATCTTTATCTTATGATTTATTTCACTTTATTGGCATTTGGATGAAGCCCTTAGATCACCTAAGAATGTGGGGCTTGGTTGGGTGACCATGGAATAAGTCTCACATGGTTGTGATCTTAAATCTTCCAAGTAATAAGATTTTATGAGATGGGGCATCTAAAATCCAGATAGACTTACACTAATGATGCACAAATCCAAGGGTTGGAGATTAGTTTGTTCCATGAGCAATTGTATAAGATATAGGTGCATGTTAATGGGTGCTTGTTAGACAACAAAGCATCAAAAACCTATCAAAGAATCTACTAGATAGCCATAGTGGCAAGTTCTCCTACTTACGCTAGTGTATATTATTAGTCTTTTGACATGAGGATCCATGATAACCTTGTGTCTGGTCCTCATGCTTTGAATTTTTCTTGACTGCTTAGTGGGTCTTTTGGGTTGAGCTTGGGTATGAGGTAGTTGGTATGGAGGTTTGTGAGATCCAATATAGAATCTGACTTTTCACTGTTGTGAAGGGTGAGTACATCTTCTATGTGTTCTATGATGATTGATTACTAGAAATCCTTGCACAAGGTGGTATGACAATTTGAAAAAGGAGCTTTCAAAGGTAAGGTCACACAATAGAGATCGAACATTAAAAATAGAGGTATAGTATCTAGGTTATTAGGAAGCCAACAAATATCTTACCCTAGGCCTCTTTTAGGAGATAGGAGTTAGAAGGATCATATTTGCATGGCATGCTTAGAGTGATGATGATTCTATAGAGTATTCATTTTGGCCAACTAGTTGGGCTCCATAGACTTAAGGTTGGACATCGACCATGGAGATTGGGTACTCTTCAATTAATAAGATTAATTAAATTGAGTTGACTAGTTTAAAGGAGTTTTAAACTAGAATGAATATAAGATATTCAAAAGTCACAAGGAGTTGTGAGTCCATGTCCAATGAATGATAGAATCTATTGGGTCACACACAAAATCCAATTAGCTTCCTAATTAATGGAGAGAATTTTCTAAGGTGTTAGAAAATGATGTCTCCTAGTAGATCGATTTTTTGTGACAAATTTGAGGGTCAATTTTGGCTTGATTGATTTAAGTGATAAATTAATCAACCAATTTAAGGGTTAAATTAGAACAATAATTAAAGAGTTAATTATTTGGTACTGGCATGACCTGATTGCTCATGTTAACTTAAAGAGTTAAGTTAACGAATTTAGCTCAAGGGGTTAAGCTAGTTTAACTTAAAGAGTTACGTTAAAGGACAATTGATTAAATTAAAAAGTTTAATTTAATTAATTAGAAAGAACGAATTTTGGAGGGAAGACTTAAATGAGATTTGAAATGGCATCTTAATTAATTTGAAATGAGATTCCAATTGTAATTATGATGCAAATAAAATTTAAATGAGATTTGGATTCAAATTTGCCACCATGGCAACCTCATTTGGTTGCCCATCCTCATGCATTGTGTGATGCCAACTTGGCATCACACATTTTCAGCATCTACATATAAACATAGAGAGAGAAGGTCATGCATATCACATTTGGTGTGAAGAATTAGATTCTTCCCTCTTTCTCTCCAAAATCACTTGCAAGCTAGCATTCATGTGTTGAAAGCTAAGCTTCCTTCTTCTTTTTCCTACCCAAAATTCAGGCTCCACCATTAGCAAATCTCTGGTCTTACTCCAACTCATATACTAGATATTTTGGAAGATCTCATTGATGTGTGGATCACTACAATAGAGGTAAGGTGTTTGTCTTGCTTGTTTTGGAGATCCACCTGCATGGGGTCCAACTTGGAGATTTTCTCCAGGGAGTGCCAGATGGTCAATTGATCTAAAATTTTAATTAGACGTTTACCAAAGTGTTTGAAAGCTCTAGATATATTTTCAAAATTTTTGGAGGATATTTGATAAGGCGATCATTGCAATCTTCTTGCTGGACCACTACCAAGCAGATTCTGGAACTAGTGATGTGTTCATTTGCTACTACTTGGATTTGCTCTTCAAGGTAATACTCTATATAAATCCAAATCCTAGGCATGATTAGATCCTTATTTAGCTTGTAGGCATTAGTTACTTTCACATTTTGAAGTTCTGATATTAGATCCTAGTGCTTTATTGGCCTTCAAGTGGTATCGGAGCTAAAATTATGCTTAGATTTGGATTTTATTTAGTTGATTGATTCATGTGATGGATTAATCTAGATCACCAAATTCTCAATTCAATTGATGGATTGGATAATTTGGTTGATTTGTGTGTAACTCCTTGATTAATGAATTAAAAGCATGCTATTATGTGATTTATGTGTTAAATCATATAGTTAGTATGTTTTAATTCATAGTAATTAATGTTGAATGTTGATTTGGAATTAATTGATATTCTTTGTTGATATAGCATGCTATTATATGGCTGAAAGAGTTTTGGTCATTTTTTGATCCAATTGGATTGGAGTGTGGTTGGAGATTCTTGGAGAATTTGATTCTCACTTAGACTTGATTTTTTGAAGCATGTTTGAGCACTTTAAGTTTCCATTGTGGAATGAGTTTCAGACCTGGAAATTAATTCATAATGTGTGATTTAATGTTTAGAATGTATTTTATAATTTTTGGTGCATAAAAGTGGAGCTAAAAAACGGCTTGACTTGCCTTTAGCCCTAAAATAGGGGCTATCAGCTAGCTTTGAGCAAGTTGCTAGGGTAGTGGTAGAAAGCCACCACCTAGTGGTGTACTCAGCTTGGCCAACAGCCACTGGTTGAGGTTGGGCATGTTTTAAGCCATTTTTTTTTGGGTCCTTAAGTGGCTAAAAATTAATATTAAATCATATGTTATGGATGCACAAGTGTTGTGTAAGCCCTCAAAATGATGTTTAACATTTTTGTTGCTTCTTAAAACTTGTCAAAGTTGATCTCTAACTTGTGGCATAAGAGTTATGCTTGTCCAATTATTTGTTTATGAGATAAGCATTTAATTGTTGGAATTAATTGTTAATTCTAGATTAATTTGTTATTCATTTAATTATTGAAAGAATGATGAATGACTGGGGATGATCATGAGCCCTTAATATTGATTTTATTTGTTTCAAATTTATTGAAATGGGTTGTATTAAATGGGGCTTGCATGCCTCTTGTTTTATCTTGTAAAAGTTATGAGAGTAGAGTTACTAGGAGTAAGGATTTTCATTTCATGTAAAAGTTGCATGGAGCAAGGAGTCTAGTGGGGGCATGAACTTTTTGACGATCCATGAATGTATAAGATACACTCATATAATAGTTTAGTTTAATCAACTCACTTAAAATCAATCAAAGTGATACACTTTTGGCTCTAAGTGCATCATTTGAGTAGGCTTATGTCATCCTACTCTCGGAGCATGCTAGGCGCATTTACTTATTTACGCTTTCCATACTTATTGATGTGTGAGATGCATCATTAGGATATAGAGAACCTAAATAAAAAGGTAAAAATGATGAGATCTTTGCAAGCAAAATCCCCCCACTTAGAATGTCTAAGTGCTTTTCAAATATTAAGTCAAAATTGTACAAGTTAAAGGAGTTTTAATTAATTCAAGCCTTCCACCAATAGTGATGCCATGATGATGCTACCGATTTTGCATGATGATCCTTGGTCATGGGAGTCACATTTAGGAGGAAAGCTGTGAGCATACATTTAGCATAAGATGCACCTTTGACTTGGGAACCCTCATGCATTGGCACTTGGTCATGGGAGATGTCATGAGGTTATCTTGAGATAAATTTTGATGTGTAGGTTTGAGTTAACACTTAGTAGTATAGATGTCGTATGATCATGTGGGTCTATTGAAAAATGAGGCAAAAATATATTAAGAGTTGCATGAGATGCAATTAGCAAAAGTTGCTTACCCTTCGATTGCTTGTGGATGGCACTTGTTCACGGGAGTCCATTGGCAAGTCATTGAGGTCTTGATTCTCATTAGAAAATTTGATTTCTAGAATTCTTCTTGGGGGTGAAGAATTTGATAAAATAGTGGGAGAAAAACATACTTGAAAGACCATGAACATGTTTTCAATATCAAATTCAGTCACATGCTCATATTCTCTTTTTTGCCTTTGGGGATTTGTGAAATCTCAAGAATGGCTAAAATTTCTCTCAACATTATTTTGGAAACCTATAAATCAATCGGACCAAACTTACATGATTGGCTTAACCTCAAAAATTATTTTAGATTCCTAAAGGTGGATAAAGGTCCTATATCATGGTACTCCTAATCCCTTTAGGATTAATGTAGATCTAAAGACACGTGAAAAGTTCACGAATTGGGCTTAGGATCATCCTATCCTATAGTCTCATGATGGCATCTATAAACATTAAAAGTCTTAAGGAGACATGAATTGTGCCTTGGTTAAAGTTTAAAAGAATCGTAAAGCAACTGAGGTATGGGAGGCTTATGTTGTCAAAGGATATTTTTCAAGCTAGGATAGATGTGAAGTCATGCATCATCGACTACTGTCTAAAAATGATTAGGCTTGGAGAAGCTTTTTAACTTGGACATAGTGATGGACAATGATGGCCATGATGATTTGATCCTTTCATCCCCACCAAGTTTTATTAATCAAAGTGTTGATCTACAATGAGACTACCATGACAAGGGCTCGCCTTTAACACTTGTTTTCTCCTCCAGGTCTATGGCCCCCAGGAATGCTAGAAAAGTAGGTAAAAGGAAAAAATGTTTTTCCTCTAAGGGAAAACAATTATCAAAGGCATCCGAAGGAATCAAAAAGATCATAAAGGATATAATCGATATTATTTGTTTCTACTTTGGCAAGATAGACCATTGGAAGCTATTTGCAAAGGTTACTTTGCAACCCTTAAGAAGGGTATGTACTTTATTGAAGTGTATTTTAGGATAAATTCTTTCTCATGGATATATGATATTGCATGTGGTTTTTTTCTTCGTAAGTTGTTAAGAAGAATAAAAAGAAGAATAGATCCAAGTGATATAGATATGATCTATCACCTTGGCTAAGGAGCAAGAGTTATGTCCAAAGCCGAAATGTGCAGTAAGTCAGACTTAGAGAACTCTATATTTGTATTGGATCTTTGTCATACAATACCATGTATTGTTGAGAACAATATTTCTATCCTCATTTTAGATAGTGAAAGATTTGATCCTTCTACATAAAATATGTGATTGAAGGCATTAAAGAATGAGTTCTTTAGTTGCTTGTGGTACAATTAACAAAGGATTTTACATATTAGATTCTTAACCATCACTAATGCACTTTCAACTAAAAAAGAAATTAGATATTCAAGAACATGCCATTTTATGGCATACAAGACTTGGTCATATCTCCAAAAAAAGGATGAATAAGTTAGAAGCTCCCAAAGCATTAAATGTTAGTGGTATTGAGAACTTTCATACTTGCTAATCTTGTTTGAAGGGATAAATGACCAAAGCCCTTTTTGTAGGATAAACGTAGTACTTTACAAAACCTTTGGATTTAATCCACATGGACGTTTGTGGTCTACTAAGAGTTAGTAAGGAACATTGCCATCCTTACTTCATTACCTTCACCAATGGTAATAGTCGGTTCGAACAGATGTATTTTATGAAGTACAAGTTTGAGGCCTTTGAAAAGTTCAACGAGTATAGAAATGAAGTAGAAAAGAAAAAAGAGACTTAGTATTAAAGCCCTTCAATTGGATTGAAGGGGACAATACTTAAATACCAAATTCTTGGATTATCTAATGGAGAATGGGGATTCTCTCTCAATGGAGTCCACCCAGCACACCTTAATATAATGGAGTAGCCAAGAGGAAAAATCGCACCTTGTTGGACATGGTACATTCCATAATAAGCTTTTTCTATGTGCCTATATACTTTTGAGGTTACGTCTTAATGATAGTGGCAAAGTTACTAAGAGTAGTACCTTCAAAGTTAGTGCTAAAAATACCATATGAGATATGGCATGGCAAAGCACTTGCTTATCACTGTCTAAAGGTTTAGGGGTCTCCTGCCTGCGTGAGATGGATAATGGGAGATAAGTTGGATAACGGATCCATCTTGTGCAAGTTTGTGGGCTACCCAAGAGAGTCTATGGGTGATTACTTCTATGATCCCTTGGAACAAAATGTGCTTGTTTCGAGGAATACCACCTTTTTGGAAAGAATTTTCTATTAGATAGAAAAGGCATTGTTATTGAAGTTGATGAAGTTCAAGATAATCAATAAATTCCACAAGTGGTAGAAATAAATAAATATCAAAGAATCTCATACACAACCTCTAAGAAGGTTGGATTGAATCAATAAGTAACTCAAAAAGTTCAAATTTTTTCATGAGACAAGTTATTAGATAGAGATCTAAAGACCTATCAGGAAGTTATGTCGAACATAAATTTGAGGCGTTGGCTTGTAACCATGAGATCCAAAATGGGATCCTTGTACTCAAGCAAAGTATGGACTTTGGTAGATCCACCAAAGGGAATAGTTTCTATTGGTTGCAAGTGGATCTATAAGTGAAAGCTTAGGGTAGATAGAGAAGTGGTGACTTTAAGGCATGACTAGTAGCAAAAGGTTACAATCAAAGACCCAACATTGACTTTGAGAAAACCTTTTCATCGGTTGCTATGCCTACGTCTATTCAGATTCTACTTGCCATAGCTATATATTATGATTATGAGATATGACAAATGGATGTGAAATCTGCTTTCCTCAATGGTGACATTGAAGAAAAAATTTATATGGAGCAATCACAAGGTTTTACATCCAAAGGGAATGACCAAAAGGTTTGCAAACTCCAGAAATTCATTTATGGACTCTAATTGGCATCTAGAATTTGGAATATATTTTTTTTATAAGATAGTCTAATTGTTTGGCTTTGTTAAAAAGGTGTATGAACTTGATGTGTACAAAAGGGCTAGTGGGAGTAGTATATAGTTTATTATGCTTTATGTTAATGACATCCTTTTCATTAGGAATGAGGTAGGAATGTTAAAGTGTACTAAAGCATAGTTATCTACACAATTCTCCATAAAGGTTTGGGGAAAGCATCCTATGTATTAGGAATACGTATCTATAGAAATAGATCGGGGATGGTGCTGGGGTTTTCCCAAATCTTATACATTGAATAAGATATTAAAGAGGTTTAGTATGGAAGAATCTAAGAGGGGATTCCTCATTTTGGGATGTGATCTTCATCTCTTAAAGTTTATAGCCCCTTAGATTGTTGACGAGAGACATAGAATATCCCATATACCTTATGCGTCCACTACATGGAGCATAATTATATACTGTTCAATGTACAAGATCAAATGTGGCACACTTGTTAAGTGTTACGAGTTAGTTCTAATTTGATCTCGGTGAATGTCATAGAAGACTGTTAAAATAATTATTAAGAAGAACCAAAGACTTATTTTTAGTATATGGCAATGGAGAATTAAAACTCGTGGAGTTTGTGGATTTTAGTTTCCAATCTAATGTAGATGAGCTAATATCCACTTTTGGATACATATTTTGCCTTAATGGTGGCATGGTGTGTTGGAAGAGTTTCAACTAGACACCAAGGCCTAAATAACTACTAAGGTGAAATACTTTGTGGTTTTGGAAACCACAAAAGATGATGTTTGGATAAAAACATCATCCAAGGGTTGGATGTAGTGCCTAGCGTGCATGAGCCTACGATTGTCTTTAGAAGACAACTTAGGACTTGAACTAAGATCTCATTAGTAATTTAAACATATTAAATGTGTTATCATTTGATACATGATAACAATTGATAGAGATGACAACTGAGTGGATAAAAGTTGCCTCAATAGAGAATAAAGTAAAACTACTATATTAACCCCTAAAAGCTAAAGGTCTTTGGAGGACATCTTATGAAGATAGGTTTCAAGGCCATAGGGCATTAGCTTTTGGGCAAGTGGGAGATTGTTGGAATGGTGCCCTACAAGCCAATGAGATTAGCCTTGTATAAACTATTTCCTAGTATATACAATCTTGATTGAATGATATTTCTTTATATGGCTATCTTCATCTTATGCTTTATTTCGCTTTTCTAACATTTGGATAAAGCCCTTAGATCACTTAAGATTGTGAGACTTGGTTTGGTGACCATGGAATAAGCCTTAAATGTTCGTGTTCTTAAATCTTCCAAGTCATAAGATCTTATGCAATGGGGTATCTAAGATCTGAATAGACTTTTACTAATGAAGCATAAATCCAAGGGTTGGAGATTACTTCATTCCATGAGCAATTGTATAAGATACGGGTGCATGTTGGTAGGTGCTTATTAGAGGACAAGGCACTGAAGACCTACCAGAGAATCCACTAGATAGTTGTAGTGGCAAGTTGGTAGTGTCTAGTTCTCCTACTTATGCTAGTACATATTATTAGTTTTTTAACCTGAGGATCTATGGTAACCTTGTGTCCATTCCTCATGCTTTGACTTTTCTTTATACCTAACTCAACTCTTTCGGGTTGAGATTAGGGATGAGCTACTTGGCATGGAGGTTTGTAAGATCCAAGATGGAATCCGACTCCTCGCTGTTGTGAAGGGCGAGTACATCTCCTTTGTTTTCTATGATGATCGATTCCTAGAAATTCTTGTATAAGGTGTTGTGACAATCTGCAAAAGGAGTTTTCCAAAGGTGAGATCATACAATAGGGATCAAACATTAAGGATGGAGATGTAGTATCGAGGTTATTAAGGAGTTGACAAATATCTTGCCCTTGATCTCTTTTGGGAGATAAGAGATGGAAGGACTGTATTTGCAGGGCATGTGTAGAGTGATGATGGTTCTCCATAATATTTATTTTGGCCAATTAGTTGGGCTCCATGGGATTGAGGTTGGACATCGACTATGAAGATTGGGTACTTTTCAATTAATGAGAATTGAGTTAAGTAGTTTAAAAGGAATTTTAAATTAGAATGAATATAAGATATTCAAAATTCACAAGGAGTTGTGAGCCCATGTACAATAAATGGTAAAACCTATTGGGTCACACACAAAATCTAATTAGCTTCCTAATTAATGGAGATAATTGTTTAATATGTTAGAAAATGATGTTTCCTAGTGGACTGATTTTTGGTGCCAAGTTTCAGGGTCAATTTTGACTTAATTGATTTAGGTGTTAAATTAATCAACTAATATAAGGGTTAAATTAGATTAATAATTAAGAAGTTAATTATTTGGTACTAGCATAACCGTCAATTGGTCAAGTTAACTTAAAGAGTTAAATTAATGAATTTAGCTTAAGGAATTAAGCTAGTTTAACTTAAAGAGTTAAGTTAAAGGATAATTAATTAAACTAAAGAGTTTAATTTAATTAATTAGGAAGAATGAATTTTGGAGGGAAGACTCAAATGAGATTTGAAATGGCATCTTAATTAATTTGAAATGAGATTTCACATGTAATTAAGATGCAAATGAAATTCAAATGAGATTTGGATTCAAATTTGCCATCTTTGCAACCCCATTTGGCCACCCCCCTCATGCATTGTGTGATGCCAACTTGGCATCATAGATTTTTAGCATCTATATAGATATACAGAGAGGAGGTCCTGCATATCAAATTTGGTATGAAAAATTAGATTCTTCCCTCTTTTTCTCCAAAACCACTTGCAAGCCAGTATTCATGTATTGAAAGCTAAGGTTCCTTTTTCTTCTTCCTACCCAAAATTCAGCTTCCACTAGTAACAAATCTCTGGTATTACTCCTGATCGTGGACTTGAGATTTTGAAAGATCTAATTAGTGTGTGGATCATTACAATAGAGGCAAGGTGTTTATCTTGCTTGTTTCTGGAGATCTACCTGCATAGGGTCCAACTTGGAGATTTTCTCCAGGGATTAACACAAGGAAAATAGATCTGAAATTTTAACTGGAAGTTAGCCAATGTGTGGGAAAGTTCCATATATTTTTTTATGATGTTTGGAGGAGATTTGGTAGGGCGATCATTGCAATCTTCTCACTGTGCCATTAGTCGGCAAATTCTGGAACTAGTGAAGTGTTCACTTGCTACTCCTTGAATTTGCTCTTCAAGGTAATCCTCTATCTAGATCTAAAGCCTAGGCATGATTAGATCCTTGTTTAGCTTGTAGGCACTAGTTACTTTCATGTTCTGAAGTTTTGATATTAGATCCTAGTGCCTTACTCACTTTGATTTAATTAATTAATTAGATCCTAATTAAAATGGACTCTCCATTTTTTTCCCTCCAATTTATTTAATCTCCCAATTAATCAAATTCACTCTTTAATTTAGTTAATTTTAATTTCACTCTTTAAATTAATTAACTTAACTCCTTAGCCTAATTAATTTAACTCCTTAAGTTAAATAAATTAACTTAGCTCCTTAAGTTAATTAAAATCAACTTAACTCCTTAAGTTGACCTCTGACTAATTAAATTTGTGTCACATGGCACAAATTAAATTAACTCCTTAATTTAATGGGCTTAATTTAACTCTTTAAATTATTTTGATTAATTTAACACTTAAATTAATCAAGTCAAAGTGACTAATTAATAATTATTCAATTTACTCTTTCCATTTCTATGGTAAAAACTGCCACTTGAATTTCTAACTCCATAGAAAAATTCCTCCTATCAAATAAGGTTTTCTTAGGTTTTTGTGTGCGATTCATTAGGTTCACCAATTCATTAGATGTGAGCTCACAACTCTTTATGATACTTTGAATACAAAATATTTGAATTAGTTTAAACTCTTTTAAACTAATAACTCTATCAATCAATCTCTATCAATTGAAGAGTACCCAATCTCTATGGTTGATGTTTAGTAACAAGCCCACGAAGCCCAACAAATTGGATGAATGTATTAAGGTGAACTGTTAATTAAAAGAGTTTAAACTAATTTGAATATTTGTAATATTCAAAATATCATAAAGAGTTGTGAGCCCATGTCTAATGAATTAGTGAACCTAATGGATCGCGCACAAAAGGCTAAGAAAACCCTTATTTGATAGGAGGAATTAGAAAATTCGATAGGCAGGGTTTTCACCTAAGGAAGAGAGGACAAGTTGGCTAATTATCAATTGGTCACTTTGGTTTGGTTAATTAAGTGTTAAATTATTCCAAATAATTGAAAGAGTTAAATTAGGCTAATTAAATTAAGGAGTTAATTTAATTGGTGCCATATGTCAATTTAATTAGTCAAAGTCAACTTAAAGAGTTAAGTTGATTTAATTAACTTAAGGAGTTAAGTTAAACTAATTAAATTAAAGAATTAATTTAATTAGCTAGGGAATTTGAGTTTTGGAGGGAAAATAAAATGGAAGGCTCCACTTGAATTAATTGAGTTGGCATTTTTAATTTATGAAAGTAAAATCCAATTCAAGCTAGAATTAAATTTAGCAAGTTGGCACTTATGCTCATTTTCAGCTACCATTTAATTTAGAGTTTCCACTTCATACTATAAATACTCCCCACACACCTCATATGGCCAACCACTTATGCTCATTTTCAGCTACCATTTTCTTTCCATTTGTGGTGATCTCATGTGTTTAGAGAAACCACCTAATAGATTCTCTTTAACAACCTTTCCTCCTTCTTCCTTCTCTAATTTCTACCTAATTGACAGAGGATTGAGAGAGTTGTTAGGTGTGTGGATTTTCTCTAGAGGCACAACACTTGGTGTGCTTTGAGTTGGTGATTGAAGATCCTTCAAGATTTGAAGATCAATTTTGCAAAAGTTGTTGGAACTGCTAACCATAGGCGTGGAGTAGAAGATCCTTGGAGAAGAAGAAGTTGATCTTGCTAGTTACCTTTAAATCCCTCATTTAAGGTAACATTATCTAGCCTTTAAATTCACTATTAATGCATGCAATCAGATCTTTTGGTTGAGGATTTGCAAGTTATTTTTTGCTTATTTTTTGCAATTATTTTGGATCCTTGCACTTCATCTTTCTTCAAGTATTATCGAAGCCAATTTTATGCCTAATTTTCCATTTGTTGAATTGATTCATGTGATGAATTGATTCTAGGACTCTGATTTCTTAATTTAATTGATGAATAGAAGATTTTGAAGTTGATGCATAAGGCTTTAACTGTGTTGAATTGAAATATGTCAATATGTGCTTAATTGTGAATTACATACGTTGGTATGAATTTTAATTCAAATCCTATTATGTTAAACGCTAATTTAGCATTGGATGATGCTAAAATGTTGATTTAGAATGATGACTATTTCTTTAAATTGTTTAGGCAATTTTTTAGATCTGATTTGGTTGGATGCCTTGAAGCTGTTTGAAGAATAGTGATTCTTCCTTAGATTTGATTTTTGAAGCAATCTAAGAACTTTAATTTCTATTTTTGAAGGTGTTTATAATTTGAAAATTTATCATAAAATATATGGAATAGAGTTATGGAAGTGTCCATAATGTTTGGGATGGCAAGAGAGCAAAAATAGGGCAAAATGGTAGCCTAGGCACCTTGTGGTAGGGCCCGCGTTGGCTAGCCAGCTAGCCCTTGGCTGGGCAGCAGGCCCACCTAAGGCAACCCAAACATAATCGTTTGTCATTTTGTGCATTTTTGCCCTTGTAACAGGTTTGCCATTTTGTGCATTTTGACTTTTTAACTATTTTGAAGTTTTATTAAAATTCAATGATGATTGAATGAGTTGTATTAAATGGGTCTTACATGTGTCTTTATTTTTAACCATGTAATTGTTATAAGAGTCGAACTCTAGGGATGAGGTTTTCTTTACTCTCTTAAATTTTTGCAAGGAGCCAAAAGAGGCTAAGAGGATCAAGGAGGCATGAAGATGCGTGAATGTATGGGATAAATTCATGTAATAGATATGATTTATTAATTTAATCAATCCACCTAAATCAACTAAGTAGTGCACCTATAGCTGTAAGTGCACTACTTGGTTAAGGCTCATGCTCATTTCAACCTTAGATGTATGTGATGGATGGTTAGGTTTATTTACTTATTTATGCTTATTTTATCCTATTGATGTATGTGATGGATGGTTAGGATAGGGAACCTAAATAAGCAAAGATAAAAATTAATGCCATCTTCCAAGCAGTAAAATCCCTCAACTTAGAATAGTCAAACTTCAAAAAAGTGTTAAAGTTAGATTGGATAAAATTAAACTCAGTTTAATAATCTAAGCAACATGAGAAACTACCCCAATTTTGTGTCGGCTCATGAGTCATAGGACACATTATTGGTGGAAAGATGTGATCACTACCGCGTCATAAGATGCACTTTAATTTGAAATTTTCTATGACATTGTCTCATGAGTCGTGGAATGATTAGCGTTGAATTTATAATTAAAGATATATTTGTAGGTTAGATTTAGCACCTAGTAGTATAGATGTTGCACAAGTTGTTGGTTAATATAAAAAGTGAGGCAAAGCACACCAGGGATTGCATGAGATGTAATTAGTAATGGTTACCAACCTTAGGATTATTAGTGGATATCTCACGAGTCGTGGGTTTACAAGTGATGCCTTTGGGCCTTGATTTTCACTAAGGATATATGATTTCCTAAATTTCAATGAGGGTAAGGAATTTGATAAAATAGTAGGAGAAAAACATACTTGAAAGACTATAATCATATTTTCAATATCAAATTCAATCAAATGCTTATATTCTCTTCTTTGGTTATATAGATTTGCAAAATCTAAAGAATGGCTGAAAATCCACTTGCATCACTTTGGAAACCAATAAACTAACCAGGCCAAACTACCATAATTGTCTAAACCTCAAAATCATTCTAGATTTTGACAAACAGACATATGTTCGATATCAAGTTGCTCCAAATCCCTTAAAGATCAATGTGGATCAAGAGACACATGAAATGCTCATGAATTGGGTTAAGGATCAACTCCTATCCCATAGTCTCATAATGGAAATTATGAACTTCAAAAATCTCACGAACATATGAAACATACCTCAGTTAATTGCTAGCAAGAGTTGTATAGAAAACAATGCATGAGAGGTAAATGTAATGAAAGGAGATTTTTCAAGTTAGTATGGCTGAGGGATCTTGTGTCCTCAGCTACGGTCTAGAGATGATTAGGCTTATTAGGAAGCTTTTCAACTTGGACATAGTGATGAACAAAGATCTCTTAAAGGGATTTGATCCTCTGATCCTTTTCAAGTTTAATTTTACCAATGTGTTGGTCAAGGCAGAGATAATCATAAAAAGGACAAGCTTCTAATGATTGCTTCCTCCTCCCATTCTAGAGGCCCTAAAAGCAAATATAAAATGAGTTCTAAGAGGAAGCTAATATTTAAGGAGTCTGGTGGAATCAACAAGATAATTGAGTATAATAAGGATACAACTTGTTTTTATTAAGGCAAATTGGGTCATTAGAAGCTCAATTGCAAAAGATGCCTTGCATCTTTAGAGAAGGATAAGTTGTTTATTGAAGTGCACTTAAGGATAAATTCTTCTTCGCGGATATTTGATGCCTCATGTGGCTCTTATTTTTGTAATTTGTTACAAAGAATGGAAAGAAGAATAAATCTTAGTGATGAGGATATGATTCTCCACTTTGGCAATTAATCAAAGAGTTGTGGATAAAGCTTAAGGTATAAGTTAAGTTAGACTTAAAAGATTTTAAAGTTTGTACTAAATCCTTGATATTATGTACCTAAGTGCCATTGGTACATTGTATAAAGGATTATATATTTTAGATTCTTCACCAGCACTAATGTACATTCAACAAAACAACAAAAGAAAGTTAGATAACCAAGAAAATGCATACCTTTAGCATGCTAGAATATATTTGCAAGAATATGATGAACAAGTTAGTAGCCCTCAAAGTACTAAATGTTAGTGGATTAGAGGATCTACCTACATGTGAATCTTGTTTAAAAGGAAAAATGACCAATGCTCTTTTGTAGGACAAATAAAGTAATCCACAAGTCCTTTGGATTTGATCTATCGGGCATATGTGGTCTATTAAGAGTTAGTGTAAGAAGAGGCTATTCTTACTTCATTACCTTCAACATGATTTCACTTGATTTAAACATGTGTATCGTATGAAGTACAATTCTAAAGTCTTTAAAAAGTTCAAAGAGTATGGGAATGAAGTAGAAAAGTAATTAGGACTTCGTATCAAAACTTTTTGATTGGATTGTGAAGAAAAATATTTAAGTACCAAATTATTGGTTTATCTAAAACAGAATGGAATTTTCTCATAATAGATTTCACCTTGCACACCACAACATAATGGAGTAGCCGAGAAGAGAAACCATACATTATTAGACATTGCATGATCCATGATGAGCTTCATTATTGTCCATATCTCTTTTTGGGAATACACCTTATAAATGGTGGTGAGGCTACTAAATGTACTACACTCAAAGTTAGTGCCAAAGACACCGAATGAGATGTAGTTTCACAAAACACCCTCTTACTCTTATTTAAGAGTTTGGGGTTATGTCGCCTATGCCAAGAGACTAGTTAGAGACAAGTTGGTTGTGAGATCCACCTTGTGGAAGTTTGTGGGATACCCAAAGTAATATTTGGGTTACTTCTATGATGCATTGGAACAAAAGGTATTTATTTTGAGGAACACCACCTTTTAGAAAATAGTTTCTATTAAATACAAAAGGCATTTTCATTGAACTTGATAAAGTTCAAGATGTCATACCATCCCACAAGTGATAGAAATAAAAGAGAATCTCGAGTCTAGCATACAACTTCCTAGAAGGTCGGATCGAATTAAGAAGAAATCCAAAATTTTTGGATTTTTTCATGAGATGGAGCAAATAGATAGTGATTCAAGAACCTATGACGAAGCTATGTGGGACATAGATTTGGGTCATTGGCTTGTGGCCATGAAATTTGAAATGTACTCCATGTATTCCAACAAAGTATAAACTTTGGTATATCCACCTGAGGTTATAGTACCTGTTGTTGCAAATGGATCTATAAGTATAAGCTAGGAATCAATGGAGAGGTTACAACCTTTAAGGTTAGACTAATGGCAAAAGGTTATACTTAAAGACCTTGTATTGACTTTGAGGAAACCTTTTATCAATCACTATACTTAAGTCTATAAGGATTATGCATGCCATAGTTGCTTACTATGACTATGAAATTTGGAAAATGGATATAAAGACCATCTTTCTCAATGAAAATATTGATGAGAAAAATCTATATGAAGCAATCAAAAGGTTTTACATCCAAAAAGAGTGAGCAAAAGGTTTTACAAACTCTAAAGATCCATTTATGGACAAAAGCAAGCATCCCAAGGCTAGAACATACATTTTGATAAAATAGTCATATCATTTGGCTTTATCGAAAATGTATATGAACCATGTGTGTATAAAAAGGTTAGTGGGAGTTTGATATAGTTTATTGTGTTTTATGTCAATGGCATCCCTCTCATTAGAAATGAGAAAGAGACGTTAGAATATACTAAAGCATAGTTATCTTCACCATTCTCCATTAAGAATTTGGGAGAAGTGTCTATCATATTTGGAATATGGATCTATAGAGATAGCTTAAACAGGATGTTGGGGCTCTCCAAATCAACATATATTGACCAAATACTAAAGAGGTTTACTATAGAGAAATCCAAGAGATGATATCTCTTATTGGGAATGGCATTTGTATCTCCAAGTCTATGGCCCCAAAGATCGAGAAAGAGAGACAAAGAATGTCCCATATACCTTAGGCATCCGTTATTAGAAGCATAATAAATGATGTTCAATGTATAAGATTAGATGTTGCTCATGCTTTAAGTGTTATGAGTCATTACCAATCCAATCTCGATGAGAGTCACTAGAAGGCTATGAAGACAATCCTTAACTACTTGAGAAGAACTAATGATTTGTTTCTTATATACGATAATGAAGAGTTGTGAAGATTTATGTGGCACTAGGATCTAAATATTTTCAAAAAAAAATGAATAAACTAGCCCACACAACACCACAAGGATCTAGACATATATATAATTCAGATTTAGAAATAGAAAATACTTGGGTGAAAGCAAAAAATTTGAAGAGCAAGAGTCAAACTCTTCCCTATCGTCAAATGGGCTCTTTACCAGGGCAGCGGGATCATCACCATTTTCCCCTTGGATAGACTTCTCTGTTTGGGATGAACTTTTAACTAGAACTCCTCAAACCTTTGAAGATTCTACAGTCCAAATTTTAGGCCAATCAAAACTCCAGAGGTACTCCAACCAAAGGCAAAAATGCCAAAAATAACTACAATCAAGAGCAAAAACCAACCAAACTAGATTGCCTTTGATGCAAACATCCACACACCAAATTAATGGCTTATTTTCTACAAAAAGGTTGGAATATCTACATATAATGAAGGAAGGAAGGATAAGAATATTGTGGTGGAAAGAGGAGGGAGAAGGAAAGAGTGATGGGAGATTAACAACTTAAATTCCCACTACATAATATTATTGGGAGAATATCACACAAAAATTTCTCACCTCATGCATCATATGGGTAGCCACTCACTATATCTATATATAGGAGTAGTCACACACCTCCTTTAATGAGGTGATGCCAAGTGTCCCTTGCTTAGGTGGCCACTAACTTTATGACTAGTGAATTTAATTGAAGCACAAATTTTATCTCATGAAATGTCTTACAATTAAATTCAAATTATAATTCTCATTAAATGAACTATTCATTTAATAACTCTCCCAAAAATTATCTCTCCAACTTAATTAAATTAAATACTTTAATTTAATTAATAATTGTTTGACTTAGCTCTTAAGTCAAAAGCTTAACATTTTAAGCTAGTCAAAATTAACTCAACCCTTAAATTAATTTTGACAAATTGATAGTCATGTGACATTAATTAATTAACCTTTAATTAATTGATCTTAATATAACTCTTAAATTAATTTTACCAATTTAACAATTAAATTGATCATGCAAAAATGACTATAATTTTGTCTCCTCCAAAAATGGTCACTTAGAAAATTTCTCCTTCCTTCAATAGACCATTTTATTGGATTTTATGTGTGACCTATTAGGCTCTACCATTCGTTGGACATGGGCTCACAACTCCTTGTGACTTTGGAATATTAAATATTCACTTTAGTTTAAACTCCTTTAAACTAAGCGATTTAATTCAATTAATCTAATTAATTGAAGAGTACCCAATCTCCATGGTCGATGTCCAACCTCAAGCCCATGGAACCTAACTAATTAGCTGAAATGAATGCTCTTAAAGAACTATTCTAGCAGTATACGTACCATGCAAATACGGTCCTTCTGTCTCTTATCACCCGAAAGAGGCCTAGGATAAGATATTTGTCGGCTCCCTAATAGACTTGATACTATGTTTCTATTCCTAATATTTAATTCCATTGTATGACCTCAACTTTGGAAAAATCCTTTTCCAAATTATCATACCACCTTGCGTAATAATTTCTTGGAATTGATCATTATAAAACACATAGGATATGCACTCACCCTTCACAAAGGTAAGGAGTCAGATTTCTTTTTGGATCTTACAAACCTCTATGCCAAGTAGCTATGCTCAATCTCAACCTAAAAGACCCGCTAGGTGGTCAAGAAAGAGTCAAAACATGAAGACCAAACACAAGGTTACCATGGACCCTCAAGTTAGAGGACTAATAACATGCACTAGCATAAGCAGGAGAACTAGCCACTACCGACTTGCCACTTCAACTATCTAATGGATTCTCTAAGTGAGTCTTTAGTGTGTTATTCTCTAACAAGCACCCATCATCATGCATCCATATCTCATGTGGGATTGTTCATGGAATGGAGCAACATCCAACCCTTGGATTTATACATCGTTAGTGCAAGTTTATCCAAATCTTAGATGCCCTACTCATAAGATCCTATGACTTGGAAGATTTAAGATCACAATTGTGTTGGACTTATTCCATGATCACTATCTAGTGCGTGACTAAGTCTCATAGTCTCTTATGATCTATGGGTTTCATCCAAATGCAAGTGAAGAAATTAAAGGGCATAAAATGAAGATGGCCATACAATGAATATCATTCAATCAAAATTGTCTTATAATGAAGTTTAAAAGGTCAATCTTATTGACTTGCAAGGCACTATTCCAACAAGTTGAAACTTGAAGGGTTTTTGGATTCTAGTTTCTAATCCAATGAAGATGACCCCAATCCCACTTCTAGATTTATATTTTACCTTAATGGCAATGCAGTAAGTTGAAAGAGTTCCAAATTGGACACCACTGGCCGACTCTACCACATAGCCCAAATACATTAATGTGTCAGACTCTGCAAAGATAAATGTTTGGATAAAAAAAAATTTCATCCAAGAGTTGAAAATAGTACTTAGCATGTGAATGCTAGTGATTATCTTTTGAATACAATAAAGGGCTCATTGCACAGGCAATTAATCTATGATCTCATCAATGATCAAAACACAAATAAATGCATTATCATTTAATGTATGGGATCATTGATAGAGGCAACATTCGAGTGGATATAGTTTCCTCAGAAGAGAATATAGCAAATCTACTATGTAAACATCTTAAAGCAAAAAAAGTTTTTAAGACTTTTTGTGAAAATTGGCTTGAAGGCTATGGGGAATTAGCTTAACAAAAAGTTGGAGATTTTTGGAATAGTACTTCGGAAGCCAATTAGATTGACAAGTGAAACTACTCTACTTGTGATACAATTTTGATTGAATGATATTCAATAAAATAGCTATCTTCATTTTATGTGTTTGTGATTTTCTCATATGCATTTGGTTGAAGCCCTTAAATCATACAAGACTACAAAACTTGATCACGCATATGATGGTGATCATGAAACAAGTCTCTATAATCATAGAATTTTATGAAATGAGGCATTTAAGATTCAAATAGACTTGCATAAACAATGTATACTTCAAGGAGTTGGATCTTGCCCAATTTCATGGGCAATCTATGTTATTCATGGATGTATGTTAGTGGGTGCATGTTAGAGAACAAGTTTGCTAAAGGCCTAGCTAGAGAATCCATGAGGAATCGTAGTGACACGTTGGTAATGGCAAGTTTTTTAGCTTACGATAGTACATATGATTAGTCCTTTGACTTGAGGTTCCATACTAATCTTGTATTTAGGTTTTTGTGCTTTAATTTTTCTCTGATCACATAGTGGGTCATCTAGGGCTTAGTGTGGGCATAAGCTACTTAAGTATAGAGATTGTTGACTTTCAAGATGGGATACATTTCACCTGTCGGTGAAAAATGGCTTAATCTCTTATGTATTCTAATTGATTGTTTCCAAGAAATTAATGTGCAAGGTGATATGATAATTGGAAAAAGGAGTTTTCCCAAGTTGAGGTTAGAATAAGGAATCAAACATTAAAAATAGATACATAATTATTGAGGCTATTAGGGAGTCAGCAAATATCTTGCACTATGTCTTTTTCAGGAGATAGAAAATGAAAGGGTTGTATTTGCATGGCAATTGTAAGTGGTAATGGTTCACCCTCAATTTAATTCATCTAATTGGTTGGGCTCTATAGGCTTGTGCTAGATATCGATTATGGAGATTGGGCACTTTTCAATTAATAGAGATTAATTGATATAGTGTTTAGTTTAAAGAGTTTAGACTAATTGAAATATTTGATATTCAATGAATCATAAAGAGTTGCGAGCCCATGCATTGGTAAACCTAAAGGGCCATACATAAAATTCTAGAACATTCTCACCTGATTGAAGAAATTATCTAAGAGGTTAATTGGAGAGTGGGACTAGTTGACTTATTGTTAATTGGTCACAATGGCTTGATTAATTTAAGTGTTAAATTAATCAAATAATTTAAAGAGTTCGATTAGGCCAATTAAATTAAGAAGTTAATTTAATTGGTTCCATGTGGCAATTCTAGTTGGTTAAAGTTAACTTAAAGAGTTAAGTTGATTTTATTAAATTAAGGACTTAAGTTAGTATAATTAAATTAAAGAGTTAATTTAATTAGCAGAGGAATCTAATTTTAGAGAAAAAATTAAATGAAAGAGTCCATTTAAATTAATGAGTGCATTTTTAATTTAAGAAATTAAAATTGCAACTTGAATAGTAACCTGGCATCCTGGGTGCATAGTAAGGTAAGTGTGATAGAAGCTTCCCCAAACTTCCATCTTGCACTATAAAATCTGATATAGCTGGCCCTCGGGAGGCTTAATTCTAGCTGCATTTTTCTCTCCAATCAAGTGGTGATCTCATGTGTTGCGAGAAACCACCATTTGATTCCCTACAACAACTTTCTTGCTTAAATAACTTCTTCACACTTTCTTTTTCATATTCTTCATCTTTCTAGCTACTTAAGAGAGGATTGAGAGTGGATTTAGGTGTGTGGACTAGCTTTAGAGGCTCCACATTTGGGGAGCTTTGATATGGTAAATTAAGATCTTCCAAGTTTGTATCCAATTTTGGTGATAATTGTGCACCAGTGGTATTGCTTCAAAAGTTTGTACTTTCCCTCCTATTAGGGCACATCTTGGAGGATTTTTTAGAAGAAAAATTTTCTATGGAGGCTATCCATTGAAGAGGAGTTGGAGATCCTTGGAGAAAAAGATGAATCCTTTGCTTGGAAAGAGTTCCCTTCTGAGAGCTTGCTGGTTGCTTTTCATTTTTGTGGTTATAGTAACATTTTCCTACCTCTTATTCCAAATTTTAGGCATAGAATATATCCTTTGGTTGAGGACATGTTGATTATTTTTGCCCTTTTTTTGTAAATTGTTATGGATCCTAATATATCCTCTGCTTTCAACTCCCTCATTAGCTATTACATCGATGTGGTCAAAGTAGCCTCATGAGGACATGGGGTTAATGCCTCCACCTCCAAGAGACTTACCACCTAAGACAAGGGAAAGGGCATTGCATTTGTTGATAGAAAACTGCCATCCCAAGGTAAGAATGTAGCCATATCCTCAACTTGGCACTGGCTCCTAAGACCCTAAAGAGCCTTTATTTGAACCGTTTGAACTTTCCAACTTTGTGGAACCCTATATTGGGTTCAAAAAGAGTGGTTTTAGTAATGATGCATTGATCCTCAATGAGGTAATCTTGAGTTCAATCACTTGGGCTCTCATGCAGTTAAGCATCTTTGAGGTTGATTAGGAGAAGATTTCTGCCATTGACCTTGGGAAAGTTTTGAAATAGCTTGGCTATCACACCAACATGATTATTTTTTTGACCTCATCTAACTTTGAAATGCACTATGAGAGTTTGCTAACTTTGACTTCATACTTGTGCAGATGAATCAGCTGGGTTGGAACTTGTACCATTGGTACAAGTTCGCCATATCGAACCATAGTGCTTAGAAGAAACAATTTGAGAATATTTGGAGGGACATAGTCAAGGACCTAAAAAAGAAGGTCGAGAATTTGTAGTATCTTGAGACCCTCATTGATGAGTAAAGATACGAGATAGAGAGTGGATCAGAAGATGACAACCCTCATTGTTCAAAATGATAAGCTTAGTGAGAATGTGCTCGAGCTTCAATGAGAGCTCCTCAATGTCCAGGATCAGAGTTACTACAAGGTTTTTTGAGATAGGAGGTTTGCTTTGGACAATGATATTATAAAATCCCTGTTTATCTTTGTGGAGGAAATCCTGGAGAAGTTCATTTGAAGTTTGATCTTTCACAACTATTACTGCATAATGGGCGTCAACAACTAGAAGTTCAAGTTTGATTGTGCCATTGACCAGCTAAAGACTTTGCAGGTTGATTTTGACAAGTCAATACTAAGTTTGAGCCTCAATGACAACTGTAGCCCTTTACTTCTTGAGAGGTCAAGGTCAAGCCCCTTAGAATTGAGCACGAGTAGCAATTTAAGTTCTTAATCCTTATAGTCCAGGAGATGGCAGATGCTACTATAGGGGGCACAACTTTTTCCTTAATTATTAGGCATTCTATTGATGTTGTTTAAGTTGGGCCTTTGACCTAGTATTTTTGCTTCCAAGTTCGATGTCTGTCTTTATCTACACAAGTCCTCCTACTACTAATAAGTCTACTAATGTTGCTAGTCCTTCAACCACCCCAGGGGGTGTTTTGACCTTTGGGATCTAAGTCCTTAACATCTTTTTCTAGACTTTGTTTCCTGTCAACTGCTTGTGATTGGCGATTTTCTAATGTATTTAATTTTTGTAATTTTTGAATAAGATGTACTTATATCTTTTTTATTAATGCAATTGTTATTTTAGTTGATTGTTAGTCTTATCGACTCTATTTTTTTTTGTTTTATGTATTTCTTTTATTGGCTTTGATCTTAGTTATTTTTTGTCAAATCAAAATGCTTGACCCTATTTAATTCATACTTTTAATGTTATCCCTCTCCGTTTCTCTTTTTTCTTACTCAATGAGCATAGTGCATTACTTGATGAGTGTGTTGAGAAAGTAACGTTCACCACCACTTTTTATCAAAGTTGGGGTAGAGTGTCATTAAGCTTAAATGGTAGATTTATTATTATTATCGCATTTTAACTATTGTGGTTGAGTTCTATGATTAAATATTGCTACTTGGGCAATTGTTGATTGAGTTGTAATGATGAAATTAAAACTTAGAATGCTTTCATTTTCACTACAGTGGCGATTTAGTGGTTGGGAAAAGACTTTGATTACATAGATCGCTACATAGGCAATACATGGTTAATAGATGCCATGATTTCTTTCACAAATACAAAGAGTAGAAATGATTTTTTGGTGTAATACTTCTTGAGATTTGTGGCATTCTATGTCCTTGGGAGATCAACGCTATGCCAATATGCTAATCCAATTCATTGCTTTTGGCTACTTTGATAACTTTGAATGGTCCTTCCTAGTTGGGGTCAAGTTTTTCGACATATTTAGTGGCATACACCTTCTTGAGGACTTAGTTGCTAACCTAAAAATTTTGAGGTAATACTTTCTTGTTGTAAGCCTTTTCCATTTGCCCTTTGTAATGTTGGATCTTTGCATATAACTACTATTTTTTCACCTCAAGTATGTTGAACATCAAAGACCTTATCTCATCATTTGTCTCTAGGTTGTAGTTGAGTATCCTTCCTATTTCTTCAATTACTTTGGCAAAGAGCATGACATTGGATCCATAGACTAAGCTAAATTATATTTTTCCTGTTGATGCTCAAAGGGTGGTGCGATACACCCAAAGTACCCTGGGGACATCTTTTGCCTACTTTCCCTTGGCTCTTTGTAGTTTTTTCTTAATATGGTCGGCTATGACTTTGTTTGTTACCTTAGTTTGCCCATTGCTTTGCGAGTTGCCCACCGACGTGAAATATTATTACATCCCTAAGGTTGTTACCACTCTATGATCCTCTTACTTTGGAATTAAGTGCCATTATCAAACACAAGTGATCTTAGAAGTCCTAATTGTTGGAATAGTATCCCCACAATTGATTAGAATTGGCATGTAATAACTACTCCAATTGTGAGACAATTTTGATTGAATGATATTTTAATGAAATGGCTATCTTCATATTATGCCTTTTATACTTCCCTTGCATTTGGCCAAAACACATAAATCATACAAGACTATGGACTTGGACACGCATATGATGGTGATCATGAAACAAGTTTCTAAGGTCATGATTTTAGATATTTTAAGCCATAGAATTTTATGAGAAAAGGCATCTAAGATTCGGATAGACTTACACTAACAATGCATACTCCAAAGGGTTGGATATTACCTCATTTCATGGGCAATCTATGTTATACATAAATGCATATTAGTAGGTGCTTGTTTGAGAACAAGTGCACTAAAGGCTTGATTGAAAATCCACTAGATAGCTATAGTGCCGTGTTGGTAGTGATGAGTTCTTAGAGCTTATGATTAGTTGATATGAGCATTGGAGACACTGGGCAGCAAGATGATTATTTTGGCATTGGAGGGAAAAATAGAGATTGCAACTTACCAATGGGACCTATCACAAGTGCGAAAGCAAAGAGACTGAAAGATGGCTTTGCAAATTTGGCTAAATCTTTTATTGAAGAAATGATTCAAGAATGGGCTAAGAAAGATAAATGAAGGTAGGAGTAGCACTAGGATCTTATAATTAGAACTTTAAAAGCTAAAATTAACTAGGCTACTCAAGCTACCAAGGATCTAAACATGAAATAGATCTAGATTTGGTAAGAGAATTACCTTGAATTGCTAATTTCCAACAAGAAAATGGTGAACTCTTTATTTATCCAGAATCTGCCAAAAACTAGCATAGCAGAGAAACAAAATTTTTTTCTTGGCTTTGATATCTCCAAAATTCAAGAAATTATCCATTCAATGATGAAGATTTTGTGAAAAATTTGGAGCAAAACTTGATCTGGATTTCCTCAAAGAAATTCACAAAATTTGCTGCTTTGCATAGTGAATCTCCAAGGCAAGCAAATCGAGTATTTTGCCTCTATTGATATGATCCACACACCAATTGAACTTTCAATTTCTCCTCACTTTTATCTAGAGATAGAGAGGACAAAGGCTATGGTGGAGGCTGATTTTGATGTAGGGGAAGAATAGAAAGCAAAGCTTCAACATATAATGTAATGCTTGGAGAGAGAGTTTTTGAGGGAAATGTGAAAGATTCTAATCTTCACAAATGGTGTGAATAGTTGGATTCCTTCACCTCTATATCTATATATAGAGGAAGGATGGTTTGATGCCAACTTGGCATCAACACTTTCCTCAAGGGGGGAGCGCGCCACTTGCTTGCTAAGATGGTAAGTTTGAATTTCAAATCATATTTAAATTTCATGTGCATTTCAATTTAATTTGGAATTTAATCTCAAATTAGTTAAAATGCTAATTCAATTGAACCTTCATTTGAAATTTCCCTCCAAAATATATTTGCTCATTAATTAAATTAAACACTTTACTTTAATTAATTAACCTTTGACTTAACTCTTAAGTCAATAAGCTTAACTCTTAAGCTTAATTTTGTTAACTTAACTCATTAAGTTAACTTTGATCAATTGGAGATCAAATGGCACCAAATAATTAACTCTTTGATTATTGATCTAATTTAACTTCTTAAATTAATTGAATAATTTGACACTTCAACTAATCAAGCCAAAATTGATCTTCAAATCAATCACCTCAAAATTGGTCTACTAGAAATGAATATTCTAACACTTAGAAAATTTCTTCATCAATTAGGAAGCTAATTAAATTTTGTGTGTAGCCTAATAGGTTCTACCATTTATTGGACATAGGTATACAACTCATTCTGACTTTTGAATATCTTATATTCTTAGTTTAAAACACTTTTAAACTAATTAACTCATTCTAATTAATCTCATTAATTGAAGAGTATCCAATTTCTATGGTCGATATGCAACCTTAAGCCCATGGAGCCCAACTAGTTGGCCAGAATGAATGCTCTTGGAGAACCATTATAGCTCTACACATACCATATAAATATGGTCCTTCCATCTCTTATCTCTTAAGACAGACCCAGGGCAAGATATTTGTCGGCTTCTTAATAGCATTAATACTATGTCTCTATTCTCAATGTTTGATTTTGTTATGTGACCTCATCTTTGAAAAACTCCTTTCCCAAATTATCACACCACCTTATGCAAGAATTTCTTGAAATCGATCGTTATAGAATACATAAGGAGATATATTTACCCTTCGCAAAGATGAGAAGTTGGATTCTATCTTAGATCTCACTAATCTCCATGCCAAGTAGCTCATTTCCAATTTCAACCCAAGCGACCCATTAAGTGACCAAGAAAGAGTCAAAGCATGAGGACCGAACTCAAGGTTACCATGGATCCTCAGGTTAGAGGACTAATAAAAAGCACTAGTGTAAGCTTAAAAACTTGCCACTATGACTATCTAGTGGATTCTCTAGGTAGGTCTTTAGTGCTTTGTTTTCTAACAAAAACCTACCAACACTCACCCATATCTCATATAGTTGCTCTTGGAATGGAGCAATATATAGCTCTTGGATTTATGCATCGTTAGTGCAAGTCTATTCGAATCTTAGATGCCCTGTCCCATAAGATTCTATGACTTAAAATATTTAAGATCATGATCGTGCAAGACATATTTCATGATCACCACCTAATTTGTGGTCAAGTCTCATAGTCTTGTGTGATCTAAGGGTATACGACGAAGATGGTTATTTAATGAATATCATTCAATCAAGATTGTATCACAAGTGAAATATTTTACACGCTAATCTAATTGGCTTGCAGGGTACTATTCTAATAATAAAAGCATGTCAAGAAGTCAAGAAGCCAAAAAGATGAAGTTGGATAGCCCATCATCTTGTGCTTGTTGTATAAAGCTTAAAAAGGCCCAGGAAAGCATAAAGAATTCCCAAACGTTTGGGACTCATGGAAAAAAGAAGAAGCTATGACCAAGTTAAACTTTTATTTCTAATTGAATTTGGGCTTGGATTATTATCCATAGGCTTAGTTTATATCTTATTTTAATTAGGGCTTGCAAGACGAGTATAAATACTCTATTAAAAATATGTATGGCAGGTTTTGATGAATATTGAATTTTTTTTACAATTTTTTCTCTCAAGAAAAAAAAAGCCATAACTTTCCTTATGGCATCAAGAAATTGAATAGGTTTTTTCAGGGTACTAATTCTTCTAGTATTTATTCAATTTTCTAATTCTTATTCTCAATTATTTGCATTTCTAGGATCAAGTATCTTAGGGGTTCAATAGGGAGGGTTTTTGTTCTATAGTCGTTCATTATCAATTTGTGTGTTTGGAGTTTCAAAATCAATATATCCTTGGGGTTCTGCATCATTTGGTATATAGAGCCACCTTTAGGTAAATTGTTATTATCTTGTTTTTGTCTACAACCAACAAAAAGAAAGAAAAAAAATGAAAAAAAAATAAGATTGTGAATTGAGAGCGATTTTGTGATTCTTTTGCAATATTTGCATATTCCTATCTTGGAGAATGTCTATTGTACACAAAAAAATTGAATTTGCAGGATATACAGCTTAGATTGGACTAATTTTGAGAAATTAAAGGTAGCATTCTTGAGTGAATCAAATTAGGGATTTTTGACCTAGGCTTTCAAATTCCAAAGTGCCATTGCATAAGCTAAATTGGCTATTTTTAGTTACTATTTGGAGTTGATTGTAAATCAATTTGGTTAGAATTGAGTCATAATTGGCCTTTCATTAGGATTGACCGAATTCTTTGTGTATTTTCTATTTTGTCATTTTTTGTTCACTCTTTGTGTTTTTTGCCTTGATTTTAGCGTAATTTACATATGTTCGCATTTGGCAAGTAACATATTATATTCTCGTTAGTTAGCTTGCATAAAAAATATATGATACACATTCTTTCTCGTATGTCATCACATCATTTTCCTTGCTAGTCATATTTACTTTGACTCTAGATTTTGTGCTTTTCATTTTTTTTGTTAGGTTTTTTGTTGCTACTCTTAGATAAATACTATTTGAGAATTTGCTTGAAATTGAATTAGTTTGACTTTTGAAGTGCAACATTTATTGTGGTCAAGAGAGGTAAAAGGCATAAACAGGTGAGCACATAAAAAGGGCAAAAGCCACAATTGAGTGCAAACATGAGAGTTCATATCTACTTAAGTGAAACATGTGAGGGAGTGTTTATATAAATAAGATTGTTTTTGCTAATATTTTTTGCAAGTTTTTATAATGATTACTATTCTTCTAAGGAGGGAGGTTAAAGAACCCTTTAATGAGGAAGCTAATATGACACCAGATATAAAGGTGATGTACAAGGCATTTACTAGTCAATTTTAGAAGTTAAATAATAGGCTTGATGAGACAGATGAGTGGAGAAAGGAGGTGAAGCAAAATACTTCTGAGAATGGTGGATGAAATAAGCCTGCATATGGGTTTAATCAAGAGATGTTTGAGGATGAGTTAGATGATAGTGGTTCGGCTAAGAATAGAATGGCTGAAGCTAGATTTGAAGCTAGGAAAGATAGCAATTTAAATGCCATTAAGATAAAAATTCGATCATTTAAAGGGCAAAATGATGCTGAAGCATACTTGGAATGGGGGAGAAAGGTGAAGTTGATCTTTGATTGCTATAACTACTTTGAATAGAAGAAAGTGAGACTTGTAGTAGTTGAATTCACTGACTATGCATTAATTTGGTAGGATCAATTAGTGTTGTCTAGGAGGAGAAACGGTGAAAGACCTATTGAGACTTGGGTAGATAAGAAGGCCGTTATGATGAAAAGATTTGTTCTATCTTACTATGACAGGGAGATATGCCAAAAACTACAAAGACTTATTCAATGGTCTAAGTTAGTGGAGGACTACCATAAAGAGATGGAGATGTTGATGAATAAGGCCAACATAGAGAAGGATACAAAAGTGACAATGGCTAGATTTACTAGTGGTTTGAATAGAGAAAATTATTGATATTGTGGACCTACAACATTATGTAAAGATGGAGGATTTGGTGAGTTTAGCTATGAAGGTAGAGAAAAAACAAAAATAAAGAGTGGCAGCTAATTCCAACTCAAAATGGGATTCAAAATGGCAAAATTATGATGAAAGGAAGATAGATAGGGGCTTAGTTTCTAAGGGGAAATGGTTGGATACATCAAAGAACAAAGATAAGAAGTTCATTCTACAAACTGGTACTTCTAATTCTTCATCATCTACTACTACTACTTCTAGATACAGGGATATTAAATGCTTTAAATGTTAAGGTTTGGGTCATTATGCATCTGAATGTAAATAAAAGAACTATGATTCTTATAGGAAGTGAGATTATATTTGAGTCTGATGATGATAATAAGTCTGATGGTAGTGATAATGACATGCCACCTTTAGAGGATGTTACTTATGATGATGATAATGTTGAATATGTTGTTTATGGTGAATCTCTTGTTACTAGGCGTGCATTGAACTTGAATGTTAAGGAGGAGAGCTTAGCATAAAGAGAAAATATATTTTGCACCAAATGCTTGATAGGTGGTATGTTGTGTAGCTTAATAATTAATGGTGGTAGTTGTGCTAATGTGGCTAGTTCCACTTTAGTTGAAAAATTAGGGGTGAAGTGTGATAAACACCATAATCCATGTAGGCTGCAATGGTTGAATAATAGTAGAGAGGTGAAAGTTACTAGGCAGGTTATGGTGGCTTTTACTATTGGGTGATATAGTGATGAGGTAGTTTGTGATATAGTATCCATGTGGGTTGGCCATATGTTGTTGGTTAGGCCTTGGCAATTTGAAAGGTGTGTAATACATGATGGGCACAAGAATAGATATTTCTTTGCACATAATGGACATGAAGTCACTATTGCACCTCTATCAGCTAAGAAAGTTTACCCTGACTAGATTAAACTTCAACAATTTTGTTGAAGGAGTTCGGGTAGTGAGGTTAAAAAAAGTAATGAGAGAAAAAAGGCCATGAGAGAAAAGAATAAACATATAGGCCCAATGGTGAGTGGTTGCACAAGTGCAAACAAGAAAGAGGGATTTGTAGGAGAGAAAAAGTTAGTGAGTGAAAAGAGAGAAATGAATGAGAAAGGTGAAGTAAGTGAGAAGAAAGAGTTAGTGAAGAGTGAAAAAGTTCAAAAAAAGTGATGCTTCCATGTAAAAGAGAGAGATTTAAAGAATGCTTTTCTAGGCAAGAGAGCTTTGATAGTGATTAGGTATAGGGAGGTTTTATTAGGTATAGTGTTAGTTGCTAGTTAGGGAATCACATAGTAGTGGATTGATAGGTCATTTTGGTGTGCATAAGACTTTAGATGTTTTGAGTGAGCATTTCTATTGGCTTGGTATGAGAAAAGATGTTGAGAAAGTGTGTTCTTAATGTATTGCATGTTAACAAGCCAAGTTTAAGTCTATACCTCATGATTGTATACATCCTTACATATTCTTACCATACCTTCGATTGATATTTCTATAGATTTTGTGCTCAGTTTGCTTAGAATAAGGAAGGGTAGAGATAGTATGTTTGTTTTGGTTGATAGATTCAGCAAAATGCACACTTTATTAATTTTCATAAAACTCATGATGCCACTAACATTGCTTGATTTGTTCATTAGAGAAATTTTTAGGTTCCATGGTGTCCTTAGATCTATTGTTTCTGATAGCGATGCTAAGTTTTTGAGCCATTTTTGGAAGATTTTGTTGGGGTAAGTTAGGCACTAAACTTTTGTATTCTATTACTTGTCATCCACAAACTAATGGAGAAGCTAAAGTGATAAAAAGAATTTTGAATCCTTTATTGTGTTCAATTGTAGGAAAGAATTTGAAAACTTGGGAGGATTGTTTACCTTTTATTGAGTTTGCTTATAATAGGTTAATACATTCTTTTATAGGTTTTTCACCCTTTGAAATTGTATATGGTTTTAATCCTTTGATTGTTTTAGATTTAACTCCTTTGCCTTTGAGTGATATTGATAGTTTAGATAGTGAAAGCAAGGCTAAAAAAATTAAAACTATATATATGAAGGCATGTCAGAGGACTGCAAAAAGAAATAGATTGATTGCTCAAAGAGTGAATAAAGGGTGAAAACATGTGATATTTGAACCTGGAGACTAGGTTTGGGTTCATTTGAGAAAGGAAAGGTTTCCTAATCAAAGTAAATTCAAGCTTGATGCTAGAGGTGATAGTCCATTCCAAGTGTTGAAAAAGATTAATGATAACGCTTACAAGATTGACATTCCAAGTAAGTATAAAATTTCTGCTACTTTAATGTTTCTGATCTTTCTCCTTTTGATATAGATTCATATTTGAGGATGAATCTTTTAGAGGAGGGAAGGATTGATCTGAGCACTGGAGGCATTAGAGAGCAAGATGCTTATCTTGGCATTGGAGGGCAAAATAGAGATTGCAACCTTCCACTGGGACCTATCACAATGGCAAAACCAAAAAGGCTGAAATAGGGTTGTAAATTGATAGGGTTTTACCCTACCTTGACCTATAGTAACAAGATATTACCTAGGCCTAGATCTAACAATTTTATGTTATACCTAAGCCTAGGTCCAAACCCAATAAAAAATTTTAAATGGGTATGGTATGATTTCTACCCATAAAATACCTATATACCCTAACTATTTTAGACCATTGATGTGAGTAGAGATGGTGTCGATGATGTGCAATGGTGGAGAATCTGGAGATGGGCATGGATGGAATATGGAATTACGACTACAAATTTAGATTTTTAGATATCTTTATTTTTAGATTAAGTTAGACTATTAGATTTTGAGGTGGTGCTGCTGATGTGTAGCGGTGGAGAATATAGAGATAAGTATAGGCGGATGGAATTTGGAATTACTATACCACTGGATTTTGATTATTAATTTAGACCATTGGATTTTATCAAAATCCAATGGTCTAAGTTAATCTAAATATAAGGATATCTAAAAATCTAAATTTGTAATTGTAATTCCATATTCCACCTACCTGAGCCTATCTTCCAATTCTCCACCACTGCACATCATTGGTGTTGCCTCCATTGCATATCTCCTATAAAGTGAAAAAACCCACCTCCACTAGTGCCCATCTTCACCACTGACATCAGTCGGCGTGGCCTCCATTGACATTCTTAGGCACGCCTCTCCCAATTTTCATATACATTCGTCATCCCTATGCTTCTTTCTATAATAACTAAAATAGAATAGTATAAGAAAAACTAACTCCTTTATTTAATATCTTGGTGTCTTGATTTTTGAGCATTAAGGTTGGCAGACTTATTTTTTCTAGATAGCTAGACATCATAAGAAAGGGAAGAAAGCGAGAAGAAAGTGTATTTGTGAGTTTATTTATCTTTTTCTTATTTCCTCAAATTAAAGTTTCCTTTATTACTGTGCTTATGAAAAATTCCCAATTCATTCTCTGGCCAAATAATGTGGGCTATTATGAATTTTGAAAACTTCAACTATGAAGGCAAGTAATAGAACCCACAAGCAATAGTAGGAAAATAATATTAAAAGAAGAAGAAAAAGCAAAAAAAGGTCTGGGCCCAACCCAAAAATGTTAGGTCTGAATAATAGGCCCAATAGATAGACCTAATAGGTAATAGGTCTAATTGGATAAGGTAAAGAATGGATATTATTTTTGGGTATTCTTTGGGCATGGGCTTGGGTTGGACAAACTTCTATCCATTTATAGCCCCAAGCTGAAAGATGGCTTTGCAAATTTGGCTAAGTCTTTTGTTGAAGAGATGAATTAAGAATAGGCTAAGGAAGATAAAAGCATGTCAAGAAGTCAAAAAAATGAAGTTGGATAGCCTATCATCTTGTGCTTGGTGTATAAGGCTTGAAAAGGCGTAAGAAGGCTGAACGAATTCGAACGTGTTGGACTCAAGGACAAAAGAAGAAGTTATGACCAAACCAAACTCTTATGCTTAATTGGATTTAGCTTGGAATATTATTTGTATGCTTAGTTTATATCTTATTTTAATTAGAGCTTGCATGGAGAGTATAAATACTTTTTTTAAAATGTGTATGGTAGATTTTGATGAATATTGAATTATTTTCTGTATTTTTTTCTCTTAAGAAAAAAAAACCACAACTTTGATTGTTGCATCAAGAAATCGAATAGGTACTTTCAAGGTACTAATTCATTCTAGTATTTATTCAATTTTTTTATTCTTATTTCCAATTATTTACATTTCTAATATTCGGTATCTTAGGGGTTCAATAGAAAGGTTTTTATTATAGGGTTCATTCAATATCAATTTGAGCAATTGGGGTTTCGAAATCAATATATCCTTAGGGTTCCATATCATTAGTCCTTAGATTTAAGGATCCATAGTAACCTCAGATTTAGGTCTTTATGCTTTGATGTTGCCTCGACCACGTAGTGGGTTATCTTGGGTTTAGATTGGGTGTGAGCTATTTAAACATGGAAGCTTATGGGATTTAAGATGGGATCCATTTCCTCATTATTTTGAAGAATGAGTGCATCTTGTACGTATTCTATTATAGTCAATCCCGAGAAATTCTTGCACAAAGTAGTGTGAAAATTTGGAAAAGTTGTTTTCCAAAGTTGAGGTCATAAAAGGGATTGAACATCTAATGTAGAGATATTATTATTGAGGTTATTAAGGAGCTAGAAAATATCATGTCTTAGGCCTCTTTCGAGAGATAGGAGACAAAAGAATCATATTTGCATGGTAGGCACAAGTTATAATAGTTCATCAAGATAAAATCATTCATCTAATTAGTTGGGCTCCATGGGCTTATAACTAGACATCAACCATTTAGATTTGGTGATCTTCAATTAATAAAGGTTAATTGAAAGGGTTATTAGTTTAAATTAATGCGAATATTTTATATTCAAAATATCATAATAAGTTGTGACTCCATATCTAATGAATGGATGAATCTAATGGGTCACACATAAAAGTGTAAGGAAACTTTTATTTAATGGAAAGAATTTCTAAGGAGTTAGAAAATTACTTGCTAGGTGTTTTTGCCTAAGGAGAGAGAATTGACTAATTATCAGTTGGTCATTTTGGTTTGATTAATTTAAGTGCTAAATTAATCAAAATAATTTAATGATTTAAATTTGGCTGATTAAATTATGATTAATTTAATTGGTGTCATATGACTATTAATTAGTTAAGTTAACTTAAAAGAGTTAAGTTAAATTAATTAAATTAAAGAGTTAATTTAATCAAATTGAGAATTTAAGTTTAGGTGGGAAACTAAATGGAAGAATCCATTTGAATTATGCAAGTTGGCATTTCATTTAATGAAATGAATTGCAAATGCAAATTAAATATAAATGCAAATTCAAGCTGGCACACATGCATGGAAAATGTGATGGATGCATCCAAAGGCTTCCATCTTATCATATATATAGGGAATGTGGTTGGCCACTTAAGGGTGTTAGGCACCATCATATTTTCCCTCCAAAAGGTGGTAAAATTCATGTGTTGAAAAACACCTCCTAGGTTCCCTCCTTCCTCTCTCATTCTCCAAAATTCATCTACCTTTCTTCATGACCTTTTTTCTCTCTTCTCTAGAAAAGTGAGGTAGACTGAGAACCCATCCTAGGTGTGTGGACTATACATTAGAGGTTCCACACTAGGGGAACTTAGAGTTGGTTGATTAAACCATTTTATGGCCAATTTTGGTGCTTCGATTGGGCAATGAAGGACCTACATTGTCAAGTGATTTTGGGCCAGCAACTCTTTGTTTTGGGGGTGAAAGAGTGTGCTAATTTTGCTAAATTTTGGAGGCTTGGAAGTGGAGCAACCAGATCAAGGTTTTGGAGCATGTAGATCTTCCATTCGAGGAGTCCTTTGAGAGATCTACTTGACTCCTTTGATTTCATCCTTAAAGGTAATTTTCAGCCTTTAGATCCTAATTTTTGGTATGTAGTTTGATCCTTAGAAAGGAAATGACTAGTTTTATATTGTCTCTTTTTTTGTTTAATTTTATAGATCCTAATCCATATCGTACCTTCAGGTGGTATTGGAGCTATCTTCATGTCTAAATTAGGATTTTAGTGAATGAATTGATTTGATGGATTGATTCTAAACCTCCAAATACTTGATTCAATTGATGAATTTGAGTGTTTGTGGATTTTGCATGTGGCTTTAGTTGTATCGGATTGAAATATGTCAACATGTGTGTTTAAGTGTTATTTCATATGTTGGCATGAGTTTTAATTCAAATTTTATGATGTTAAATGTTGATTTAGCATGGTTAGGATATAAAAAATCTAAATAAAAGAAGATAAAATATTGATGAGATCTTTCAAAGTAAGAAAACCCATGAACTTAGAGGAGTCTAAGTTTAAAAAAATATTAAGTCAAATTGGATACAAATCAAAATGAGTTTTAATTAATTCAAGCCTTCTTCCAATAGGAGGTGACATGAGATGCTACCCTAATTTAGTGTTGGCTAATGAGTTGTAGGATACTTCATTAGAGAAAAGCTAAGATCACTTCTTCAGTATGTGACACATTTTAATTTAAAACTTACTATGACATTGCTTCACAAGTTGTGGAATGTCATAGTGGAGTTTATAGTTAAAGGTTGATTAGTAAGTACGACTTAACACCTAATTGTGCACATTTTGCAGAAGTCGTGGGTCTATATGAAAAGTGAGGCAAAACATATCAAGTGTGGCATAAAGATGCAATTAGTAATAGTTACATACCTTAGGATTATTTGTGGATATCTCACGAGTTGTGGGTCCATAAATAATATCTTTTGGGTCTTGATTCTCACTAGAAAATGCGATTTCCTAAATTCTTTAAATGGTAAGGAATTCTATAAAATAGTAGGAGAAAAACATGCTTGAAAGTCCATAAACATGTTTTCTAATATCAAAATTCAATCACATGTTTATATTCTCTTTCTCACTTTTGTAGATTTTTTGGAACATCAATCAAATAGCAAAGAATCCACTAAGTTTAATCTTGGAAACCAATAAACTTACTAGGCTTAACTTATGTGATTGGCTAAGAAATCTCAAAGTTATTCTTGACTTCGAAAAGAAAATTTATGTCCTTACTCAAAGTCCATCTAATACCATTGGTGATGATGCTAACGATGAGGCCCACAAAGCATTCACAAAATGGGTAAAAGATGATCTTCAAACTCGTTGCCTCATGATGGTATCAATGTCCAATGACTTTTAAAAATTTCATGAAAACACATAAAGAGTGCTTTTGAGATTCACATAAACCTACAAGAGTTGTACGGGGTAGACATGAATGTTACATGTTGTGAGAGAACTCTTTCGGACAAAAGTGATTGATGGGGCTAGTGTCCATGACCATGGCCTTAAGATGATCGATTTTATTGAGAAGCTTCCTCAATTGGGCGTAGTCATGGACAATGATCTTTATGTGGATTTGATACTCTAGTCATTACCAAGCTCATTTGACCAATTTGTTATGAACTTCAACAAGGCAAAATAAGAGGTTACAATAAATGAAGTGGTTAATATATTGGTAATGACTGAGTTGACAATGAAAAAGGATAAACCTTTGATACTTGCATACTCTTCTAAGTCTAAAGGCCTTAGGGACAAGAAGAAGAGAGGTAAGAAGAATAAAAATTCTTCTTGAAAAGGGAAGCAACCATTGAATCCATCTAGAGAAGTTAAGAAGAAAAAGAAAGGGAATAAGAAAGATGCCACTTGTTTCTATTATCACAAAATTGGGTATTGGAAATGTAACTACAAGGAATACCTTGCAACCCTTGGAAGGGTGTGCTATTCATTGAAGTGCACTAACTACAAATTATTCCTCATGAATATTTGATACTGCATGTGGTTATCCCCTTTAAAATTTATTACAAGGGATGGAAAGATAAAAGATGCTTAGTGATGGTGATACAATCCTATGCCTTGGAAATGGCGCAAAGGTTGCAGCTAAGATTAAAGATGTAGTTAAGTCAGACTTAGGAAATTCTTTCATTGTGTTAGATCTTTGCTTTTATGTACCCAATCTTGTTAAGATAATGAAGAAGATGATTTTTCAATCAGTGATAGGAAATTGAAAGCAGTAAGGAATGGTTCTTTAATTGCATGTGGTACTTTAAACAATAGATTATACATATTAGACTTTCAACCATCACTTATGTACATTTGAAGCAACAAAAGAAAATTAGATAACCAAGAAAGTGCCACTTTATGGCATACTAGACTTAGCCATATTTTCAAAATAGGATGCAAAAGATAGAAGCACTAAAAGCACTAAATGTTAGTGGCATAGAGGAGCTTTCTACTTGTGAATCGTGTTTAAATGGAAAAATAATCGAAGCTCCTTTTGTAGGACAAATGGAGTATTCCACAAGTCCTTTGATTTGATCCATCTGGACATATGTGGGCCACTAAAAGTTAGTATAAGAAGAGGCGATTCTTACTTCATTACCTTCATCGACGATTACAATCAATTCGGACATGTGTATCTTATAAAGTATAAGTTTGAAGCTTTTGAAAAGTTCAAAGAGTATAGAAATGAAGTAGAAAAACAACAAGGACTTAGTACTAGAGCTCTTGATTAGATTTATGAGGAGAATTATTAGAATAGTACCCCGCAGCCAATTAGATTGATATGTAAACTATTTAACTTGTGATACATTCTTGAATGAATAATATTCATTATAAATTGCCATCTTTATCTTATACTTATTTTAATTTTTTAGCATTTGGTTGAGCTCTTAGATCACATATGACTATGAGACTTGGTCACATATTAGGTGGTGATCATGAAATAAGTCTTACACTATCATCATTTTAAATCTTCTAAGTTATAGAATTTTATGAGATAGGGCATCTAAGATTTGGATGAACTTGCATTGACGATTCATATATCTAAGGGTTGGATATCATTTCGTTTCATGAGAAATCCATGTTAGACAAGGGTGCATGTTAGTGGGTGCTTGTTAAAGAACTAGGTTACTGAAGACCTTCATACAGAATCTACTAGTAGCCATAGTAGCAAGTTGATAGTGGCCAGTTCTCTAGCTTGCACTAATGCGTATATTCCTGTGACTTGAGGATTCATGGTAACCTTGTGTTTAGGTTATCATGCTTTGACTCTTCCTTGACCACTTCGTAGGTTTTTTTAGTTGCGCTTCGGTATGAGCTATTTAGACATAGAGGTTTATGAGATCTAAGATGGGATCTAACTCCTTGTTATTGTAAAGGACTAGTACATCTCCTATGTATTCTATAATGATTGATTCGACAAAATCCTTGCGCAAGATACTATGATAATTTGGAGAAGAAGTTTTACAAAAATGAGGTCATAAAGGGGAATCAAACATTAAGAATGGAAACATAGTATCGAGGCTATTAGGAAACTGACAAATATCTTGCCATAAGCCTCTTCCGAGATATAGGAGATGGAATACCATATTTGCATGGCTAGCGTAGAGCTAGAATGGTTCTCCAAGAGCATATTCATTTTGACCAATTGGTTGGGCTGAATGGGCTTGAGGTTGGACATTGATCATGGAGATTGGTACTCTTCAATTAATGGGGATTAATTAAATTAAGTTATTAGTTTAAAGAAGTTTAAACTAATATGGATATTTCAATATTTTAAATATCACAAGAGTTGTGAGCTCATATCCAATGAATGGTAGAACCTAATAGGTCACACATAAAAGTCAATTGGAAATCCTACATGATGAAGTGAATTTTCTAAGAGCTAGAATTTTAAGGAAAGAAACGGTTGACAAATGTTTGGTCATTTTAGCTTGATCAATTTAATTATTAAATTGATCTAAATAATTTAAGGAGTTAAATTAGACCAATTAAATTAAGGAGGTAGTTTAATTAATGCCACAAGACCTTCAATTAGTCAAGTTAACTTATGGAGTTAAGTTAACACTTTCTAACTTAAAGAGTCAAGCCAAACCAATTAATTAAATTAAGGGGTTAATTTAATTAAAGTGAAGAACTAATTTAGAGGGAAAATTCTAATGATAGATTTCATTTAGAGTGCATTAGAATTTATTTAGATGACATTTCATAAGATGAAATGAAGATTGCAAATGAAATTCAAATGTTAGTGAAATTAATAACTTCACACATGCAACTTGCTTGCAAATTGGCACCAACCTTGTTAGAGGTGTGATGCCAACTTGCATCGCACCTCCCTCCCTATAAATAGGAGAGAGGTGGCCGGCCATTGCATGCTTTACATCTAATTGCTAGATTCTATTTTTCCCTCAAATTTGTGTGATTCTCTCATGTGTTGAGGCTTCACATTTTCTTCACCTCTCCCTCCTAAATTTGGCCTTCATCCTCTCTTTTCTCTCTTTGGCTTTCCAGCTGACCTAGGAGAGATTTGAATTTGCTATTGGTGTGTGGATCATCACATTAGAGGTAAGATGCGTGGATTGCTTGGATTTGTCATTGCTATACAGTCAGTTTGGAGACATTTCTAGGTGACTTTTAATTTTTTGTTTTTCCTAAAAATTTTAATGAATCTGCCCTGAGGTGTTGAGGAGGTTGTGTCCAAGTTTTAGCAAATTCTGAGGTGATTTGACAAGGCAATTATTGTTGAGTTGCTGTTGCGCTGTTGGAAGATAGCTTTCATGTGTTGAAGTGTTCTTCCTTTCCTTGGATTTTTGAGCATTCAAGGCAATACTTTATCCAAATTTAAATTATAAGCATGGTTAGATCCTTGACTTTAAGTGTTGATAAGTTAATTTAGCTATTTTTGTGCTTTATTATTAGATCTTTGTGCTTCACTTGACTTCGGAATACTTAAGTACCAACTTCTTGAGTTATCTAAAAGAGAATTAAATTCTCTCATAATAGACTCCACCTAGCATGCCTGAACATAGTGGAGTAGTTAAAAGGAGAAATTGTACCTTATTGGACATGGTGCGTTCCATGATGAGCTTCATGATGTACTTATCTTTTTTTGGGGATTCACCTCATACATGATGGTAAAGATACTAAACTTAGTACCTTCAAAGTTGGTGGTAATGACACCACATGAGATGATGTATGGCAAAACATTTTATTCTTATCTAAGAGTTTGGAGGTCTCCTGCATACATCAAGAAGCTAGTGAGAACATGTTAGATGTGAGATCCACATTGTGCAAGTTTGTAGGATACCCAAAAGAGGTTTTGGGAGATTATTTCTATAATCCCTCAAAAGAAAAGGTGTTTGTTTCAAGGACCTCCACCTTTTTAAAAAAGAAGTTTCTATTGAAGAGAGAAAGAATGTCCCACATTCCTTATACATCCATAATAGGGAGCATAATATATGCCAGTTAATGTACTAGACCGGATTAGCTCACCTTTTAAGCATTATGAGCTGCTTTCAATCCGATCCTAGTAAAAGTCATTGGAATGCCAAAAAAGAAATCCTAAAGTACTTAAGAAAAACTAAGGATTTGTCTTTAGCATATGGCAATGGAGAATTGAAACTCGATGGGTTTTTGGATTCAAGTTTCCAATCCAATGAAGATGACCTTAAGTTTACCTTAGGATTTATATTTTTCCTTAATGGTGGTATGGTCAGTTGGATGAGTTCCAAACAAGACACCATGGTAAACTTTACTATTGAGGTAGAATATATTATGGTTTCAAAAATCGCAAAAGATAGTGTTTAGATGAAAAACTTTATCCAAGAGTTGGACATAGTACCTAATATTGCAAAGCCAGTAGTTGTTTATTATGACAACAATGGAGCTTTTGCGCAAGCAAAAGAACAAAGATCTCATCAATGATCCAAGCACATTTTGAGGTGTTATCATTTGATCTGTGAGATCATTGATAGAGGTGACAACTGAGTGGAGAAGTTAGTCTCAGAAGAGAATATAACAGATCTACTAACAAACCCATATTACGTAATGTCTTTGAATGACATCTTGAGAAAATAGGCTAAAAAGCTATGTGGACTTGACTTTAGGGAAAATGGAAGATTTTTTGAATAGTGCCTATAGCCAATTAGAATTGGTGTGTAATAATTACTCCAATTGAGAGACAAGTTTGATTGAATGATGTTTTAATAACATGGCTATCTTTATCTTATGCTTTTTATACTTCACTTGCATTTGGTTAAAGCCTGAAAATCCTACAAGACTATAGGACTTGGTAATGCATATGATGGTGATCATGAAACAAGTCTCTAAGGCCATGATTTTAATTATTCCAAATCATAGAATCTTGTAGGAAGGGGCATCTAAGATTCGGATAAACTTGTACTAATGATCCTACTCCAAGGGATTGGATATTACCCCATTTCATGGGCAATCAATGTTAGACATGGATGTGTATTAGTGGGTGCTTGTTAGAGAATAAGAATACTAAAGGCTTACTAGGAGAATTCGCCAGATAGCCATAGTGGTATGCCGGTAGTGATGAGTTCTTAGAGCTTATGATGGTGTATATAATTAGTCTTTAGACTTAAGAATCCATAGTAACCTTATGTTTAGGTCCTTATACTTTAACTTTGCCTCGACCACGTAGCAGATCATTCGGGTTTAAATTGGGCATGAGCTACTTAAATATAGAGGCTTATGAGATCCAAGATGGGATCAATTTTCTCATTGTTGTGAAGAACGAGTGCATATCATATGTATCTATAATAGTCGATTCCAAGAAATCTTTGTGCAAGGTAGTGTAACAATTTGGAAAAGGTGTTTTCCAAAGTTGAGGTTATAAAATGGGATCAAATATTAGATATAAAGGCATAGTTATTAAAGCTGTTATGGAGTCAATAAATTTCTCGCCGTAGGCCTTTTTTAGAAGATAGGAGATAAAATTACTATATTTTCATGGAAAGTATAAGCTATAGTGGTTCATCAAGATATAATTCATTTATCCAATTAGTTGGGCTCTATGGGCTTGTTGCTAGACATTGACCATGGAGATTGGGTGCTCTTCAATTAATAGAGATTAATTGCAAGAGTTATTGGTTTAAATGAGTTTAAACTTACATGAATATTTCATATTCAAAATATCACAATGAGTTGTAAGCCCATGTCCAATAAATGGATGAACCTAATAGGTCATAAATAAAAGCCTAAGGAAACTCTTATTTGACAGAAGGAATTTTCTGAGGAGTTAGAAAATTACTTGCTAGGAATTTTTGCTTAAGGAGAGAGAATTTGACTAACTATCAATTAATCATTTTGGCTAGATTAATTTAAGTGTTAAATTATCAAAATAATTTAAAGAGTTAAATTAGACCAATTAAATTAAGGTGTTAATTTAATTGGTGCCATATGACCATTAATTAACTTAAAGAATTATATTAATTAACTTAAGGAGTTAAGTTAAATTAATTTAATTAAAGGGAATTTAAGTTTGGAGAGAAGTCAAATGGAAGAGTCCATTTGAATTATGCAAGTTGGCATTTCATTTAGTGAAATGAAATGCAAATGCAAATTCAAATTAAATTTAAATGCATGGAGAGTATGATGAAAGCCTCCAAAGGCTTCCATCCTCTCTTAAATATAGGGCATGTGGCCAGCCACTTGAGGGTGTTAGACACCATCACATTTTTTCTCCAGAAAGGTTGTATAATTCATATGTTGAATAACCATCTCCTGGATTCCTTTCTCCTTTTCTTCTCATCCAAAAATTGCCCACCCTTTTTCATCACCTTCTTCCTCTCTTCTCTAGCAAAGTGAGGTAGATTGCAAGCTTATCCTAGGTGTGTGGACTATAAATTAGAGATCCCACACTAAAGGAACTTAAAGTTGGTTGATTGAACCGTTTTTGTGGCTAATTTTGGTGCTTCAATTAGGAGACCAAGGAGTTGCATTTTCTAGTGCATTTCGGCCAACAATGCACTATTTTTGTGGTGAAAGAGTGTGCCAATTTCACTGAATTTTGGAGGCTCAAAAGCAAAGTAATTGGATCAAGGTGTTGGAGCTTATAGATTTTCCATTGGAAGAGTCCTTTCGAGAGATCTATTTGATTCCTTTGATTTCATCCTCAAAGGTAATTTTTAGCCTTTAAATCCTAATTTTTGGCATATAGTTTGATCCATGGGAATGAGATTATTATATTAATTTTGCCTCTTTTTTGTTTAATATTCCATTTCCTACTTTCACGAATATGCACATAATGTTTTTCCAGATGAAAGCTCAAACTGCTATGTTTGTTATCTTGGCAACAACCTCAACTTCTACCTATTTTGTGAAGTATTTGACTATGACAATGAGGTATATGCATTAACCCATTGGTGGAGAAAAGTTTCCCACGATGTTGATACCTTATTGGTCGAATTGGGTGTTAGCATGGAATTGGCATGATTTACACTTGCGGTAGAACAGAACTCCATAATGTCCTTAGTCAATGTGGGCCAATAATTGAAGGCTAGTAAGGCACTAGGATCTAATATCAAAACTTCAAAACATGAAAGTAACTAGTGTCTACAAGCTAATCAAGGATCTAATCATGCCTATGATTTAGATTTAGATATAGAATTACCTTGATGGGCAACTCCAAGGAAAATCAAGTGAACACTTCACTAATTACAGAATCAGTCTGCCACTAGCATAGCGAGAAGATTGCGATAATCATCCTATCAAATTACCTCCAAAAATTATAAAAACATATCTTGAGATATCCAACACCTTAGAGAAATTCTAGTTAAAATTTCATATAAATTAGCCATCTGTAACGTCCTAGAGAAAATCACAAAGTTGGACCTTGTATAGATGAATCTCCAGAAATTGAGCAAGTCACACGCCTTGCCTCTATTGTAAAAGTCCACACACCAATGAGATCTTTCTCAATCTCTAGTCTATGAGTTGGAGTAAGACCAAAGATTTCTTGATGGTGGAGGCTGAATTTGGGGTAAGAAGATGAAGAAAGAAGCTTAGCCTTCAAGACATGAAATGCTAGCTTGCAAATATTTTTGGAGGGAAATGAAGAATCTAATTATTCACACCATTTTTGATATCCACAACCTCCTCTCTCTATATCTATATATAGAGGCTAAAAATGTGTGATGCCAAGTTGGCACCACATAATGCATAAGGGAGGGCAGCCAAGTGGGATTGCTTAGGTGGCAAAATTTGAATCTAAATTTCATTTGAATTTCATTTGCATCTTAATTACATTTGGAATCTCATTTCAAATTAATTAAGATGCCATCTCAAATATCATTTGAGTCTTCCCTCCAAAATCCATTCTTCCATATTTAATCAAATTAAACTCTTTAATTTCGTTAATTATCTTTTGACGTAACTCTTTAAGTTAAACTAGCTTAACTCTTTAAGCTAAATTCGTTAACTTAACTCTTTAAGTTAACTTGACTAATTGATGGTCATGTTGACACCAAATAATTAACTTCTCAATTATTGGTCTAATTTAACTTTTAAATTAGTTGATTAATTTAACACTTAAATCAATCAAGCCTAAATTGACCCTCAAAGCTGGTCCCAAAAATGGGTCCACTAGGAGACACCATTTTCTAACGCCTTAGAAAATTCTCTCAAATAATTAGGAAGCTAATTTGATTTTATGTGTAACCCAATAGGTTCTACCATTCATTGGACATAAGCTCACAACTCCTTGTGACTTTTGAATATCTTATATTCATTCTAGTTTGAAATTTCTTTTAAACTAGTTGATTCAATTCAATTAATCTTATTAATTAAATAGTACCCAATCTCTATGATCGATGTCCAACCTCAAGCCCATGGAACCCAACTAATTGGTCGAAATGAATATTTTGAGAACTATCATCACTTTATGCGTGCCATGCAAATATTGTCCTTTCATCTCATATCTCTCGAAAGAGGTCTGAGGCAAGATATTTGTTGGCTTCCTAATAGCCTTGATACTATGTCTCTATTCTAAATGTTTGATCCCTATTGTATGACCTCATATTTGGAAAACTCCTTTTCCAAATTATCATTCCACCTTGCTCAAGGATTTTTGGGAACCAATCATCATAGAACATGTAGGAGATATACTCACCCTTCACAATAACGATGAGTTGAATTTCATCTTGGATCTTACAAACCTCCATGCCAAGTAGCTCATACCCAATCTCAACTCGAGAAACCCGCTAGTTGGTTAAGGATAAGTCAAAGCATGAGAACCGAACATAAGGTTACCATGGATCCTCAGGTCAAAAGGTAATAATATATACTAGCATAAGCAAGAAAAATAGGTACTATCAACTGGCCACTATAGCTATCTAGTCGATTCTCTGGTGGATTTTTAATACCTTGTTCTCTAATAAGCACCCACTAACATGCACTTGTATTTTATACAGTTGCTCATGGAATGAAGTAATCTCCAACCCTTTGATATATGCATTGTTAGTGCAAGTCTATCTAGATCTTAGATGTTCCATCTTATAAGATCCTATGACTTGGAAGTTTTAAGATCACAACCATGTGAGACTTATTCTATGGTCACGAAACCAAGTCCTATAGTCACAGGTGATCTAAAGGTTTTATCTAAATATGAGTGAAGTAAAACAAAGCATAAGATGAAGATAGCCATAACAAGAATATCATTCAATCAAGATTGTACCACGAGTGAAATAGTTTACAAGGCCAATCTCATTAGCTTGTAGGGAACTATTCCAACAATCTCCCACTTGCCCTAAAGCCAATGTCCTGTGGCCTTAAGACCCATCTTCATAAGATGTCCTCTAATGACCTTTAGCTTTTAAGGGTTAATACAGTAGTTCTGTTATATTCTCTTCTAAGGTAACTTTTACCCACTTAGTTGTCACCTCTATCAATTAATACATATATAAAATGATAACGCATTTAATGTGTTTGGATCATTGATGTGATCTTGTCTCAAGTTTTAAATTGTCTTTCGAAGACAATCATAGGCTTATGCACGCTAGGCACTACATCCAACCATTGGATGAAGTATTTATCCAAACACCTTCCTTTGTGGTTTCCAAAACCACAAAGTATTTCACCTTAGTGGTTATTTAGGCCATGGTGTCTAGTTGGAACTCTTTCAACACACCATGCTGCCATTAAAGCAAAATATTTATCCAAAAGTGGATATTTGGTATCTACATTGGATTGGAAACTAATATCCAAAAATTGTGTGAGTTTCAATTCTCTATTATCGTATACCAAAAATAAATCTTTGGTTCTTCTCAAGTACTTTAAGATTGTTTTCACAACTAACTAGTGACTCTCACTATGATTGGATTAGAACTTACTCATAATGCTTAGCAAGTGTGCCACATCAGGTCATGTACATTGAACGGCATACAATTATGCTCTATGTAGTAGATGCATAAGGTATGTGAAATATTTTGTGTCTCTTGTTGACAATCTAAAGGGCCACAGACTTTGAGAGATGAAGATCATGTCCCAAAAGGAAGAATCCCCTCTTTGATTCTTCTATACTAAATCTCTTTAGTATTTTATTTAATATATGGGATTTACGAAAGCTTTAGCATCTTTCCCAATCTATCTCTATAGATACATATTCCCAATACATAGGATGCTTCTCCCAAGTCCATAATCGAGAATTATATAGATAACCATACTTTAGTACACTCTAGCATTCCTACCTCATTCCCAATGAGAAGGACGTCATCGACATAAAGTATAATAAACTATATACTACTCCTACTAGCCCACTAGCACACACAAGGTTCATACACCTTTTTGACAAAGCTAAAAAATTTGACTATCTTATGAAAAATGTATGTTCTAAGTTTGGGATGCCAATCAGAGTTCATAAATGGATTGTTAGAGTTTACAAACCTTTTGCTCACTCCGTTTGGATGCAAAATCTTTTGGTTGCTCCATATAAATTTTTTCTTTAATTTCACCATTGAGAAAAGTGGTTTTCACATCTATTTTTCATATCTCATAGCCATAATATGTAGCTATGGCAAGTAAAATTTGAATGGACTTAGGCATAGTGATCGGTGAAGAGGTTTCATCAAAATCGATACTGGGTCTTTAAGTGTAACCCTTTTCCACTAGTTGAGTCTTAAAAGTCACCACTTCTCTATCTACCCCAAGCTTTTGCTTATAGATCTACTTGCAACCAACATAAATTATTCCCTTTGGTTGATCTACCAAAGTCCATACTTTGTTTGAGTACATGGAGTCCATTTCAAATCTCATGGCTTCAAGCCAATGTACTAAGTCTATATCTAATGTAGCTTCCTCATAGGTCTTCGGATCATCATCCAATTGTCTTGTCTCATGAAGAAATCCAAACTTTTTAGGTTACTTCTTGATCTGGTCTAAACTTCTTAGAGGTTGTTTGTAAGGCTCTGTAATATTTATTTATTTATATTGCTTGTGGGATTTATTGATCACCTTGAACTTCACCAAGCTTAATTACAACACTTTTCTATCTTATAGAAATTCTTTTTTCAAAAAGGCTGCATTCCTCAAAACAAACGCATTTTGTTCCAAGGGATTATAAAAGCAATAACCCATAAATTCTCTTGGGTATCCCATAATTTTGCACAAGATAGATCTACTATCCAACTTATATCCCACTATCCATCTCATGTACTCAAAGATTCCCAAACCTTTAGATAGTAGTAAAAGAGTGCTACGCCATGCCATATCTCATATAGTATTTTTGGCACCAACTTTGAAGGTACTATTCTTAGTAACTTCATTGTTGTCATAAAGGCATATCCTTAAAAGGATATAGGCACATTGAAGAAGTTCATAGGGAATGTACCATGTTTAACAAGGTACAATGTCTCGTCTTGGCTATACTATTATGTTGTGGTGTGCTAGGTGGAGTCCATTGAGAAAGAATCCCATTCTCCCTTCGATAATCCAAGAATATGGTACTTAAGTATTTTTCCTCTCAACCAATTGAAGAGCTTCAATGCTGAGTCTCTTTTGCTTTTTACTTTATTTTTATACTCATTGAACTTTTCAAAGGCCTTGGACTTGTACTTCATAAGATACATTTGTCTGAATCGACTATTACCATCAGTGAAGGCGATGAAGTAAGAATAGTCTCCTCTCCCACTAACTTTTAGTGATCCACAAACATTCATATGGATCAAATCTAAAGGAATTATGGAGTGCTCCATTTGTTCTACAAAAGGAGCTTTGGTCATTTATCCCATCAAAAAAGATTTACAAGTAGGAATGTTCTATTCTTCTTCCTATTCTTTTGTAACAACTTACAAAGAAAAGAACCACATGCGATATCATATATTCATGATGAAGAATTCATCCTAAACACACTTCAACAAAGTACATGCCCTTCTTAGGGGTTGCAAAGTATTCCTTGCAATAGTGTTTCCAATGGCCTATTTCGTCTAAGTAGAAACAAATAATATTGACAATTTTCTTTATAATCTTCTTGACTCTTTAGATGCTTTAGAAAGTTGTTTTCCCATAGAAGAAGAACATTTCTTCCTTTTACCTCCCTTTCTAGCATCCCTATGGCCCATAGACTTGGATGAGGAAACAAGTGTCAAAGGTTTTCCTTTATTGTGGTAGTCTACTTCTAGATCAACACTTTGATCAATAAAACTCGACGAGGATGTAAGGATCAAATCCTCATAGAGTTCATTGTCCATCACTATGTCCAAGTTGAAAAACTTCTCAAGCCTAATCATCTTTAGACCGTTGTTGATGACACGACTTTCCATTTATCCTAGCTTGAAAAGTCTCCTTTGACAACATGAAATTCTCATACCTTGTTTTCTTTGCAACTCTTTGTAAACTTTAACCAAGGTACAATTCATGTGTCTTTGAGATTTTTAAAGTTTGTAGATACCATTATGAGACTAAGGGATATGACGATCCTAAGCCTAATTCATAAACTTTTCACGTGTCTCTAGATCTACATTAATCCTAAAGGGATTAGGAGTACCATGTAATAGGATTTATATCTGCTTCTAGGAATCTAGAACAATTTTTGAGGTTAAGTTAATCATGAAAGTTTGGCACGATTGATTTATTGGTTTCCAAAATAACATTAAGTAGAATTTTAACCATTCTTGAAATTTCACAAATCCGCAAAGGTGAAAAAGAGAATATAAGCATAAGCATGTGATTGAATTTGATATTAAAACATGTTTATGGTCTTTCAAGCATGCTTTTCTCCTACTATTTTATCAAATTCTTTACCCCCAAGAAGAATCTGGGAAATCAAATTTCCTAGTGAGAATCAAGACCTCATTAACTTGCCACTGGACCTCTGTGTTCGAGTGCCATCCACGAGCAATTGAAAGGTAAGCAAACTTTTGCTAATTTCATCTTATGCAACTTTTGATATATTTTGCCTCACTTTTCATATAAAATTATGTGTCTACGTGTATCTATATTACTAAGCGTTAAGTTAAACCCACAAATCAAACTTTATCTTAAGATGGCCTCACAACATCCCCCATGACTGAATATCAATGTGTAAGGGTTCCCAAGTCAAAGGTGTACCTTATACTAAGCGTATGCTCATAGCTTTCTTCCTAAGTGTGACCCTCGTGATTGAGTGCCATCACATAAAATTGGTAGCGTCAACTTAATATTCAAAAGTACTTAGACATTCTAAGTGGAGGTTTTTGCTTGCAAAGGTCTTATCATTTTATCTTTTTATTTGGGTTCTCTATATCCTAATCATGCAACTCATACATCAATAGGATATAGAAAGCATAAATGAGTAAATAGCCTAGCATGCTCTTAGGGTGAGATAACCATGAGCTTAACCAAGTGATGCTTTAGAGCCATAGGTGCATTATTTTGGTTGATTTTAAGTGGGTTGAATTAAACAAAACTGTTATATGAGTGTATCCTATATATTCATGGGCCTTCTAATGGCCTCTGTGCCTCAATTGGACTCTTTGCTTGATGAAACATTTACGTGAAATGGAAATACTCACACCTAGTGGTTTTACTCTCATAACTTTTACAAGATAGTACAAGAGTAATGCAAGCCCCATTTAACACAACCCATTTCAACAACTTTGAAATAAATAAAATCAATTTAAAAGGCTCATGATCATCCTCATTCATTCAACAATTAAATGAATAATAAATAAATCTAGAATTAAAAATTAATTCCAATAATTAAATGCTTATCTCATAAATAAATAATTGGTCAAGCATAACTCTTATGCATAAGTTAGAGATAAACTTTGACAAAAATGTCAAACATCATTTTGAGGGCTAGTACAACATTTGTGCATCCATAACATATGATTTAACATCATGTTTAGCCATTTAAGAAGCCAAAATATTGGCACAAAACCTACCCAACCCTCAATCAATGGCTGCTGGCCGAGTTGAGTGTGCCATTGGGCAGCCATTGCCTTGGCTGCTTGCTTAAAGCTAGCTAGCAGCCCTTATTCTGGGGTCAAAGGCGAGTCAAGCCAATTTTTAATGCAAAATTTGTGCACCAAAAATTATAAAACACATTCTAAACATTGAATTACACATTATGGACCAATTTCCAGATCTAAAACTCATTTTAAAACTGAAAATTAAAATGCTCAAACATGCTTCAAAACTTCAAGTTTAAGTGAGAATCAAATTCTCCAAAAATCTCCAACCAAGCTCCAATCCAATTGAATCCAAAAATGACCAAAACTCTTTCATCCATATAACAGCATGCTATATCAATATATAACATCAATTAATTCCAAATAAATGATCAACATTATTCACTATGAATTAAAACATACTAACTACATGAATTAACACTTAAATAACATAATAGCATGCTATTAATTCATCAATCAAGGAGCTACACACAAATCAACCAAATTCTCCAATCCATAAATTGAATCGAGAATATAGTGATCTAGATTAATCCATCACATAAATCAATCAACCAAATAAAATCCAATTCTAAGCATGATTGTGGCACTGATACCACTTGAAGTCTAGTAAATAGTATGATCTAATATCAAAACTTCAAAACATGAAAGTAACTAGTACCTACAAGCTAATCAAGGATCGAATCATGCCTATGATACAAATTTTGATATAGGATTACCTTGATGAGCAAATCCAAGGAGAATCAAGTGAACACTTCATTGATTATAGAATCTGTCTACTAGTGGCATAACAAGAAGATTGCAATAATCACCCCATAAAATCACATCCAAAATTTTGAAAACATATCTTGAGATATCCAATGCCTTGGAGAAATTCAAGCTAAAATTTCATATATATTGGCCTATTGTAACACCTTGGAGAAAATCGCAAAGTCAGACCTTGTGCAGATGATTCTCCAAAAATTGAGCAAGTCACACGCCTTACCTCTATTGTAAAAGTCCACAGCACAATGAGATATTCCTAAATATCTAGTCTATGAGTTGGAGTAAGACTAGAGATTTTATAATGGTGGAGACTGAATTTGGGGTAGGAAGATGAAGAAAGAAGCTTAGCCTTCAACACAAGAAATGCTAGCTTGCAAATATTTTTGGAGGGAAATGAAGAATCTAATTCTTCACACCATTTTTTATATCCACGACCTCCTCTCTTTATATCTATATATAGAGGCTGAAAATGTATGATTCCAAGTTGGCATCACACAATGCATCAGAGAAGGCGGCCAAGTGGGGTAGGTGGCAAAATTTGAATTTAAATCTTATTTGAATTTCATTTACATCTTAATTACATTTAGTATCTCATTTCAAATTAATTAAGTTGCCTTCTCAAATCTCATTTGAGTCTTCTCTCCAAAATTCATTCTTCCTTAATTAATCAAATTAAAATCTTTAATTTAATTAATTACCCTTTGACTTAACTCTTTAAGTCAAACTAGCTTAACTCCTTAAGCTAAATTCATTAAATTAACTCTTTAAGCTCACTTGACCAATTGATGGTCATGTTGACACCAAATAATTAACTCCTTAATTATTGGTCTAATTTAACTCTTAAATTAGTTGATTAATTTAACACTTAAATCAATCAAGCCAAAATTGACCCTCAAAGTTGGCCCCAAAAATCTGTCCACTAGGAACACCATTTTCTAACACCTTAAAAAAATTCTCTCCATTAATTACGAAGCTAATTAGATTTTGTGTGATCCAATAGGTTCTACCATTCATTGGACATGAGCTCACAACTCCTTGTAACTTTTGAATATCTTATATTCATTCTACTTTAAAACTTCTTTTAAACTAGTCAACTCAATTCAATTAATCTCATTAATTGAAGAGTATCCAATCTCTATGGCTGATGTCCAACCTCAAGCCCATGGAGCCCAACTAATTAGCTTAAATGAATATGGTCTTTTCGTGTCTTATCTTTCGAAAGAGGACTAAGGCAAGATATTTGTCGGCTCGTTAATAGCCTCGATACTATATCTCTATTCTCAATGTTTGATCTATGTTGTGTGCCTCACATTTGAAAAACTCCTTTTCTAAATTGTCACACCACCTTGCATAAGGATTTCTGGGAATCGATCATCATAGAACATGTAGGAGATATGCTCACCCTTCACAACAATAAAGAGTCAGATTTCATCTTGAATCTCACAAACCTCCATGCTAAGTAGCTCATATCCAATCTCAACCTAGAAGACCCATTAGGTGGTTAAGGATGAGTCAAAGTATGAGGATCAAACATAAAGTTACCGTGGATCCTTTAGTCAAAGGACTAATAGCATATACTAGCGTAAGCAAGAGTACTAGCCACTACCGACTTGCCACTGTAGCTATCTAGTGGATTCTTCAATTGGTCTTTAGTGCCTTGTTCTCTAATAAGCACCCACTAATATGTACCCATATCTCATATAGTTGCTCATGGAATGAAGTAATCTTCTACCCTTGGATTTATGCATTATTAGTGTAAGTCCATTCGGCTCTTAGATGTCCCGTCTCATAGGATCCTATGACTTGAAAGTTTTCAAATCATGATCATGTGAGACTTATTCTGTGGTCACCAAACCAAGTCCCACTGTCATAAGTGATCTAAGGGCTTCATTCAAGTGCAAGTAAAGTGAAACAAAGCATAAGATAAAGATGACCATATCAAGAATATCATTTAATCAAGATTGTACGATGAGTGAAATAGTTTACAAGGCCAATCTCATTGGCTTGTAGGGCAATATTCCAATAATAATAACCTTGCTTGAGCACCTTCTGGGCTAGCGCTTGACCTCTTGAATCAGACTTTGTGAAGAAAAGCGTAGGATTGGGATCCAAATATTTGAAATAGAAATAAGAAAAATATAACCAATTTACTCCATCCCGAGGATCATAATCATGCTATAAATAAGGATTTGGATACAGAAAATTTTCCCTTGTTGACTAAAACAAAGGAAAGGAGAAGATCACTCTAATGAACATTTCAATGGAAGATCTGTACACAGTAGAAGATGCTAACGGTTGGTCCTTTTCTCAAGCTCCAAAAGTCAGCAAATTTGGCAGGTTAATCCACTACTAATCTAGTGAATTGGCCAAAATATTAGTGAGCTAGTGCAATACAATCTAGTGAGCTACCAAAATTTTGCAAATATCAAAAACTCCTTGGTTACCTAAATTTGCTCCAAAATTGGTGCAATATAATGATTAGCCAAGGAATTCTAAGTTCTCCAAGTGTAGAAACTCTAATGAAAAGTCCACACACCTCAGGCAAGTACTAGATCAACCTAACTTGTGAGAGAATAAGTGAGAAAGAAGGTGATAGGAGGCGTTAATGGAGGTGAGAAGGTTTTAGACGAAACACATTTTATACTTTGTTTGTTTTGGGTTTCTACCTCAATTCCTTCAAATTGTACTCAAATTCCTACCTCATTTCAGTTAAATTGATCTAAACTTGAAAGAAACACATTTTATACTTTGCCCTTTCTTGGATTGCACTTCAATTCTTTCAAATTGTACTCAAATTGTCACTGAAATCTAAGTGTATTTCACCGAAACACATTTTATACTTTATTTATTATGGGTATATGACTCAATTCCTTCAAATTGTACTCAAATTATAGCCTCATTTCAGTTTAATTGAAGTGAACTTCAATGAAACACATTTAATAGTTTGCCTTTTCTCGGATTGCACTTAAATTCCTTGAAATCATACTCTAATTCTCAATGGAATCGAATTGTACTTCAACAAAACACATTATATCCTTTTTTTGTCCAGGGTTTCTGCCTTAATTTCTTGGAACTGTACTCAAATTCTTGCCTCATTTTAGTTGAAGTGAAGTAAACTTCAATGAGACACATTTTACACTTAGTTCTGTCTTGATTTGCACTTCAATTCCATCGAATCATACTCAAATTGTCATTAAATCGAAGTGTACTTCAACAAAACATATTTTATACTTTGTTTATTTCAGGTTTGTACCTCAATTCCTTCGAATTGTACTCAAATTCCTGCCTCATTTCAATTAAATTGATGTGAACTTCAATGAAACACATTTTATACTTTGCCTTCTCTTGGATTGCACTTCAATTCCTTCAAATCGTACTCAAATTCTCAATGGAATTGAAGTCTCGCCTCGTTTCAGTTGAATTGAAGTGAACTTCAATGAAATACATTTCATACTTAGTTTTTTCTTGGTTTGCACATCAATTCCATCAAACTGTACACAAATTGTCATTGAAATCGAAGTGTACTTCAACGAAACACAATACATACTTTGTTTATTTTGGGTTTATACCTTAATTCCTTCAAATTGCACGAAAACTCATACCTCATTTATGTTGAAGTGAAGTGAATTTTAGAGAAAAATATTTTATACTTTGTTTTTTTCTTGGTTTGCTCCTCAATTCTGTCAAAGCGTAATCAAATTATAATTGGAATCGAAGTGTATTTCAATGAAAC
>JACGDI010000507.1:925144-983226 GCA_014898725.1 Jacaranda copaia | reverse complement strand
TAAATGGGATGGCTTGTATCTATATAGAGCCTCAAACGGTGTCATGTTAATGGCTGCATGATGATTAATATTGTACCATCATTCTGCCATGGGTAGCCATTTGAGCCATTTTCTTGGGGAAGATCCACACATGCACCTCAAATATGTTTCTAAATACTGGTTGACTGTTTCGCTTTGCCCTTCTATTTGTGGGTGATATGCTGTGCTCATGAGTTGCTGGATCCCTAGGCTGCTCAGTAGTTCCTTCCAGAATGTGCTAGTAAAGACCTTGTCTCTGTCAAAAATAATGCTACAAGGGAGACCATATAATTTGTAAACAAAATCAATGAAGCTATGTGTAAGATGTGAAGCTATGAAGAGTGGGAAAGTGTAATAAAGTGTGCATATTTAGTGAACCTATCAACTATTACCCAAATTACATCATTTCCTTTCGAGTTTGGAAGTTTCTCAATGAAATCCATGGTCAAGTACTTCCAGGTTTGTTTTGGAACAGGTAATGGCTGCAAAAGCCTAGCTTCCCTTGTAGTTTGATGATTGCTCAATTGACATATTTGGTACTGTGAAACAAATTGATGAACCATCTCCTTCAAGTTAGGTTATAGAAAAATGCTTCTGATTCTTTGAAACGTTGCTTGTTTGCCAAAGTGCCCCCCAATGCTTGAAGTGTGCATGAACTCAACCACCTTACTCTTGAGATCAATGGAGGCCCCAATATACGTTCTTTCTTTATACCTAATGACCCTATCTTAATAGGAAAACAAGGACAAGTTGTAAGGAAACATCATAAGCTTAGCAACAGCCTCTTGAGCAACCTGATTTTTTTCAGAGGTTACTTTAACTTTCTCTCTCCACATAGGTTGCAAAGTTGAAATGGCTTGGCAGGAACTTTTTTCTCCTAGATTTAGTCTAGAAAGAGCATTTGCCACTTTGTTTTCAATACCTCTTTTGTATTCAATGGTATATTGATATCCCAACAATTTGGCAAGATATTTTTGCTGAAGTAGGGTTGAAATTTTTTGGGCAAGAAGGTACTTTAGGCTTTGTTGGTCAATTCTTATAATAAAGGGTTTATGAAGGAGATAAGGCTGCCATTTTTCAACTACCAATATCACAAGAAGCATTTTTTTCTCATATACAAGCAAAGATCTTGGCCTAAAAGCTTTGCTATAATAGGTAATAGGGTGTTTATTTTGCACAAGGACTGACCCCACACCACCATAGCATGCATTAGTCTCAAGAACAAAAGTCTTTGTGAAATCAGGAAATTGTAAGATTGGAGTGGTAGTCATGGTTGTTTTAAGGGTTTGGAAAGCTTTTTGGGTTTCCTCAGTCCAGTGGAATTTCCCCTTCTTACTAAGCTTGGTGAATAGCTTTGCTAACGTTCCATAGTGCTTGACAAATTTCATATAATAATTTGTGAGCCCTAGAAACCCTCTCAAGCTTTTGTCTAACTTGGGGACTGGCCATTCAAGTACACTCTAGACCTTGCTAGGATCTACCTCCACTCCTTGTTGACTAATGATATGGCCTAGATAATCTATCCTTTCTCGACCAAAAGAACACTTACTAGCTTTGGCAAAGAGTTGATGATGAGTAAACCTATCAAAGATAAGACTAAAATGCTACTTATGTTCTTCTAAGGACTGGCTATATACCAAAATCTCATTAGAGAACACAAGTGAAAACTATCTCAGGTAATCCTTAAAGATATGGTTTATAATGGACTGAAAGCTAGTTGGGGCATTGGTGAGGCCAAATGGCATTACCATAAACTTATAAAGGCCAAATGCAGTAATGAATGCAATTTTATGGATATCGGGAGGATGCACTCTAATTTGATGATAACCTACCCTTAGATCTATCTTAGAAAACACAGTAGCTCTCCCTAATTCATCCAAAAAATCGTCAATTAAAGGAATAGGGAAGTTATCCTTAATTATTGTGAGTTCAATTTCTTATAGTCTGCACAGAACCTCCAAGAGCCATCCTTCTTTTTAACTAATAAAACTGGGGATGAGAAATGGCTTTTACTAGGTTGGATAATCCCCCTTACAAGTATTTTTGCTACCAGCTTCTTAATTTTATCCCGTTGGATGTAAGGATACCTATAGGGCTGCTGCTTAAATGGTTTGACTCCTTTCTTAAGAGGAATCCTATGATCATAAGCCCTAACTGGAGGTAGGTGGGTTTGTTCTAAAAAGATATGCTTATATTGAACTGGCAAAGGCTGCAGCACCTTAGGTGTGTGGCTCTTAACTTCCTCATTGATAGCTGACACCATGAACAAACAACTGATCAATGGGTTTTCTTCTTCTTAATCATCCTATATAACTCTTCCTCAGTGATCATGCTTAAATTAACTTTAGATTGCACTATCTGTAGTGTGATCTTCTTATGTGCCCTCCTAAACTACATAACTTTTTTTCAAAATCGCAGGTAACTAGCCACCATTTTCTAAGTATGTCAACCTTTATCACCATGTCACAACCTCCTAAACCTAATAATCTCACTTCAACCATGAATTTCTGGCCTTCTATTTCCCACCTAAAATGAGGACACCTAGCATTGCATTGTATCTTTTCTCCATATGCCATAGTAACCAACAGTGTTTATGTCCATTCTACATCACAATTCAACTCCCTAGCTGTGCTGGGATTTAAGAAATTGTGTGTGCTTTTCATGTCCACAAATATGGTAATGGTCTTTTGGCCTACTTTTCCTACAAGCTTGATAGTGTTAAGACGTATTTGGCCAGCTAAGATGTTAATAGAAATTTTAAGCTCCTGTTGTTGCTCCTCCTCACTTTTGATTTCAATACTCTCTTTTTTTTCTCCTAAAATAATAAAAAGCCTCTTACACTTGTGCCATACATGGTAGATTTCATCACAATTAAAGTATAGACCTCTATTCTTCCTATTATCCATTTCTCTTGGGGTTAGCTTCCAAATTAGAGGATACCTTTCAATCTTATCACGATTAGGTTTAGTGATGGTACTACTTGATTTCCCATTTTTTGAAGATGCATTCCCCCATTGTTTGGAGGACCTTGTCCCTTTAAGAGCTTTTATCAAACTTTCTTATTTTTTGGTCATGAGGATGGCGCTAGACAGTATGGTTGGATTTAGCATCTCCACTATCTGGCTAATTTTCTCTTTAAGGCTACTGACAAAACTATTAATAAAGTATTCTTCAAAAAGAGTCTTGTTCATCCTTATCATGAAAGACCTAAGTTTTTCAAATTTTAAAGCATAATCAGCCACAAAAGAGGTTTGTTCAAGTTTATTAAATTGCCTTACCAAATTGTCTTCTTGCTTAAAAAAAAAATGCTGCAACATAAGCTCAGTAAAACGCTCACAACCCATTCCCTCTTTACCTTCTATATAATCTAAATACTAGTGATTAGCAACATCTTCCATATACATCACAACCAACAAAATCTTCTCGTAATCACTAATTAGGTTAAACTTAAAATTTTTTTGACATTTTCTTATCTATTTTCTAGGATTTTCACTACTGAACTTTAGAAACTCAATTCGGGTTGATTTCATAATAGGATTAAGGTTTTCAAAAGGTTAAAAGGCTGCCGGAATCTCCTTGAGGATGGGATGGTGTTTGGGAATTTGGGATAGATGTGCCAATAGAATCCTTCCCTTGACTGTTATTCTCCAATTCCTCCAGCTGTCTAGTGATTGCTTCCATTTGTAGTTTCAGCTCTTGCTTGCTGGTTAATAACAACTGATTTGATTCCTTCAATTTCGTTGCTTATTGCTCCAGTACCTCCATTTGGTTAGCATTGGTTTTTGCCATGGTTTAGGCTACAGAGAAACATGCTTCGATAACCACTATTAGCACTTGACCCAGTTTTGTAGAGAGAAACTCACAAACCCTCAAGATTCAAAACACAATTTGAGGGAAAAGAAAAGATTTGGAAAAAAAGGAAGAAAAGAAAATAAAGAAGCAGGGGAAAAGGAAGAATAGAGATGCAGATTTGATGCTCAAAACTTGCCGAGCATTTTCTTCCCTTTTTCTATTTATAAAAACGTACTACAACTAATTACTTCTTAAATTCCTAATCTCATGCTAATGACTCTTAATAATGCAACTAAGTGGTGACTCGTGTCTTCTGCTATCAGCACGTTTGTTAGGCTGAAGCTTCTCTGGGAATTAAACAGAAATACCCTAACATAGACCAAACAATGCCATTTTATTACAAGAGTAAAAATAAAAGAAAAAGAAAAAGACATGAAATGGGTTTCTTCTATCCATGACTCTGAAACAAAAGGAGAGTTGTGTCAGTTGGGTTCTTAACATAACATTATAAAAACTTATTAAAAAATAAAAATAAAAAATAAAATAAAATAAAAAATAGTGCCAGAAATTTTAATTTTTGATCAAACAACGGTGAGGAAACACATTCATTTTTCTAATACTTTCCTCAAATGCCCTAATGCCATTCTATGAAATTTTGGAGAAAAATGTTATATGTTGTTACGCCTTTCTCTTATTATTTTTAAGAAAGGTGCTAACAAAGATAGGACCTTTCTCTTTGAAGAATTCTTCTATAAAAAAAGAATTACCTATGGTAATGCCTATTTTAACTAAGATAATGTCAAATTCAAAAGGATGATTAAAAATATTGCGAATTCCACATGTCGATAGGGCTAAAATACTAACAAGCGACTCAATTCTCCAACTTGAGATCAACAGCTGAAAGCTCATTTGAATTTGATAGTTAAGCATAATAGACCAAGGTTGAACACATTTTTTTGTCAATTAAATTTGAAATTCAACTTGAACTCAACTAAATAGCACAAAAATAATAAAATATGTTTAAAAAGATCTATTTACTCAAGCTCGACTTGTGTCAGGCTCAATTAAAGCTCGTTTGACTCGTCTAACAATTAAACCTAGCTCAAATACAATTTCAAATTCGATAATAAATTCAAACCAACAGCATAAATATTTAATACCACATTATGAAGAAAAGGAAAACTTCAGTTTATTAGTTAGACATTTTCCACAAAGTCTAAAATCCAAGAAAGAAATTGGACAAAATGAAAGAAACTAAGGATGATGCTGATGAGAACAAAAGATCTCCTCCGAAGCTGAAAATTCTATAAAACATAAGCATAATGGAAAAGAAAATCAAAAGAAATAATTACACAAAGCCTAAAGGTGTTTACTTTCGTAATGGTTATTTAAAAAAGGGAGGGAAAAAAAATTCATCAAAGAGCAAGTTGTTACCTTTAATAATGTACTTCTTTAAAAATTAAAATATAAAAAAAAAATAGAAGGAAGGCATTACAGCATATAATGCCTTTCTTTAACATTTGAGTTAAACAATACAAATAAAATGACGATATTATCAAGGACAACATCTTTCCATATTTTGAAAAAGATTTTATATTTTTATGCTATTCTTGAATTTTTTTCATAATATTTTGTTAAAACACTTTGAGTAAGTTTCACATTAAAATTCCAAAAGTTGAAATAGAAAGCAAAAGCATTCAATAATCAATTGAGTGCATAAATATGGGGAGCCAATTTAGGTCAAATCAAGCTTCTTAAATTTCACATGCTCAAGCTTATGTACGGAATTTCCAGCTCAAGCTCATTGGAAGAATCAAAATAAAAGTAGGATTACTCGGCTCCTTACAATTCAAGCTCATACAATTGATTTTCTTGCATGCGTTGTAATCAAAACATAACCATACATCCATTTTTACAAACAAAGTGTATCCGTCCTGCCCCCTCCCCACCCCCACAAAAACGAAGAAGAAGAAGAAGAAGGGAGAGAGAGAGAGAGAGAGAGAGAGAGAGAGAGAGAGGAGAGCTCTTGGGTTTACAAGAAACCCCACAAAATTAAAAAGAAAAAGAAAAAAAAAAGAAATGAAAACCCAACTAACTTTAGAGGCCAAGGGAGAAATGAGTTCATAGAAAAAAGCAAACTGGGAAAAAGCGTATACAAAAAGGAGTCCAAAAGAAACAAATAAATCAAATGAGTGATTATGATAAAAGCACATGTATCTCCAAAAATAATATAAAAACAATAAAAAACTACAGACCATTTCAGAAATCGGAACATATAAACGTTCTATAAATTAGAATTCATTAAAAAAATTGAAACTTCAAGGTAAACAAAAAAGGGTAAAGAAAGTTTAGTTGGTAGAGTGCTGCGTCAGAGGCGGTGGTGGTGCCAGCCATGGAGCGGGAGGGCTGTTAGGTGAACAGATGAGAGAGGAGAGATGCTGAGACTGAGGCAAAAAACTATCGTGATTTGGAGAATTGATTATATATAAGGGGTATATTAGGGTGTTTGGATATGAGATTTTAAAGTTCAAAAGTTAGATATAATTTTAAAAATAAAAATGAGATTAGATTTGAATATTTTATTCTAAAATAATAATTAGTTGGAAATATTTGGTTGAAAATTTAAGTGATTTATATTTTTATTATGTTTTATTTTTTTTAAAATTTATGTATATTTTATTAATTTTAAAATGATGTGGCGAATTTTATATTAAATCAAGTTAAATTTAATTAATATAATAATATAATGATATGATAAGTTTAAAAAAAATCAAAAATAAAAATATATTTTATGTGGAAATGAATAAAAAGTAATGCTTTTTAATTTTTAAATAGTACTTAAAATTAAAAGTGGTCCCAAAAATGAAAATCAACATCCTGCAAGTTTTTAAAGTAAACACATAATCTATGTTACTTCTTGTCATTTTTCCTTTTTACCCACTCTTCATTTTGTATATTCTTTTAACACTACTTGAAATTTATAAATCTATTATCATATTAGATAAAAAGGATGTAACTTTCCTTTTACTATTTTGGAAAAGTTATAATACTTGGAGGGATTTTAGAGATAATTGACAAATAGATAAAAAATAAATAAATTTAACAAGATCATTTTTAAATGGAGATATAGTCATGACATATGTAAGAAACAAAAGTATTGATAATTAATCACGTTCTTAACGTGAAGTATTTTTGTTTCAGTAATCAAGTATAATGTTAACTAAATGAAGTATTTATTTTGCTTCAACAAGGTATTCTTTTCTAATTTGCAATATCAACCTTATACACTTTAAACACTGTCAAATTTAAATATTTTAGATCTTATTATATTGGCTCTATTTTTTCCTATAATATTGATGTCTAAATGAAACACTTTACCATCAATACTGGTGCTTTGTAGTAATAATTCTACTTCTAACCATTTGAATACATATTAAGCCCAACCATTACTTGAAGAATACATTATTTTATTATTTTTGCATGATCTTATATGTTGTTTCACAAATAAATTGAGGCAAATTAGGCCACATGACTAATAAGTATGGAATCACTCCAATGCTGTACTAGATGGTGAAGATGTGGCATTTATTTTCTGAAGTCAAGTATGTACATATCAAAAAGAAGCATTATTTTGCTAAAATATTACATTTCTGTTATATAGTATTAGTTTCATATATTTTAAATATTTTTCAATTTATACTTTCGTTTTCTAAGGACCATGATTTGGCTTGTTATATTGGAATTTACTTAGGTCATCCAATAAGTGAGTATAAAAACACTCCTGTGTGGTACTATTTATGTAAAATAAAGTGCAACTTCCCAATTTTGAAGTACGCAAATACAAAAATCAACTATTTAGATACCCATTTGAAGTACTTTTGTTTAGCAATTGAGTATCAAATAATTAAGTTAGTAGTACTCCAGTACTACTTTACAAATTGGAACTAAAAAAGCAATTCATCACGTCCTAGCCCACAAGGAATGGCACCTGAAACATAATTTAACAAATGATCCCATGAAAAAATTGCATCAACTTTCGAATTATGTCCATAAAAAATCTGAAACAATATAATTGTGAGAAATGATTTAGACAAGCATGTGATATATCAAAATAACTTTTTCCCAAGCAACTACTCTTTTGAAAATCTCACAATTCCGCTAAAATGTCACCATCACCATTTTTTTAGAGCAGCCCCTAATTTCAAAATTTTGCTTTCAATCATAACTCATAGATACATTTACACTACTACAAACGCAACATCTAAAATTCCATAAAGTTAATCACTTAAAAGAAGACAAAAAAAACAATGAAGAAAAAATTATAACAATAAGATTCCAATAGACAAAGGAAACATGGGACTACCTCATGTTATTACTTAGATATAATTTACTTCTCACACCATCATTTTTCAAGAAATATAGCTCCATTAAACATTTAAACTCACATTTTTGAAAATTTTTGTAAATTTACATAATATAAAGGTCATCATTGTACCATACTACTCTCGAATAATTATATTTGAGGTTTTTCCCCACTGCCAATATTTGTTAAGCTCAAAACAATTAAAAGAGAATATTGCTATAGACGTGCGAAAGGCTAAAATGTTGTTTTACCATACAAAAATGGAGAGAATTATGCTTTCTTCAAGCTAATAAATTGTCAGCAATGGCAGAAAAGAAAAGGAGGAAAGGTACCGCGTTTTGGTGAGAAACAAAGCAGAGATGAAGAGAGGGGTGAATAGACTATTATTAACTAATTAAAAAAACAATTAAAACATGGGTGTTTTCGTCAACTTCGGTGGTTTGAAAGTGAACTCAAAAAACAAACTTGAGATGAGAGTTCAAACTATAAATGTGATGGATGAGGATTCATTCAAATAAAAAAAAAAGAAATAGGAATTGATATTTTTTAATAAGTTCCCCTAAAAGAAAACGAGGATTAGAATTATTTTGATTTTTTTTTGGGGTTGACTATACGCTGCTAGGCTACTAATTAGGTAATAAGTGGTCAGTCAGTCAACAAAATTAATCAAAAATTTCCATATATTACAAAATACTAACACATTGAAGAGTACTCATTATGTTTGTCCTAAAATGGATAATATTGATGAGAAATAAAGTGTGGCACCCCTACCCAGGGGATGCCTGCTCCCATTGAGAGTGCTACCTTGATAGGGATTTCACTGGTAACGCTTTTTTTTCTTTCTTTTCCAGACAGTTTCAATGTAAAGTATAAGTTTATAATAACTCAGATGATGAACAAAATCATAATTAGAGAATAATGCCCATGTAAGGGTGTCAAAATCAAACCCAACTGATGACCTAAAAATGACCTACTTGAAAAATATTAGGTTAAGATTTGGGGTTTGGATCAAATTAGGTCAAACTTGAAAATGACTCGAGAGAAAAAAAGGTTGGGTTATTTTCAGGTCAACCCGCATAACCCTAAAAAGATAAAGTGGGTGACCTAATGACCTAATAACCTAATAAACCTAACCTAACCCAACCCATCTGAAAATTTTAACTAATTAAAATAAAATATAAATAATATATGTCCAAAAATCTAAATTTTGAAAATTCAATTACAATTTACAAATTTACAAATTACAATAACATTATTAACAAATAAGTAATAACACTTCCATTTTTCTAATTCAAAAACGAGTGACCAAATCACCAAATATAACCCTCCTCACCTCCTACTACAAAAAATCAGAGAAACCCCAGCCTCCTCTGCAGCTGTATGATAGGTAATCACCAAAAATAACCCCTCTCACCTCTTACTCCAAAACAATAGAGAAACCCCAACCTCCTCTATTGCCATACGACGAGTAATCACCAAACATAACTCTCCTCACCTCCTACTCCAAAAAATGAGAACCTTAGCCTCCTCTACCGCCATGCACCCCTGTCATACTATTGCCGTCTGTCATGTGTCCCCTTAATTATTATGCCAAATTTTAGATTTTATTGTAGATCAAATTTCTACTCAATTAAGATGGTGGAATTTATAAGTATGAATATAAAATAAATAGATTGGGTTGGGTTGGGTTGGGTTTATCAGGTTGTTGGGTGACTGACTAAAAATTAGGTTAACTCAAACTTGATATGAAATTTTGTAGGTTAGGTTAAGGTTGAGCCTTTTGGGTTTAACATTGGGTTGGGTTGGGTTTGGGTTTGGGTTTGGTATTTTTATATTATACCCCTATCTCAACCCAACCCGAACCCATCCAACCCGTATAAATTGACACCCTTGTGCCTATGCCAACTAGTCATGCCACGAATTGTAAACCAAATCCAAGTTCTTATAATTTTACAATCACTCTGAGACTCACTTCAAATATTACTAATTCTAGCCTATTACATTTCATGAAAAGTAAAATAGGTAATCTACTGACAGGTACGCTATTACATTACAAGCATATGTACATATTATGTTCTTACCATTTATAAAGTTCTCAATAATGCTATATATACACTATCCACTCTATCACCCAAGCTCATGGTACCTTCTAACCCTCAATGTGGGGTGAAGATTAGAAAGAACAGTACAAGAAAGGTAAGTTCAAATGACTTAGTCAAGTAAAGATCAAGGTATGTGAATAGTAATAACAATAAACATACAGTACATAATATGTTAGTTCAAAGTACAACAACTACAAGTAAATATCAAGGGAATAAGTTGTTAAACAATAGATAGGTTTCTATTTTAGAAGTAAAACATGGATTGGAGGAATAGTATGTTATATTTTACGCATTATGAGCTGACTCCACACCATCTCATGCTAGCAAAAAGACATCTCAAGTTTTCATTTTATTTCATAAAAGACCTCATATTTCAAAGAATAGGAGTTAATTAGTTTTAAACAATTTAGTGCATGGGAACATGTTATGTTGCATAAAAGCTCATATTTAAAATCTAGGATTTCGTCAGTTTTATATAATTGACTGTATAAAGGACATTTTTACAAAGTTGATCATGGAATGGCTTTCTTCCTTTCAACTCCTAGTATTCTATATAACCAATTTGATTGTGGAGTGACTTGGCCCCTTATATCGCCTCAATGAGTGGCCAACTCGCCAAGCCTATGCAGCATAAATCGATAGGACCGATCCTCATCGATCAAGCTTTAAGTGGCAGCCAACCTCCAACTATTCCAAAGTCAAGATCACAAATTGGGTCTTAGCAGGTAGACCAACTACTGACAGCCTAGTGTCATCTTGGTCGTCTTGCCAACTAGTCATGTGGGCCCAAAATATTCCATAAGGGTATTCTTAATCATATGTTTAAGCACAAGAGTCTCAACAATTAACATAATTTCTTTTATACCATAATTTCCATATGAAATATAATCATTTCAACTCAATTACAAAAATACTGCAAAATTCAGTATCAGACTAATCAGTAACAGTTAGTCAATAAGATTACCTCGCAACAGTGTCACAAGATACGGCGATTAAGTAAAGAATGGATTATCCAAATCATTGTTTCAAACCTTTGAAAGTTCTATAGTTTAATTACAAATTCAAAATCCAGGTCATGTGAGATTAATAGAAGATTCCAAATTCAAATGATACTTTTTGAGACTATTTCAAAAAGAACATATTATTCAAAAAATATATTTTTTTAAATATTGTTCAAGGGCACTTCTAAAATTTAGTGTATGGATTCAGGACACATACATTAAAAGTAAAATAGTACAGATGATGAATGATTTCTCAAAAATAGCATGATATGAGGTATTAAACCAATTATTAGGTTTGTACAAGAGTGTCACGAAATTAATGTATGAAAATGTAATGGTATGAAATGATATATCAAATTTGAGTAGATAGCTTAGAACATGAGGCAATATCATGTTGCTAGATAGGCTAAGATTTTCAATAACAATGGTACAAGAACAATGGGCAAGGAAGATCAATTTAGTTCAATTTAGATATATTGTCAAATTTCAACACAACAATCGTAGGATAGCATAGAACAAAAAAACAATGATTTGAATCTCAATACAAATAGAATCAAGCAATTAGGGTGTATTAACAAATATATATGTTCTTTCCCTAGCAAAGCAAGCTAGTATAAACCTTACTAGGTAAATGTTGAGAGGATTTCTAGCTGTACCAACTCTCAAGCTATTACTTCCTAGTCAATCCAAGGTTGTATCGTAAGACAACCTAAATTATTATTATTCAACTCTTATCTTCAACTTTCTCAGCTATATCAATATAATTTAATAATTTCCAACTAAAGCCATGTTAACCTAAGGCTAATGTTTAAATTCGTAACAAGGCCTTAATTCACCTTTCTTGTCATTTAACATTAACTTGTGCATCTAATTTTATTATAATGTAACTAATTTGTATCAAATCAAGGGTAATTAATATGATAAAATCAAAACCAACCAAATTAAACTAGTTCTAGGTCCAAACACATCCCAAAATTAGTCCTACTATGTCCAGAATTAAATTTGATCAAAATTGCCCAACCATTGCCAGGGCCGCCACTGTCTATTGTTGCTTGGGTGCAAACCATTTGGACCAAAAGATGGGCCTCATCTAGTCCATTAAAAAGCCCTTAACTAATTTCACCGTATGCCACCTCTTCACTAGCAAATTGGATGAAAATTGCCACCAAAGCCTTAGCGCCACCACCATCATTTTTGACTTAAATTGCTTTGCCATTGGCTGTTGAAACCCAAAGTTGAACGTACTAATGTGTTCCTCTCATCAAGCCTATCAAAACCCATCAAATATTTCAACATTTCGACCTCCAAAAGTTAGCAACCTGCCACCATTGCCGTCGAGCTTTGCCGCCTTCAAATTTCTTGGTGAGTTTTAGGGAGTTTCTGGTACAGTTGTGTTCATTGAGCTGAGAGGAAGCTAAATATGGCTTTGGTTTTAGATTTGGAGCTAAAATGGAGGAAAACCAAGTTTGGGAAAGGTTGGGATCCTTTTTTGTTTTTGTTTTCTTGAGAATTTGATAAAATTCAGTCCTTAATCTATATTATAAAATATTTTCCTACATCTTTCAATTTAGCCCCAATCTTTAACTCCCTAAGTTTCTAACCACTTTTTAGTTCAGTCCCTAAATTTCAATTCAGTCCTTAAAGTTCTACTTTTATACACATTGGCCCTTGACCTTTTTAATTGCAGGCAATTAAGTCCAAATTGATTTATTTTAAAGCCCTTAAACTTTTAATCTATTCACATTAACCCCTAAATTTTACAATTTTGAGCAATCAAGCTCTTTTCTTATTTGCAATTAAATCCCTCAATTACTAATATTTATACCTAAACCTTAATTAATTTACTTTAAGCAATTACCAAATATAATTTATTCAATCCATCTATTATTTTGTTAACACAACCATTTACAATTTATAATCTAAAAGTCGAGGTGTTACATAATGAGAATAGAATGGAGTGCACTTTGGAACTTTTATTCCATTTCCTATTTCATCTCCTATTTCAACGTGTTGTATTAATATCAACTGTGTCATTTCTCAATCATTTATTTTTATAAGAAAATATTTAATACATGTGTCACATATTCATAAAATGGAATAGGAGATGAAATAGGAAATGGAATGGAGGATTTAGACCAAGTGGAGTGATGGGGAAAATAATGAAATTGTGGTGGTTGCATTGGTTTGCGAGCATTGGCTATGCGCGTTCAAATTAACAATTGCTTTAGTTTGGCAACTATAGTAGAATCTAGTAATCAGGATATATTAACAAATATATATGTTTTTTCCCCAACAAAAAAAGATAGTATAAACTTTACTTGGAAAATGTAGAGAGGATTTTTAGCTGTATCAACTCTCAAGCCCTTGCTTCCTAATTAATTCAAGGTTGTATCGTAAGATAACCTAAATCATTATTATATAACTCTTATCTTGAGCTTCCTTAGCTATATCAATCCAATTGATTAATTTCCAACCAAAGCTGTGTTAACTTAAGGCTGATGTTTAAATCCATAACAAGGTCTTAATTCACCTTTCATGTCACTTAACAGTAATTTATGAATCTAATTTTGTTATAATATAACTCAATTATATCAAATTAGGGCCAATTAATATGATAAAATCATAACTTACCAAATTAAACTGGTTCTAAGTTTAAATCACATCCAAATATTAGTCCCATTATGTCAAGAATTAAATTTGATGAAATTGCCCAACCACCACCAGAACTGCCGTCAAAGTGCCGCCGTTTGCTACTGCTTGGGTACAAACCACCTGGACTAAAAGATGCACCTCGCCAAGCCCATTAAATGCCCTCAACCAATTTCACCATATGCCATCTCTTCGCTAGTGAATTAGATGAAAACCTCCCCCAATGCCCTATACTGCTGCCACCGCCACCGCCACTGCCTTTTCTCCTCAACTGTTCCATTGTCGGCTGTTGAAACTAGAAATTAAATATATCAATGCATTCCTCTCATTGAGCCTATCAAAACCTACATAATATTTCACCGTTTCTGCTACTAGAAGTCAGCAACCTACCACCACCACCATTGAGCTCCACTGTTGTCAAATTTCCCTGCAATTCGCCTATTGTTTTGGGGAGTTTTTGGTACCATTGTGTTTGTTGAGATGAGAGAAAGCTAAATATGGCTTTAGTTTTCAATTAAAGATGGAAGAGAATTAAGTTTGGGAAAGATTGGGGTCCCTTTTTTTTTTTTTTTGAGAATTTGATAAGATTCGATCCTTAATCTATATGTATAAAATATTTTATAGCGTATTCAATTAAGCCCTAATCTTTAAACTACCTTCAATTGAGTCCCTAAGTTTTTAACCACATTTTAGTTCAGTCTCTAAATTTCAATTCGGTCCGTAAAGTTTTATTTTTAAACGCATTGGTCTCTGACCTCTTTATTCTAGGCAATTAAGTCCAAATTAATTTATTTTAAAGCCCTTAAACTTTTAATCTTTTCACATTAACCCCTAAATTTTATAATGTTGAGCAATCAAGCCATTTTTTTATTTACAATTAAATCCCTCAATTCTAATATTTATGCCTAAACCTTAATTAATTTAATTTAAGTAATTACCAAATATAATTTATTTGATCCATCTATTATTTTGTTAGCACAATCATTTACGATTTATAATCTGAAAGTCTGGGTGTTACAACTCTTCCCCTCTTAAAAAATTTAGTCCCCATAGTCTCATTTGACATTCAGGAAAGCTTAGAATATCTCTGACATTTATCTGAAATATTTTACTAGGTATCTCTTAAAGGCTTGTTGTTAAAGTTTTTGTGATCTGGCTTGGGCATGTTAGTCAATAATCCCATATTTAGGAGGGTTAAATAATGTGTGTTCAAATTCCAACTTATCTTGAAGGTAAGGCACATAGAACTAAAAGATTACATATTATCAAAACCATATGTGACTTTCTTCAAAGTATTACATCATAAATCATACTTTAAACAATATCTTGATTCCGCTGCATATTTCTTAGCAATGGTATAAATGCATGCTGAGTCTTTCTGCTCTCAACTACATTTCATAACTTGTTCTACTTTGTTTGTTCGAACATAAAATGTGCATTTTTTGCTCCTAGAACAATCCCTAGCATAATATTGGTTGTTGCCATATCACATACATTTTTTGTGCTTTTTTGAACAAGTGGATTCACTATGACAGCTGTCACCACAAATTCCACAAACGTTTCTTGGGATCGATAGAAGTGGAAGGAAATCCTTTCCCCAGGAGGGAGATGGTTAGTTGATGTATTATTTTGGACATTTTATTGTTTCCTCCTAGAATCATTTCCTCCTCCACTTCCAACTCTAGCTTCAAAAGTTTCTCCTTGCCTACCATTTTCTTTAATTTTGTGCAGCTCTTTTAGTTCTGATTTTATCCTCATAGCTTTATTCACAATTTTTTTTGTAAATAGGCAACTCACAAGCTACAAGTATTCTTCACAATTCATGTTTTAGCCTTTCAACAAACTTTTGCATTTGACGTTCCTCATTACTTAAGATATGGGGTATATACTAGATTAAGTGGTTAAATTGGGCTTTATATTGACATACTAACCTAGATCCTTAAGTAAGGACCACAAACTCTTGTTCTCGAGCATTCTTCATGACATACAATGCAAACTTATCCATAAATTCATATTTAAAATTCTCCTAAGTATGAGGTATCCTCCCTTGACTCTACTATTAATTTAACAATTGCCACCAATGATGTTTACCTTATCCCACGAGAAAAGTGGCAAGCTTGATTTTTGGTTCCCCTGGGTAGTTGTTTACTTGAAAGATTTTCTCGACCTCTTCAATCCACATCTTGGCTTCATAATGGTTAGGCTCACCCATAAATCTTGGGGGTGTTGTGTCTAAGAAATCATTCTAGTGTTCGATCTGCAACATGTTCTTCATTGACTCGAGAACTACCAACTTGACTTTGTTGTTGACAATACTACATGAATTGCTACCACATGGTGAATATTTGTTCTACAACTTGTGCTCTGATTCTCTAGTTTACCGGTAGGATCAGCATTTTTTTTCCTCTTGTATAGTGTGTCCTTGGTCAGAAGTATTTCCTACTTGACGCTCATGTACTTCAACTTCATTAGCTAGTGGTCGTCCTCTACAACCTTAATAACCTAAGATATAGAAAGTGATCCAGGTTGTTCTCGATCTTGTGATGCCATTTGTTATATAAAACTCTTCAAGTCTAATTATGCTAGATTTATAGTGTAGAATAAATGCCTCTAGATGACATTCAAACATCAATCGATTCCTATCATAACATAAGAGATATTTGGAGCACAAGCACGTAATAGAGTAAAGATATGGGTATATCATACTAAAGTTAGTGAATAAGTTATGCCAACTCATAGATAAGTTTATACAAGGCTTTATAGTCATACTAGTAGTTCTTTTAATAGCAATAGACTAATTGCCCTCAAATACTAAACCAAAATCATATATATATACACGTTATTCACTATTCATCTTAAATAATTTTCTTATGAAATTTATTTCCCTATTCTCCCACTAAAAACCATTATGTAGTGATACAAATCAATCTCACTACCAAAATGCCAATTCTAAAATAGTCATATTATCTTGATTCTAATTCCATATATGCTACATGTACTATATCAAAGGGCCTTTCATTTCTCAGGTCCCTATTATCACTCAATACTCATTCAACAACGTGACTCCAAAAATGTTATTCCACTGAGCATAAGTAAAGTTGTATGCATGATATCTCAAAGTGATAGACTATATATTGGCTAGCCATCTTAGTACTAATCCTTTTACATCTTGATATTCGGTAATATCCCAAAAGTTCACATCTTAGCAAGATTTTCAAGTTAAACTGAATCTCCACTAATCCAAAAATTTCTTACTTTGAGGATCCTATCTAGACATACTCAGGTTTTCAACTCAAGCATTCACTTCTCGGTTGGTCTTCTAATTCAAGCTTAGGCCCAAATAAACACACTAATTCCACCTCTAAGAGTGATTCCCATAGTGACCTCGATCATTGTTAAACCTAGGCTCTAATAGATTCCTCAATCCTTATTCTAGGGTCCTTTCCTAAGTTTGCCTAAGTTTTCACAAACCTAAACTTTGATGCCACCTTGTAGCGCTCTGACAAAGGAGATGCCTGCTCCGATCTCGAGTGCTACCTATGATGGGATTTCATTCGCAACTTTTTTTTTCTTTCCTAGATAGTATCAATGTAAAACATAAGTCTATAATAACTCAGATGATGAACAAAATCATAATCAGAGAATAATACCCATGTCAACTAGTCATGCCACGAATTGTAAACCAAATCTGAGTTTCTAAAATTGTACAATCGCTCAAAGACTCACATAAAATATTTCTAACTTTGGCCTATTTTATTTCATGAAAAGGTAGAATGGGTAATCTACTAACATGGACACTATTACATTACAAGCATGTACATTTCATTTCTTACCATTTATAAAGATCTTGAAAATATTTTATATACACTATCTACTTTGTAGCCCAAGCTCATAGTACCTTTTAATCCTCAATCTAGGGTGAAGAATAGAAACTATAGTACAAGAAGAGCAAGTTCAAAAGACTTAGTTAGGTAAAGATCAAGTTACATGAATAGTAATAATAATAAATATATAGTATAAAATAATATTAGTCTGACGTACAACAACTACAAGTAAATATCAAGGGAATAGGTTGTTAAACAATAAATAGGTTTCACGAGGTTAAAACACGAATTGGAGGAATAGTATGTTATGTTTTTCACATCATGAGCTAACTCCACATTGTCTCATACCAGCAAAGAGACATCTCAAGCTTTTATAATATTTCATAGAAAATATCATATTTCAAAACTTGGGAGTTGAATTAATTTTAAACAATCGAGTGTACAAAATTGTGTTAAGTTGCTAAAAAGCTCATATTCAAAATCCAAGATTTCATTCAATTTTAAAAAATTGACTGCACAAAGGACATTTTTACAAATCTGATTATGGGATAACCTTCTCATTTACAACTCCTAGTATTCTATATAACTAATTCAATTAAGGAATAGCTTGCCCCTTTATATGTCCTTGACAAGTGGCCAACTTGCTAAACCTATGTAGCAAAAATCGATAAGACCAATCCTAGTCAATCAAGCTTCAAGCAGCAGCTAACCTGCAACTATCCCAAAGGTAAGATTGCAAATTAGGTTTGGGAAGGTAAACCAACCATTGATTGCCCAATGTTGTCTTAGTCGTCGTGCCAACTAGTCCTGTAGGCCCAAAATATTCCCCAAGGATGTCCCCAAGGGTATTATTAATCACATGTACAAGCACAAGAGTCCTAATAGTCAACATGATTTCATTTATACCATAATTACCATATGAAATAGAATCATTTCAACTCAATTACTAAAATACTGTAACATTCAGTGTCAGACTAATTAGCTAATTAGTAATGGCTGGTCAGCAAGATTGCCTCGCAATAATGTCACAAGATACAGTGATTTGGTCAAGAATGGATTATCCAAATTGTAGTTTCAAATCTTTGAAAGTTCTATAGTTTAATTACAAATTCAAGATCTAAGTCATGTGAGATTAACTAAAGATTCCAAATTCAAATGATACTTTTCAAGATTATTTCAAAAAGAACATATTATTCAGAAAATACATTTTTCAAATATTGTTCAATAGCAGCATTGCCAAAATTTAGTGCATGAATTCAGAGACAAATACAGTAAAAGTAAAATGATAAAGATAATGAATGAATTTCTCAAAAATATCATGATACGAGGTATTTAACTAATTGTCAGGTTTGTATGAGAGTATCATGGAATCAATGTATCAAAAATGTAATGGTATGAAATGATATACTGAATTTGAGTAGATAGCTTAGAACATAACACAATATTATGTTGCTAGACCAGCTAAGATTTTCAATAACAATGATACGAGAACAATGGGCAAGGAAGATCAATTTAGTTCAATTTAGATAGATTGTAAAATTTCAACACAAGAATCGTAGGATAACATAGAACAAACAAACAATGATTTGAATCTCAATACAAATAGAATCAAGCAATTAGGGTTTATTAACAAATATATATGTTCTTTTCCCAGCAAGAAAGCTAGTATAAACCTCACTTGGTAAATGTAGAGAGACTTTTTACCTGTATCAACTCTCAAGCTTTTGCTTCCTAGTCAATCCAAGGTTGTATCATACGATAACTTGAATTATTATTATACAAATCTTATCTTTGACTTTCTCAACTGTATCAGTCTAATTTAATAATTTCCATTCAAAGCTATGTTAACCTAAGGCTAATGTGTAAATCCATAACAAGGTCTTAATTCACCTTTCATGTCACTTAACATTAACTTATGCATCTAATTTTATTATAATATAATTCAATTGTATTAAATTAGGGCTAATTAATCTGATAAAATTAGAATTGACTAAATTAAATTGGGTTTGGGTTCAAATCATAGCCCAAAATTAGTCTTACTACATTCAAAATTAAATTTGATAAAAACTGCCCAACCATTGCCAAAATCACCGCCGGAGCGTTGCCATCCGCCACCCCTTGGGTACAAATTGTCTGGACTAAAAGATGTGTCTCGCTGAGTTCGTTAAAAGCCTTAAACCAATTTCACCATATGCCGCCTCTTCGTTGGCGAATTGGACGAAAATAGCTACCAAAGCCCTAGCATCATTACCTTTTTTTGACTCAATTACTCCACCATCGGTTGTCAAAATCAAAAATTGAACATACTAATGTGTTCCTCTTGTCGAGCCTACCAAAACCGATCTAATATTTCATCATTTCCACTATTGAAAGTAAGCAACCAGTCACCACTACCATTGAGCTCTACTATATTCAACTTTCCCAGTGATTTGCTAGTTATTTTGGGGAGTTTTGGTATAATTTTGTTTGTTGAGCTGAGAGAAAGCTAAATAGGACTTTGTTTTTTGATTTGGAGCTAAAATGTAGAGGAACCAAGTTTGGGAGAGGTTGGGGTCTCTCTTTTTGGGAATTTGATAAAATTCAGTCCTTAATCTATATATATGTATATATATATATAATATTTTCAAGCATCTTTGAATTTAGCAGCAAATCTTTAAACTGTTTTCAATTGAGTCCCTAAGTTTCTAATTACCTTTTAGTTCAATCCCTAAATTTCAATTCGGTCCCTAAAGTTCTACTTTTATACACATTAGCCCTTAACCTTTTTAATTGTAGGCAATTAAGTCCAAATTAATTTATTTTAAAGCCCTTAAACTTTTGATCTTCTCACATTAACCCCTAAATTTTATAATTTTGAGCAATCAAGCTCTTTTCTTATTTGCAATTAAATCCCTCAATTCTCAATATTTATGCCTAAACCTTAATTAATTTAATTTAAGCAATTATCAAATATAATTTATTCGATCCACCTATTATTTTGTTAACAAAATCATTTATAATTTATAATCAGAAAGTCGAGGTGTTGCATAATGAGAATAGAATGGAGTGCACTTTGGAACTTTTATTCCATTTTCTATTTCATCTACTATTTCAACTTGTTGAATTAATGTCGATTGTATCATTTCTCAATCATTTATTTTTATAGGAAAATATTTAATACACGTGTCATATATTCATAAAATAGAATAAGAGTGAAATAGGAAATGGAATGGAGGATTTAAACCAAGTGGACTAATGGGGAAAACAATGAAATTGTGGTAGGTGCATAGGTCTTGGAGCATTGGCCATGTGCATTCATACTAATAACAAACGGGGAAAAAACTCTAGGCTGCCCCTAAAATATCATACCAAAAAAATGATACAAACAAACAAATCATGGGTTAAAGGAAGCCATAATACCAAAAAGAGAAAGAGGTGAAAAAAATGACAAAGTAAGAAATAAATATTGGTAGTAGAAGGGAAAAAAATTCAACTTTCCACAAAATTTAGACTTCAATTTTTTTTTTTGTTTTTGTAAATTAGCATAGTTCATTAACATAAAAGTATATTAATATGGAGAATCGTATGAAAATTATAATATACATATATATATTCAACAAAATAGAATTGAACTCACAATGTAAATAATCCTATAGAGGTGAAGAAAAAAGCAAGACAAATATTTTTGTAATGTTAAGTATTAATGAATTGTACATTTCAATTATTTTTAGAATAAATTACTTATAGGAATTTTTGAGTTTAGATTAAGGAATTTAACTTAATTAAAATATTTAAAGATGGAATAGAACATAATTTAGGGAATATCAAATTAAGGTAAAATTTTCCAAACCAAATATAAACTTTCAATTTTTTGCTAATTTTGCAATAATATTTTCAATATATATAGAGAGAGAGTTACAAAATATATATAAAAGCACACATGCTTATATATATGATAAGGGGTGTAAACTGCTTTGGGGTAAATTGGGCTGAAGTCCAATCCAGTCAACTAGTATAGAGGTCGAGATAGGCTTTCTTGATATAACTAGGTCGAGTTCTGCAACTAATAGCATACGTTAGGCTTGCTGAGTGGCCCTTGGTTAAGGCACTCCAATGCTCAAGTCAGTACTCAATCAATTAGAAACTAGAACGGCAGAGTGAGGGCTTTAAGTAATAATAAGCCATACCTTGCTTAAAAGTGGCATTGGGGTATTTATAGCCTTTTTGGTAAGGATGATATATCCATGATGCCTTTGTATATATTGAAAGAGTCTTTGTCCTTGCCTAAGGGCCTTTAAGTTTTCTCTAATTTGTGTACTATTTCAGGTGGTGCCTCCTTAAGCTCCATAGGACATAGAGGTACACAAATTAGCCACTCAATCACCCTGCACTCTTGCACCCTATACACCCTAACGTGGCAGAAAAAGCGGTACTGTTGGTCTTATGCATCATTAATGTGGAGGCACATCGCCTGATAGAGCATTTAATACAGCATAGAGATGGTCGTGTCTATTCGACTTCCCTAGTCAAGGATGATACCTGCCTGTGAGTCATTTGCGTAGACTCTAGTCAATATGGTGAAACTTTATTGGGCTCAAATCTCCCTGATTGGGTACTGAACAAGTATCCTCAATTTGGTCGACCAAGTTCAAATTACTGTGTAAGATGTTGATATTCATGTCGGTGGAAAAGCTTCATAAGATAGGGTCCGCTAATTATCTGGTCAATCACCAATGGGCTTAGCCTAATAGCCAATTAGGTAATTTCATGTTATGCCTTTTGTATTGCTTGAATATCATATGGTTGGGCCTGCTGAGCTTATTGAGCTATCCCATATCATGAGTCTCCTTTTCTCTCTAGTCCTGATCAAGATGATCGACAAAAAAGAATGAGGAGTAGCTAATTTGTGGAAACTAAATTCAATTGATTAAGGGCTCAACATGTTGGTAATGTTCTGACTTCAAAAGTCAACCAGGGTTCTAGTGCATTTAATGTGGTTGTTACATTGCGCCACATGAAGCATTAGGTAGCAGATGTGTAATAGTTGCCATTGGTTGGGTTTCCGTGACTAAGGCCTATATATAGACATAATGAAAACCTTTATTTTCACTTTTACGTCATTTTGTGAGGTCAAATATTGAGGTTTTAATGCTTGTACTTCTTATTGAGCTTTATGTTAACCTCGTTAATCGTGTAAGTCCTTTGCATTTTTTATCTTAAACTATTTCATTGTTTCTTATCTTAATCGTATCATATTTTGTATATCCAATCATGTAGAGAGTATTTAGTAGGTATGGCAATGTAAGGAGTGATAGTAAGGCTACTTAATCAGATGTGGGTTTGACTAGGGTGGGGGGTATCTTGAATGACAAGTCTAGTAGTTCTTCTGGTGATAGCTCGATCTCTTTTAGCAATTCGAGTGAATCTTGGGGTAACATAGGGGGTGGTACAAGACTGAGTCAACCTCCAATATCTCATGCTTGGTTTTTTACTCCCAACCATTATAATGAGATTATTTCTAAAATTACAAGTAGCAACATTACGTTGTTTAGTTAGTTATATCATATTCCCCTAGTGTATGAGCTAATTGCACTTGGTCCTACTAATAGGATGCATTGAACACCTGTTAGCTATATAATGGTGTTTGAGGAGGCCTTGAAGTGTAGGCTTAGGTTTCCCTTTGCACATTGCATAGTTGACCTGTTGATAGGTCTTCAAGTTTGTACAACTCAACTTCTCTCCAACTATTTTTTAACTTTATACAATTTTATCATCCTGATGCTTATATTCAAATAGTTTCTTACCTTTGCCAATTTTTCTAATCTTTTTCACCTCTCTATATCCAAGACGTTGGGTAGCATCAATGAGTCAGGCTTTTATTACCTCACTACTAGCCCTCATTAAAAATTTTTGGTTATTCCTTCATTATCCCATGGCTAAAAGTTGAAAAAAATGATATTTTTATTTTTGGGCATCTGGGAGGGTTAATTTTAACATTCCTAGAGGGGGTGGAAAGGGTATGTAGAGATGCCAAGCAACAAATCTCGACCTGGCTCAACATTTTCATTAGGGATTTAGTATAGTTTAGGCAGATGAAAGCCTCAAGGTATGTTGAGGAGAGAAACTTGGTCTTGGTAGACTTAGTACCTGTTCAACTAGATTTTCTTACAGATGCTTGACTAGGTAGATACCTTTACTGGTCTTTAGTAGTCATTCGTCTCACATTTTAGTCGATACTAATATGTCATTTTCTTATTTTTCTCCAAATCGAGAAGAAATAATAGACCACACTCAACAACAAGTGATGGAATGGGTGTATAGGGTGCAAGAGTGCAGCCAGTAGATTTGCTTGTCGAGAGACTGCTCCATAGCCACAAGCAGTGTTGCCTACTTTTGCTACTTAACCAGACTAACTAACTCCTATTAAGGCCAACAGCCCTTCTAATCAACCAAAGAGGCCGAGGTCAAGCAGATTAGACTTACCCAAAAGAAAATCATCTTCAACAAGAGTAAAGGGAAAGCTGAGGTATCAACTTAACCAATTGACTTTGATCTCTTCAAGCACTGGAAAGATAACAACCTATTCCTATTGGTGAACCTATCCTAACCCCAATTTGGGACTAAACTTGGAGTTCATAACTCTTGGTCAATGTTGTTCATTAAGTCAACTGGATCTGCGCCCTTAAAGGTGATGATAGCCGAACTGTTCATGTCCAACTAGAAGAAAATGATGAAGACGAGCTAGGTGGTAGCGTTAAGGGCCCTGGCATATCATTCCAATTTGGTAAGTATCTAGTTAAATGTTACTCACTTTTTGAGAGGTTTGTTGTTCGAGTTTTTGTTTTCCTTTCTTTTTATTTTTATTTTTAAATATATATCAACTAAAGTCATTTTTTATGTAGGTTAGCTAACTGGGCTATCATTTTTACTGGATGGCCGAGCTAGCCTTGGGTGATTAAAAAAAGCTCCAAAAGGAGCAAAATGAGGTGGAAGTGATGAAGACTCAGCTGACTTGGTGCAGTAGAGGATTGAGTAGCTAACTAAGCAGCTCAAGGACAAACACGCCCAATCTCTAACTGCAATGGCTAGAATGGGCATAATGGAGGGGTTGCTGTTGCAAGCCAGGTTGAATACTTATGCTAACTATGATGTTGGTCGATCCCATATGCATAATGTGACCATAAATTATGCTTGAAGAGAATTCTTCAAAATATTGCTGCTTATTAGAAAGAAAGTTGTGTAGTAATTTATGTTGTGCTCAGTATTTCAAGATGCTAGCATCATGTTCTCAATCGATGACAAAAAAGAGGCCTTCGAAATGGCTATCAAGCAGCTTAAGTTCCTAGGCAACCAAATTCATCTCGAGGACTAGGAACGACTCAATTCGATACAAATGGAGTAGCTCAAGGACAATCTCAATCCCTTGCTAATTGAGGAGAATACTACCTAGTTGATTCTTATCCTAACCCTATGGTCAAAACTACAACTGTTCCTTATCGCAAGGTGTTTCAAGTAGCCAAGGAGTATAGCTTTGCAAATAACTTTACCTTCAACATCAAGGATGGTAAGGTCAACGTTGCTACCCTCTTCCCATCTATCGAGCACACTTTTCTACCTAAAAATATTGGGTATTCTCGACCAGCCCCAACAGTTCATCTAGTGTTTGTTGTAGCGCTCGAGCAAAAAATTAAGGGCCTTTTTAACTTTGTGCCCATGCTTTCAAGTGATGATCTTGATCAAGTAATCAATAATGTTACGGCTGACTGAGCTGTACGAGTTGAAGGTAAAGGTGTCAAGTTGAGCTAAAACTTTAGCTCACTATGTTGCTTTTTGTAATTCGTGTCTAGTTGCCTTGTGAGGCATTTTAATTTGATTCATGCTTGAGAATGATTTTTATACCTATGTACTTGGGGATTTCAATCAATTAAATGTAATTTTTTGTTCATCTTTATATTACATATTTAATTTTTTTACTTCTTTGTTTATCATTGATTGGCTGCATTAATGAAATAATCATTTCATTTTCAAATAAGTGGTCAAATAATGTAATCTATTAACAAAAAAGTTGGGTAATATTTAACAAGGTCCCCCACTTTGAAGCTTCTCGATCGAACTCTTTTGTTGTAATGCTCAACCATCTTTGATATGTATCTTTGCATTGTTGTGTATGCCTGCTGACGTAGCTCATTAATTATCTCAAGTTAGAGTTCTCTTTTTGATTTATTTCTAATTAGGTTATAGTAGATTACTTGAGCAGCATGCTGTAATGTTCTGTTGGAATGACTACTTCTAACATGTAGACTAAATTGTAGGGACTGACTTGTGGTAGTCTTGGGGTGGTTATATACGCCCAAAGCACCCTAAGGAGGTTATCTACCCTATTTGCACTGCATCTTTCAAGTTGGGCCTTAAGGTGAACTAAGATAGTTCTATTGGTGACTTTCGTTTGTTCCTTGGCTTAGAGGTTTTTGACTGAAGTGAAATGCTGTTGAATTCCCAGGCTTTTGTGCTAGTTCCTTATGCTCCTGCTCTGGAACCGTGTCCTATTGTCTGATATCAATACTTTGGGCAAATTGAAATGGCAGATAATATTTTTTCACATGAAACTCTTAATAGCTACGTTGGTTATCTTTGGGACTGCCTTTGTTTCAACATGCTTCGTGAAGTATTCAACCGTAATAATCATAAATTTTCTTTGACCTATGGTTCTCAAAAAATAATGGACTATAGCCATCTCCTACTAGACAAATAGCCATGTGATCAGAATGGGAACCAACATTAATGCATATTGGTAAGGTATGGTAGATTGAACTTAGTAGGATGGACATTTTCTGGCAAAGTCAACAGCATCCTTCAACAAAGTTGTCTAAAAATACACATGTCTAATGATTTTATGGGGGAAAAGATCATCATCTGGAGTAATTGCCACAAATTCCTAAATAGACTTCATGTAAAACCTTGTGGGCTTATTCCAGCATCAAACACCTCAATAGTGGTCTAGAAATTGATCTTCTATAAAGCTAATCATGCTTGTTAAGGGCAAACTTGGTTACTTGCCCTCTAAGCCTACTTGCTTGGGCTTTATCCTCATAGACTTTTCTCTCCCCAAAGTAAGCTTTTATTTTGTTCTGCTAAGAGGGAGATGCCTCTTTGATTTGCTCCACCAAATTCTGGTTAAGACCATCTATGGTGGGTTTGTTGGTGACTAGAAATGTGATAGTTTTGTCCTTAATTCTCTTTGTCAAGCTAGCCAACTTTGATAGGGTGTAAGCCATTTCATTTTCTAATCGAGGGACTTGGCTTAGGGTGAATTTTTTAAACAGCCATTGTAACCTTTTAACCTCGGCCAAATATTTTCTCATCGTAGCCTCTTTAGCCTTGAAGTTTCCTTTAACTTGTTCTATGACTAGTTGGGAATTAGTGATGGCTACTAATTGCTCAACTCCCCTATCGACGGCCATTCTTATGCCAGTAAAGAGGACCTCATGTTTTGCTTCATTATTTGTAATAGAGTAGTTGCGTTTAATTGCAAAGTCATATTCCTTAGCTTATGAAAAGCCTAGGGAGATGCCAATCCCTCTGCTAGAGAAAGTCGTCGAACTATTTTGAATTCTCCAAGTTCATCAGGCAAGTCGAGTCTCTTTGCGACAAAGTCTGTTAACACTTAGGCCTTTTAGTAGTTTAGGTTAGAAGGTGATGTTGAATTCTCCTACCTCGATAGCCTACTTTGTCAACCTTCATGATGCATCTAGCTTCGACAGCATTTGTTTCAACAGTTGATTTTTCAAGATCACAATAGGGTGAGACAAGAAGTAAGGTCTCAATTTCCCAGCCGTAGTAACCAAAGCAAGGTAATGTTTTCAATTTGTAATGCTTTGTTGCTTTAGTACATAGGTCAATAGGTGCCACTTTTGGTTGAGACCAAAATAAACTGACTATAGCCAATGAAATTGCCAAAATAGATATGCAAAACTTCTCTGACTTCTAGCTTAGTAAGCATTGGGGGCACTGATAGGTATTGCTTCAACTCATCCAAGGTTTGGTTGCAATACTCTATCCACTTGAAATTCCTCACATTCCTATGGATTTTGAAGAATGGTAAGCTTTTGTCAGCTAGTCAAGCAATGAATCACCCCAAAGCTATGAATCTTTCAACTAGACGCTAGATACCCATGACTGTTTAATAGCCTGAATGTTTTACGAATTTGCTTCAATGCCTCTTTGTCTAATTATGTAGCCTAAAAATTTATCTCCTCATACCCTAAACATACATTTGTTAGGGTTGAGTTTCATGCCAAATGCTCGCAATATTAAAATATAGGGCGGAGGTTGGCTAAGTGATTGTGTTATTTTTCTGTTTTGACAATCATGATGTTATCATAGACCTCCATGGTCTTATAATCTCATTTTTTAACATAAAGTTCACAAGTTTATGGTAGGTTGCACTTGTATTTTTGAGCTCGAAAAGCATGACCAAAAGATAATAGACCCCATTGGGAGCAACAAAAAAAGTCTTATCCTTGTCTACGAGGGTCATAAAAATTTGGTAATAACATTAAAATGCATCCATCATACTTAAAAGATCACAACCAACTGTAAAATCTACTAATAAATCTATATAAGACAGTGGGCAACGATCTTTTGGGCAAGCTTTATTGACCTCATCCTCAATGATTTGGATTCTTTCATAATTGAAGGTTCTAGTCTTCTTTTTAACTGGTTTAAATGAGGGGGACGATGATACTGGTGGGGTCTATTCCTTACAGGTCGGCAGCTTTCCAAGCAAAAACATCAACATTCTTTCTGAGGAATTTGACCATTAAGCATTCCATATTGCACACCAGATCAATCCCAACTCTAGTGGTCTTGTTAGGATTCCCAAGCTCTAGTTCAGTGGTCTTGAACTCTCAAATAGGCTCGACCCTGGTATTCTTTAGCTTTTGCTTCTTGTTCAGCTGTCCCTCTTTAGGTTCCATTATGAGATATCCCTCAAAGGTTTTTGTTTTAGTTGAGTTTTTTTGCTTATTTACCTCAATTGAAATTATGTAACATCGCCAAGCTTTCTTAATGTTGTAGAGAAGTTTGCTAGTCCCAATGGTTGCCAAAAACTTGACCTTCATATGATAGGTCGAGACTATGACTCGAAAATCATTTAGCGTTAGTTGCCCAATAATAGCATTGTAAGCAAATGGTGCATTAATGACCAACTAGTTAACTATGAGCGGTCTTCATTGAGGGGCCTCTCCAAAGAAAATGGACAAGTTTATAGACCTTTTAGAGATGTTCTCCAACCCCATGAATCTAACCAGTAGAGTATGCATAAGCTCAAACTTCATCTTTTTCATGTTCATTCTTTTCATGGTCGATAAGAAAATTATGTTTGCAAAGCTTCCATTATTGATTAAGACCTTCCTGACTTCAAAATTAGCTATCTCAACAGATACCATAACGAGGCAATCTAGCTTACTGTAAGCCCTTTGATTTTTGATATGAGAGAGGTCGGCGTCAAAGAAAAAGATTGGCCCCACCTTGTTGATAGCTAGAAAAACATTTCGATCGGGGAAGATTTGGTTGATTCTAGCCTCCTTTGATTTTGGTTTTTTACTAACTTGGAGTCCTCTCCAATTGGGCCTCCAATAATGGTGTCAATTACTCCCTTGATGGGTGGGTAGGGATCATAGGCAAGCTTCTTTTCTTAAGCTAACTGATCTTTCTCTACAGGAAGTTTGGTCAGTTATATGCGTCTCTTATTTGGCTCTTTCATCAAAACATTTTGTTAGATAACCCTATCAAATCTGCCTTCTAATCTCATCATGAAGATTGAAATAGTCCTTTGTGTCATGGTCTTTCTGCCTATGAAAGTGACAGTATTTTTTGGACCTTTTCATTGCTTTTGTCTTGATCAACTTCTTAGAATTTTTGAGGAGATTGTTATGTTGAATGGCAAACAACACCTCTTTTCTGGCAGTGTTAAGTTGAGTGTAATTATGAAAGCATTTAATTGGAGATCGATGGCTATCTTTCTACTATCTGTCATGTTTCTCTTTTGTTTTCTTCTTGTCGTTGTGCAGATTACCATACTTGAGCTTGTTCACATTCTTTTAGTTCATGTACCTCTCTACGAGGTTGAGGAATTCCTCCATGGTCCTTGGTTATTCTTGAACAAGGGCATTAACACATTCTTTATGTCAGAGGCCCAGGAAAAGCATATCGATCAAAAACTCAATCTAAAGACTGTCGATCTTCAAAACTTCTACATTAAATTTGATGAAAAAAATCTCCAATGGACTTCCCCTTATTCTATTTAACAATGTATAATATGGGGGAGTTTTGCTTTTCTTTGATTAGCAAGCTGGTGGAGCAACTTATCACATAATTAGTCATAGGAGTAGATCGACGCTAGCTCTAACTTGACAAACCAGTCAAGCATAATTCCTTGGAGCATGGTGACTAGCATCTTTGCCTGGATCTAATCATTATGGCTATGAAGTTGCATCATATGTTCGAACTGGAGTAGGTGCTCATTTAGGTCAGAAGAGCCATCATATCTAAGCAAGCCAGTTGGAACCTTGGCATCAACAGTGATGTGTTCATCGATGATCTCTTGGATGAATGGTGACTCCCACTCTTTGCAAAATTAAGGTGCATTATCAAAGAAAGGGTTTCTATTTGTTTTTCTCCTTGAGATCTCTTCGAGGTGTCTATTTAACTGTTGTAAATTGATGTAAGACTTTCTCTCTATTTTTTGTAATTCACCTGGGATAGATTTTTGTTTGTCTAAGCTCTTGGGCGCTTGACCTCATCACTCTACAAGGCTTGAATGGATCGAGTGAGGTGGTTTACTAAATTAAACATTTTTTTTGGAGGATTAGGTTGAAGTTCTTCCCTTGGGAATCGCTCCATGCTAGCCTCTCTCAAAAGGAGGAACATCTAGCTTTAGGTTTGCCTCGCTTATCTCCTGGTGGCCTCTCATCTCATTGTGAAGGCTGGGGAGTAGCACTAGCAGCTAAGCCATGTTGATTGTTATGCTTGTTGAGGGTAGTGATAGTTGAGCCAAAATTTGGGCTTAGATTAGCTCGCTTATCAGCTGCGTGAGTTACGACATAGTTAAAGTAACTATTTTTATTAGCTCGGAGCTGGGCCAGTCACATCTAGTTCTTATTGAGGTCAATGAGGAGAGGTTGAGGATCTTCTGTTCTTCTTCCTTTCAGAAACAACTCACTAGTGTTAACCATTTTTTCTCAATCCGGACTTAAGTTTCCCATAGATGGTGTTAAATGATGAGGGTGTAAGCTGCTTTAAGGTAAATTGAGCTTATATCCAATCCAGTCAACTAGAACGGAGGTCAAGAAGGGTATTTCTTGATGTAACTAGGTCTAGTCCTACAACTAATAGCACAGTCATCCTTGTCGATGGACCCTTGGCTAAAGCACTCAAACATTCAAGTTAGTACTTAATCGACTAGAAACTGGAGCAGCAAAGCGAGAGCTTTGAGTGATAATGAACATATTTTACTAAAGGGTGGCATTAGGGTATTTATAGCCTTTTTGGCGAGGGTGATATATCTATGATGCCCTTGTATACGTTGAAAGGGCTTTTGTCCTTGCTTGAAGCCCCTTTAAGTCTTCTCTAATTTGTGTACTATTCCAGGTGGCGCCTCCCTCAGCTTTATAGGACAAGGCAGTATATAGAAGGCATGCACTACCCTGTTGCAGCAAAAAAGGTGATACTATTGGTGGCATGTGTCATTAATGTGGAGGCACACTGCTTGTTAGAGCATTTAATTCGGCAGAGAGGTGGTCACATCTATTCGACCTCCCTAGTTAGGGAGAATAGTTGCTTGTGAGTCATTTGCGTAGACTATGGTCAATATAGTAGAACTTTATTAGGTTCAAATCTCCTTGGTTGGGTACTGAACGAGCATCCTTGATTTGGTTGACCATATTCCGATCAACTAGGTAAGATGTTGATATTCGCGCTGGCGGAACGGCCTAGTGAGGTTGGACCTAGTTGATCACCAATAGGCTGGGTCTGATAGCCAATTTTGCCATTCCACGTTATGCCTTTTGTGTTGGTTGAGTGTCATTTGGTTGGGCCTGCTGGGCTTATTAAGTTATCTCATATCAATATATTGAGTACTTACCAATATTGGATAGTAATTGATATATAGTGTTTGTAAGCAATATGGTGGGAAAACATAAAAACTTGTGGGAAGAAAATAGCATTTCTTGGAGTTGTGAAATTTTGATTTCCATATTTGGTTGGAGTGATTGGAATGAAGTAATTGGAATGTCAGAATAATCTTAGGAATGAATATTGAGTTTCATTAATTAAAAAATTTTCATTATTTTTTAACTTGAGTTAAGATTGTGGTTAATGAAAATCCAGATTTATTATTAAATTAATTCATTAATGACATAGCACTATCAAGTGTATAATGGGTGTAATGGGAGAAAAGTTATATTGGGAAGGAGCAAGAGATCCCACTAAATCCAAGAATGGAACAAGAAATACAGAAAAGAAATTAAAAGCAAAGAAATATAAGGGCTCATACTAAAGTGACACACACAATGGCTAAATATAGAAAATCATTTCTAGGCTGGCTGGCTGGCTCTGGAATTATAGTAGCTTATCACAGTAAAAAGCCATATTAGCTGTAACAATTTGTTTCCCACATGGATGAATATGGACGTTAACAAAAGCAAGAAACGCCGTACAAAAGCATGATCCAAAATGATTGGAAGAAATGATATGATAACAGCATCAATTCTTGTATGGCAAACCTCAAACAGCCTAAAGCAAATAGCTTTGGAAACTAATTAAAATATAAAGAAAATAGCTAAGAAAATAGCTATGCAGTTTCCATGTCTAAATGCTACAGCAAATAGGTCTGTAGTTCATGTCTAAAATCTAAAGCAAATAGCTATGTAGTTTCTATGTCTAAAATCTAACATCAATTATTCAGACATTTCAACTTTTCGCAGGAAAAGTAAGAAAATCATTTTCCATATGGTTCTTTCCCTTTCCCTTTGCCAACTGTAACATTCTTCCAGAAAGATGGGGAAGAACCCTGAAGCCTGACCCTGAATGTCTCCTCAAAACCAGGAGGAATGGCATCAAAATTGTCGTGAAATAGACTGAATCTGCCTGTCAGATCCAGAGACCACAGCAGCAGCAGCAGCAGATTCTTCCCTCAAGCTTATACCTTTCGCTCTAAGAGGTTCCCTTTGAACTGGAACATCAATTTTTCCCACATTAACGCACCAATCATGTCGATTTCCATGTCAACCACCCCATCACCGTCCACCTGATTGTGTCCATGATTTGCAACATCTGAGGGTCCCACTCCACTCCCCTATAATTATCCGGGTGTGCAGCCTTGTCTAGTTTCACATGATGAAACACTCCCCAGATGAAGTACTTTCCCTTCCAACCTGCAAAACATCCAGAAATGGAGCATTACTGCCTAAAAATGAAGTTTTTAAACATTTGGTAATGACCACAACCCAGGAAATAACATTTGGTAATGATCACAACCCAGGAAATTCGAGAGAGAGAGAGAGAGAGAAGAGAACTATAAGAGAACAGATGGAGTAAAAGAGAGAAATAAAGATCATTTCATTTAGTGTTGAATAAAATCTATCCATATTGATTCAGTCCCTTGTTTCCAAGAAAATGTAAATAGCATCACTTACATCCGAAGACAAGAGAAGTATAAAATTGTGACCATAAAATGAAATGAAAAGGAAACTCTTCAAAAAACCTTCTATTGCATGCACACTACCGACTGACGTTATCACTTCGAATAGATTATACTGACATGACGACAATATGATATATTTCCTTGGTGAAGAATCCGTCAAGGCCATAAAGAAAATGGATTAAGTAAAGATTCAAATATTGCAGCCAATTTTAAGTTGGTAATAATAGAATTACAACATTTTGTATAGCTGATTTTGCATCAATTAATCATGTCGTAATAAGATAATAGCATCAGTTAGAAGACAGTGGACCAACATTTCCATACATTACCATAATGACTAACATTTGAGAAACTGAAGACCTTACATTGACAATGGACGGGCAGAAGTTTGGAGGTAAAAATCAGAAGCTCAATGTCACCAACCTGTTTCCCCAATGCAAAGCTGTTCACACTAATGGACTCCAGTAGGAAGTTATGATCCTTAAAGTAAGCTGCAAACAATATATTAGCATCTAGAAAGAGCATTGACGAGTTGGAGAGCTTAGCGTTTTACTATAGTCCATTAGTCCACAAAAAGAAAACAGTGGCACACCGCTCTCCATCACTGGGAAAGAAATATTGCCCAATGCCCCCCTCATCTGGAATATACCCATGGAATAAATTGATCCAGAACTTTTTGAATGGAACCAGTTGAAAATGAGCACTTCAGGCATTCTTTTTGAGAATTCATAGATCTTTCTACGAACTTGAGCAGGAGGATGAGCTTGAATTTTATGACTTAGTTTCCCATGCCCATAATCATCCTGGATACCGAAGCTTCCCCTAATAGATGAAAAATAGAAAATAGTCATGCGTGGAAACTTTTTTCTATAATAAAACTGTAAGAATGCAGACCATTAAGAAATTGTTCTATGCAAAATAGAAAAATCAGGCAATTCATGTATTCAACAAAATTTTTCACAAACTGAAAGTATCTAAAATTTGAAATTTATTGAATGCTTCAGATGTGTGATCCAAAAATCATTAACACTGGACAATCACCACGTCAAAAAATTGCATATTGGCCACATAACACCACATACAGTGAAAGCATCAGTGAACAGTATGGAACCAGAAGCTTCATAGATCAAAACGTGGACTAATAATTTCGAAAACTGTGTAATTCCGCAATCAACCATATAAAGAGGACAGAACTAACTCAAAATCGTTCAGCTTATGACATTCAATATAACAACTTTCCATTGTATGAAACCAAAGGAGGACAGTAATTCACCAGATCGAGTTTTCATTCTTGTCCATTAATATCTGATAGAGAATTGCACAGAGAATTCATGATTGCAGTTTCAGTGAGATACTTTTCTGGTTATGAAGGAGGGATTGCATCGGAATAGGTAAGAGGTCCCGCATCCACTCTTTACGATTTACTGTTCTTTCTTTCTGTTGGGGGGCTGTAAAGAATGAGCGAAAATGAAGTAATTATAGTGACATGTGGCCTAGACACCAATCAATGAAAGAGCAGGCCATCCCAACCAGAGTAAAAATCTTGGAGAACAGGGCATGACTGCACTTGGCCTTTAGGTATTACACCATTTTCTTTTGCCTTGTTGCATGAAGCAGCTTTCTGGAGGAATTGGACCAGGAGCTAGAGAGAGAAACATTATCATCATACAAAGTGAAATCTTGGTACTACTGCAGATATGAACATGCTTAATGAAGCTCTACCAAGATAGAGGGTTGGAGACGACGATGATGGTGGCGGCCAAAATTGGAATTGAAACGGAGGGAGGGGCAATCATGTTAAAAACGCCTTGGGCAATGGGACCAACGGGTCCTCCTTGACATCTTCAAATTTCTGACATGAAATCAGATTTCTCAGAGAAATAAAAAAATTACAATACTAAAGACAATACAGACAGGAGCATTAAGGACAAGTATCATCCTAACAAGGGCTACACTACCGGGTCTCAACTAAACCCACGAACATTTGTTATTCCAGTGAGTTTGCTTCTCAACTTGAACTCTTCTTTTCAACTTCTTGAATGTCACAGAATAGAAAATAAGAATCTTTCTGAGTTCCGTTTTGACTTCCTCAATTAGGAGATCTTAGTCTCGTCTTCCTTTTTATAAGATTTCGACATTGAATCTGTGAAGAGTGTCTCTGCTCGCACCAATCAAAGAAAACTAGAGAAAAGAAAAACTTTACTAATGAGGTTTGGCCCAAGTTAGGTCTTAATTACATACTTCAATGACGGTATCTTTCCACTCTCATTTCTTCTTCATTTTCAATATTTTTGAGGAAAACAAGTGGACAAGTTGATTTGAAAAGAAATTCTAGAAATTTTCCTTACAGTAGACAATCAAGAGAGGAGTCACACCAGCAATCGTTCCGTCAGTTTCAGAAACATCTCCAAAACCAGGGAAACTTCTAAACCGAACCAGGTTTGGCCACCCCACCTAATAGTTTTGTGCCATGTGGAAAATTAATTTTTTAATAAAAAATGGCCTAATTTTAGTTTCTAATCAAATCATGGTTAAATCATTCTTCTTCTTTATCAAAATATCAACACCCATTTGTGAAGAGAGAAATTTTTGGAATAATCTCAAATTGCTTGTGTAAACTCCAAATTTAAACTTTCCAGGGAAGTGCTAGTCATCTTGTTTTTATCATCTTATTTCAATTTCTTTCATACTCTCTCCCATTTTTCTTCTGAAATTTGCAAATATCACACATATTTATGTTGCAAGATTAAATGGATGATTCAAAAAGCAAGATTAAATGAATGGAGTTTTCTTTGTACTTAATAATTTGAGGATGTGAATACAAACAATTTTACAACTGTGAACTTCATAATCAACAAAACCTTTTTAAAATACTTGGACAGTTTGCTTCCGTGTAAATCCACGTTCTGCGCATCCCTAAATTGTATTTACTCAAGGAAATGATGAATTCTGAAACCTAAAAGTTGTTTACACTTCCACTGCACGATCAAGAACAATAGTTATTAACATTTTTTCTACTCTAGATTAACTAAGCGTGTTTAATGTAAAAAGACTTGTTCTCCTCAAAGATTATCTCAAATAAATAAATATATATAAAATAAAATAAATATTTTTTTTCCTTTCAATTGATAAATAAACACAATTCAGCGACATTATTTTTGGCATTCGGTTTGCACGAAATCACAAATTGAAGGTTGTGTTTTTACATATAATAATCGCGTTCTTTAATTATTGATTGTTGAAATCACTAATAAAATAAGAACTCCTTTCTACTTTTTTGAAATCTTTAATATTTCAAAAAGAAGGTAATGAATTCTTATTTTTATAAACAACTCATCAATTTTTATTTTTATTTTCTGTAATTGGGATTGTTCCTAAATTTCTTTTCTTTCCAAATAGGAATTGATACTCTAATTAAGAAGAAGAATGATTTAATTATGATTTGATTGGAAATAAAATTTGACCATTTTTTATTAAAAAATTGATTTTCCATATGGCACAATATTCCATATGGTCAAATTGATCAAATTAAAATGTGAAACAATATATTTCATCAATAAAGTTGTGAATATTAAGAAATCTTACATAAATAATAATCAAGAATTATGTGAACCAATGATCATATGGTTTGCCACAGAAATTATTATCCAAAGCCTATCCAACATAAGACGAATTTGATGAAGGGATTGTGTTTAGAGCGAGAAGAATATAAAAGTACGTGCTTCAAAAAAAAAAAAAAAGGAAGAAAAAATTAAAGTAGTATCTAAAATCATCATGGATGCCAAATTTGGGAAGATGGCAACAAAAATGCGCGCAACAATGAGACTATATTCGTTAGGGTTTTAATGCTTGTTTCAAAAGGCGATGGATGTTGGATAGAGTGGAATTAGCAATAAAGAACGAAGTTAAAGATTAGAAATTGTAGGAGAATATGATTGATGAGAAGTGGCACAGTCAATTACAACAAAACATGCACGTTGCAGATGAGATGATGCAGCTTTATTTAAATTCTTGACATTTAGCTAAATTCAGACTTGGCTATGCAATTATAGTGTATTTCAGCCTACTGTACTTTTAACCGGGCACAAGGATGGCGAAATTAAGGGCACTCTCCTCAACAACATTAAATTTACACGCACACCCATAAATATATAATCAACTTTGATATATGCATGTGTCTCTATGTAAAAGAAAAATAATTCAATAATTTAAAATTGTGTAAATAATTTACATCTAATTTTTATCCTAAAGAAACACTTGAGGAGTCTCCCACCTCCTTTTTATTTTTATCTTTCTTCTGGCCCTTCAACACTATTGTTGTGGCTCTACACCTAATTTCGTCGACTAAACTTTGCTGATGAATAGAATTTATTTAAATAGAATTTGTTGTCGAGATCTATTTCCTTAAATAGAATTTAACAGGTAATATTTTGATTTCAAAATTATTAAAGAATGCACCTTAAATCAAACTCACCCAAAAAATTATCTCAAAATAGATTGCATTGAATGTCATATATAAAGACCACACTACTCGTATACTTAATCGATAGGGGAATCTAAAACATACAGTGCACTCCCAAAAATGAAAATTTAAAATATGAAATAACATGTAGCCAACAACACTAGATTGGCCGACACTAGAAATAGATTGCTTTAATACCTATTGGAATTTAGATGAAAGCTAATACGGTCTACTTCATTGTTCAACTCGATAATGTGTGGCTTAGTAAAATATGCCTCATACCTTTTTGGTACGTATAAATTTTATTATACAATTGATCTTCTCAATCATATCCTTCAACACCCAATACATAGTAGGCTTAGCAAGTAGGTCATTGTGTACGTACACCAGCCATGTGTAGCACACCCGGCATCTCCAAAAGAATTATTAGAAGTAGCCTCTTCCCATCTTCCATCTTCAAACAATTGCACGATGTGGAGCATAATCCAGCAGATGACCTCCCTTGGGGGTATTATGGACAATCCTCAAATGCCTACCATTTCACATTTTGATCAGAAAACCATTCGGGCCACACTTCTTGCCATAACAGCTTCGACCACACTTGATTCAAATAATCAGCACCATTCTCACTAGAATTCCCTGAATGTATTATTAGAATTCGCTTCTAGTTAATTTAGCTTTACAGGCATAGGCAATGCAATCAGCGCTAACTACGATAATTTTGGGTCCAATTGAAAATTTTTCAGTTCAAAAGACCAAAATTGCAAAAAAATGGACTAAATGTGTAAAACATTAATACGAAATGGATCAAATGTGCTAACCCCAAATAGAATGGACTAAAATTAAAATAGACAATAATTGGTAGACTAAAATTATATATTTTCACATAATTTGATAATACTTCAAGAGGAATGGAGATAGTATACAAGAGAGTGGATCATTCAAATTGTATTGAACATGAAAGATGGACTGGGCTGCTTCTTCTAATAATTGTTTTTGGAGATGCCGAGTGCGTAACTCATAGCAAGTGTACACAATGTTCCCAAGTGGTAAAAGATGTGATTGAAAAGTTGGGCTAAACTTTCACGTGACACCAAGGGTTACATGAGGCATATTTTCCTGAGCTACACCTAGTCAAGTTGGATAATGAAGCAGAATGCATTGGCTTTGATCTACGACTGCTACTCATATACTTAATCGATGTGGAAATCTAATACATTATGTGCATATTCAAAAATGAATATTTAAAATATAAAATAACATAAAATAGGTGGTTAAACAACATTGGGTAGTTCAAAACCTGGAACGCATGCCTCTAATATTATACTAAAGAATTGATTTTGGACCTAACTCACCCTAAAAATTAGTTTAAGAAGTAAGAATTATCCAATGTCATACATAGAAATTACTACTCATATCCTTAACTGATGTGGAAATCTAACAAAAATCAAGGTAAACTATTGTACACTTTGAATGGATTAGGTCTATTTTGGTTACTATGTAATGACATTATTTTTATTTTAAGCTAAATTTTTTGTTTCTTCAATTTTTATAGTTGTAATGATCATATAGAATTATTAACTATTGAAATTTGGATCCCTTAATACTCTAATCCTAAACTAGTCCGTGACCCAACAATTCAATATCGTGGCAAATGTGTTCATAATCCTCATCTCCTAACTTATTTGCTGCTAGGTTAAAGTTATTTTTGAACAAGATAAAAGAATGAAGTGACCACTTACAAAATGGCAGTCAAAAAAAGACTTTCGAGTCTTGGTTTCTTAGTTTGCAATTTTGATATGTTCTATTTTAACTTTTTTGAGTGAAAGATAATTATGTTCATTGATTTAATCAATTTCATTTGAATGGTGGATCTGCTACGGCAAAGATTCTCCTCACTTCTGAAAAATTGAAATTAGAGTGTTAAGCCAAACATGGATGGTTGCAATTGGATTGGTTGGATTTAGCTATTATAGAATCATAAGACAAAAGATTGTCATACGACTACTGGTGTTGCAACTTGTCCTAAGAAGAAAAATGATGATGAGCAGTCAAGAAAGCATAAAGGCAAAATTGTCCCATCTAGCAACAATGCTAGTAATGATGGTCATAACTTATGGATGGAATGACCAACAAAGTATGTGAGATATCAAAGATGACATAGTGATACTACTGACAAAAGGCATGAGAACAGAACAGCTCACAGCTATAAGGATGTCAACATAATAGCAGTGAGTCCTAGGCACAAGGAGATGAAACCATTAAACTACACAGACAAAAAATCATGGGTATGTTTAGGAATGGAAGAACAACATCCTAAACAATCAAGGTTGCCAGATTTCTCTAGTTGTTGTGATCTTTCCTCTTTTGATATTGGTCTTTCTAGAAGATATAAAATCATCGATAAACAAATGCAACTTGCTTTAGAGGGAACCAAAAAGTGCAACTTGGATATGACTATAGATCAAGCAATCATAATTAGTGTTAATTGGCAGAACAGCCTGAGGGGTACTTATTATGCACGAAGTAGACATCATGAAAATGTGTATGCTGCCACAAGTGTTGTAGGATATGATGGAGCTAACAATGGATCTTTTTTGAGAGTTCTAGTGATCATTGTGGATATTATTATGCATTTTTGGGCAATCCTTGCGGGAAGTGTAAAGAGTCCGAGAGGTAAATTGATCATAAAATATATTGTGGTCATTTTGTCTTCTGGCGCAAGGTGTACTCGCTATTGTCGACATGATTATGGAACTTCCGATAGTACACATAGTACCACTGAATATCGAGGATTTGATGCCATAATCACAATAACGAACCATTATCACGCGCACAACCATCCCACTTTGTAGGTTGCGTACTTCTAACCAACTAACTCTATATTAGCAATGTGGGTCGTATCTATTTGCTTATCCACTTGTTAGATTGCTTAGTCAGCAACATGATTCTCAGAAGTACTGATGATTTCATCACTCCCCCTTACTATATGCGGTATTAGTCAAATTTTTTTAGTAGATAATGTTTATTGATTCATTTGATATTTTAGTAAACTTTTGTAAGGTAACATTGCTTTATTGCTAAACAGTTGTGTATATTTGTGGTTCATTAATATATCATAGCAAGAATTGTGTAGTACTATTTTTACAGTTATTGTAGCATTTTGGAGTTCAACATGGAACTCATTAAGCTCATTACAATGTTTACAATTTTTAATGATACTAAAAAGGTGCATATGTGCGATTTACGTGATTTATTACTTTTTTATTTTTATGTTTTTTTATTCTATAAATTATTTTATATTTGTACTTGATTCAAATGCTTATCAAATAGAAAAATAAAAAATAAATTGGGATATGGAGTTGTGAAATATGTTGGGCCTCTAACATAGTTTAAGAACATAGTTCAGGGTACTATATTTCTTCTTCTACAGGATTTGCACCGTATATGAGATCTATCTCACTTTTTGCTTTCTCCCATTCCAATGTCTACATTGTTTGTCACAAATATAGTATTTACCAATATCGACATTGTTTGAACATCCCAATAAAAGATGAAGAACAATTCTTTTTGCAATTTCACTACCCATTGTTCTCATTTGAGGGTGATATCCATTATTCTTTATTGTAATTCAGATTTCAAATTTGATAGGTTATGATGATAGTAATCAATCTTGTAGTTTTCAGTTTTATATCATTAGTTGAAGAACCAACAACAGAATTTTTTCCCTAAAGGAATTGCTATAAGATCAATAGCAAAATCTTGATCTCTACATAAATAAATTATAATTTTGCAAATATAAAAAATTTCATATGAAAAATATTTAAAATTTTCATAATAAAGAATATACATATTCACGCTAGTTTAAAACTTCAAATTTTTAATTGTATAAGTGCTTCATGGATTATTTTTTACATTGGTTAAACTTTGTATATTAATAGCAAAAAGAAAACAAGTATCTCTTCCCAATATAAGTGATGAGGTTGAAAGTTGTTTTTAGTGAAAGGGTATTGTTTGGGGTAGATCCGACCAGAGAGGTCAAGTAATCCAATTTGTGTGTTCTTCTCGAGATCTAAGATTTGCAACAGCAACACACATTAAACTAGTTGAAATGCCCTCAGCTAAGGCACTCCGACGCTCAAGTCAGTTCTGGTCAAAATATGATAATCGAACAGAACATTGAGAGCTTGTAATATATTTGGCATGACCTAGAGTGTGATTGGCTATGGGGTATTTATAGCCTTCTCCTGGTGTGTGATTTGTCGAAGATGCCTTTATTAAATGCATTGGGCTTTATTCCTTGCTAAGGGGTTGATGGTTATTCTAGATCTCGGTACTGTTTCAGGTGGCTCTCCTATTTTTCAAGGTGAACAGTACCTTTGGCAGGCGCCTCCCTGCCAGAGGTGGTGGCAGAGTTGGTGGCAGCGACTGTATCAACTGTCACGCACTATTAATGAGGATGCATGCTACCTGTCAGAGTAATAAATGCAACGTGGATTTGAGTTAGCATCGGGATGAGCCATGAGGTCGATATAAATCAAAAAAATTTAGCTGGTCGATGACGGAGATGGTGGAATATGCTAGAATGGATTAAGCTTCCTGTCGAGTGTAATTGGTTATAATATACTTGACCAGATAATTATTGTTAGATGGTTTAGTCTAGAATTGATGTTGGGCTTGTTGGGCTATCCCATATCATGGGCTGAATGGGCTTCTCAGGTTATCCTATATCATGGATCCCCCCCACTCGCGGTCCTGATCAAGCTTGTCGATGAGCAAGAGTGGGGAGTACTTAGGTAGTTTTTAGCGATTATCCATATTTGATCAGGGTTTTGCCAAATCGACTAGGGTCAAATTCTCAACCAGGGTTTTTGAATTTTTAATCAGGGTTTGTAGCAGTTTTGCTGCATTTAATGCGTCGGTTACTTCACAGAATACGAAGCGTATGGAGACAGGGTGTAATTATAACTGACGTTTGGGTTCTCGCACACAAACTCCTATAAATAATAAGGATATATGTCTTTATTTACACTTTTGCTGAATTTATATCTGGTTGAATCCTTGCCCTTCAAGTTCTCCAACTTTTGTGTACTTAGAGCTTGCAAGATATTCACTGTAAGTTACTCCGCCCATTTGTTCTTTTCTCCCTTTTCTTTTGCCAAAAAATGTCTGCCAGTTCTTATAATGAGGATACTAGGTCTGAGAGTGTGACCTATCAGGGGGAGACTAGGGGTGGAAATACATCTGAAACCTCTCGTGAGAGTGAGCTAGGTAGTTCATCAAGTGATAGCTCGAGTTCAAACAGCTCCAGTAGCTCGAGCGATGTGAGGGTTGTTTCTGAGGGTGATGCTGGCACGAGTGATGTTCCTATGACCTGGGGTTAACTATTTACCTTAGACCATTATACAGAGATAGCCTCTAAAATAACTTTCGCTGACCTGATATGAATTAGGGCAATGTACCATATCCCCGAGGAGTATGAACTGTTAGTTCTAGGAGCTTGGGGTAGAATGCATCAACCTCATCAAAGGTGTATAACTATATTTGAGGAAGGGTTAAGATGTGGCCTTAGGTTTCTCCTCGCGCAAGCGATAGTCGACCTCTTAATGGGCCTGGAGGTTTGCATAGCCTAGTAGCTTCCTAACTGTTTCACCACACTGTACAGCTTTGCCATGTTAATGCACTTATACAATCAACCCACCTCCTTCGCCAATGTTTCAAATTTATTTTATTTACCCATGTTGCGAAAGTTGGGTAGTACCGAAGAATCTGGTTTCTACTACTGAATGCTTGACCCCATTGAAAATTCTTAGTATCCCCTACCTCTTTTTACGGTCAAGAGTGGAAAAAATGTTTTTTCTATGTTTGAGGGCTTGGGGTTCTCGCCATTCTAAAGGTTTAGTAGAGAGGGCCTATGGTGATGCCTGGAAACTAGACACCTAGTTAGCCTAACACATTTATTAGGAATTTAGTTGGATTTGAGCATATGGGGGCCTCAATTTTGACTGAAGAAAGGAGTCTGGTATTAGTTGGCCTATTGTCGGCCCAACTCGAATTGCCTGTGGGTGATCAACTAGGTACAAATTCTTGTTGATCATTTTAATTATGACTGTTCATTTTTCTGCTCAACTTTGATGTTTGCTTATTTTGTTTGTGCCTGTAGATCGAGAAGAAATAATGGCCTGGAGTCGATTTGAAGCTCAAGTCAGAGCTCTAAGAAATGAGGAGTGTTGCCAAGCTACCATTGCTTGATAAGAAGGAGCCCCCACAAAACCAGTGGATTCAACATGGTTGACGTACGCTCCTCCGCCCCTACAAATTGAACAGGCGGCGAAAACCCAATCTACTCATTGGGAGGAGCCTGTTCTTAGTAGCCCCGTGGGTTGGGGTAAAAGATCAATGGTCAAGCAGGGAGGCTCGACACCAAAAAAGGCTGCAGGGGACAAAGAGAAATAGAAGGTTGCCACAGCTTATGACCTATTCAGAAAACCCAGCGATAGAGTCTTATTTCAACTCCTCCGACTGCTTTTTCCCTAGTTTACGACCGACCAAATCCAGGAGGTAACTGACTCAACCTCCATCATCCAGGGAGGTATTACAGGCAGCAATGCATTGAAGTAGTTGACATCAGGGCTTTTCATAGCTGACCAGTAAAAACTAATGAGCCTCAGTCAGGTTGAGGCTCTCCGGGCGTTGTCATACTACTGTAATATGGTAAGCACAAGGTCAATAATTTCTCATTGAATTCCTCTTTTGCTATAGCATTGTAGAGTAACATTCTTATGTTCCAAGTAGGACAACTGGGCTATAATATTTTTCACCGATCTAAGCTGGCCTTAGTGGATAGAGAAGAACTGCAAAGAAGAGGAGATATGAAAATGCTCAAGGTACAACTTGAGTCCCCCGAACCTTAGGTCAAACAACTAAATAAGAAGGTCACTGATCTCTAAGAACAGCTTGACTCCAAAGATCAATAATTGGTCAAGGTGGTTGAAGAGCGGAGTTGAATGGACTCCATAATAAAGAAAGCCCACTTGGACTTGTAAGTGAGCTTTAGTTCTGGTCAGGCTCAAGGCCATGCAAAGGCGACCAATGAAGTGAAGGAGGCATTCAACCGCCATCTCCCGATAATGCGGCACGAGGTGGTCAAACAACTACGATCGTTGCCCCAGATGAGCTTTTAACTGAAGCTTAAAGGAAGAAGACTGTGGTTGACGCAAAGTTAAAATAATTAGCCAAGGAATTCATATTCGCTAAGGACCTTGTGGTGCAACTGAGGGAGAAAGAGGTCGATGTGGCACAATACGTGATACACTCGACCAACTTCATGAGCGATGCTGTGGAGCCTTCCGAACCACCTCAAGCTATTTTGCCCCTTGCGTGTGCGATGCTGAGCTAAACTCTGAATGGCCTGAGGGCAATCAGGTAGGGACAAGCCAAAGCTAAACTGGCCTTTCTACAATCTCTTTTTCTTTAATGTAATGATGTTCAACTGGTTGACGAATAAAGGCTATTTTTTATTTCCATCTTGTTGCATTAAAGATAGCTATTAAATCTCATCATATCCAATTCGACTGTTGTAATAATGTGGAAAATACTTGATAAAATATTTGGTTATCACCATCATAATAAAGAAAATTTAACAACACTGTTGTCGACTATGTCGACTCTAATTAATGTTATCTATTGCGCAACAATTTATTTACACAACCGCATCATCGATTGTTAATACCTCTTGGTCAACAACTAGGTCACCCACTAGATTTAGGCAAATAACTGTGCCAATCCATCGTTTTGTTAACTATAGTGTCAACAAGGTTAACGTAGGTTCATTAGCTTCAACACTATTTATCTGCCAACTATGAGGTCGATAGAAAGTTGCATTGCTTCTTGGAGTTGCTATTTCATTGACTACGGGGTCGACTATGGACTTGGCGGCATGAAGCTGCTTAAGTAGCAACGAAGGGCTGCTTATTTATCGACTATAGGGTCGATCAGGGACTTAACAGCATGAAGCTACTTGAGTGGTAATAAAAGGCTGCTTATTCGTTAACTGCGGGGTTGACTTAGATATTGGCAACATGAAGCCGCTTGAGTGGCTGTGATTAGCTGCTTATTCATCGACTACGGGGTCGACTATAACAATACCTACAAATTGTATCAATATTATTGGAATTTTATTCAAATTGAAGGACTTTAAAGATAAAATAGCATATTTTAAAATTTAAAATTTTCTGAGGTTGACGGCATTCCACGGGTGAGGAAGTTTCTCTCCTTGCATATTGGCCAGTCTATAGGTATTATACTTTGATACTTTAACAATAGTGTATGGTTTATCCCATTTCAGGTTGAGCTTGCCAACATTCTTGGAGACTTCTACTTTCTTGAGGATGAGACTCCGACCTTAAAACAACACAACTTGACCACTTTGTTTTAGTTTTTGGCTATCTTCGACCAATAGCACTACATAGTGTTATAGGCTTCTTGGCGATGCTAGTCAATAGTTTTGAGGTCGAGTTTCCTCTCTGATGTGCTTCTAAGTGGATGGAAATGAATAACTCAAGCCATGTGTTGGATTAGCTCTAAGGGGATGACTGCTTCAAACCTATAAACTAGACTGTAGGGGGTATGGCTAGTAGTTGTTCAAGGAGTTGTCCTGTATGCCCATAATACGCCGGTTAGGTCACCTACCCAATTTGAGCTAGTGTCATGTATCCTGGCTTTTAGATGGTTGAGCATTATTTTATTGGTTACTTTCATCTGATCGTTTGATTGGGGATTACCCATTGAAGTGAAGTGTTGTGCGATCCCTAAGGCGTCACACTAACCTCTAGTGTTTTTGTTCTGGAATTGAGTGTCATTATCTGAAATAAGAACTTTAGGCAGATCAAAATGATAGATGATATTTTTTCATATACAACTCTTGATGGATGTATCTGTTATCTTAGAAATAGCCTCGGCCTCAACCCATTTAGTGAAATACTCAACCACAATAATTATGAATTTTTGCTGCCCCGTTGATTTTGGCAACAAGCCCAAAATGTTAATTCTCCACTAATCAAACGACCAAGAAATTTGGATATTAACTATTGGCACTGCGGGTTGGTGTGGCAAATTTGAATAGACTTGACATGAAGTACATTTACATGCAAAATCTATCGAGTCTTCTAATAATGTTGGCCAAAAATATCCGTATCTAATTACTTTGTAGGCTAGGGATCTTTCTCCAGAATGGTTGCCACACATACCTGCATGAATGTCCTGTAATACCTCTAAAGCCTAATCGCAGTTTAGGCACCCCAAGGGTGGTCCAAAGATTGACCTCTTGTACAACTGACCATACTCATCAAGTGCAAATTTGGAAGCTTGACCTCAAAGGCATCGAGCCTCATTCCTATCCTCGGGGATGGTGTCTTGGCTTACATATAATTTTATCGGGACCTGCTAAGAAGTTGTCGTCTCTTCGATGCTCATTATCAAATTTTCCTCATGGGGTCCAATTGATAGTTTATTAGAGACAAAAAATGTGATCTTCTTGTCCCTTGTTCCCCTGGCAGAGCTAGCAAACTTTGAAAGAGTATCTACTTGCTGGTTCTCAGATCGAGAAACCTGACTAAGGGTGAACCTTTTAAATAATTGTTGCAACTTTTTCACTTCAGCCAAGTACCAGTTCATCATCAAGTCCTTAGCTTTGAAATTTTCATCGACCTATTAAACTACTAACTAGGAGTCTGTAATTACAACCAGGTGTTTGACCCCTCATTTAAGTGCTATTCTCATCCCCGTGAGAAGGGACTCGTATTCTGCCTCACTATTTATGACTGCATAATTTAACTTTATTGTGAAATCGTATTCTTCTGCATCTGGAGAGTGGAAAGCAACCCCTAATCCTCCACCAGATGTGGTTGATGACCTATCGATGTGCATAGTCTAAATGAAAGGGGCTTTAGAATTATTTTTGGGTAGGTCGACTCTCTCGACAATAAAGTCAGCCAGAACTTATGCTTTGATGGTTGTTCAAAGTTAAAAGGTAATATTGAATTCTCCCAGTTTGATTTTCCCTTTGGTTAGTCTTCCAGATGTATTCGGCTTGGTTAATACATACTTCAACGGTTGGTTGGTCAGTACTATAACAGAATGAGACTGAAAGTATAGTCGTAATTTTTAAGCCGCAGTTAAACCAGTCAAGTGCAATGCCTTGAAAAGTGGCCAACAATATTTTAGCATGGATGTGTTCATTATGTCTATGCAGCTGCATCATGTGTTCAAACTGTATTAGGTGCTCATTAGGGTCTATCAAACCATCATATCTCGGTAGATCGGTTAGGACTTTTGCATTGACAACAATGTGCTCATTGATAATATCTTGGATGAAAAGAGATCCTCTTTCCTTATGAGACCTCTGAGGGCTCTCTAAGTTAGGCACTCTTTCTATATTTCTCCTTAAGATCTGGTCGAGGTGCCTATTCAACTATTGGGCTTAATGGGACACTTCCTCTCATTTCTCTCAATCCATCAGAGTGATATTCTGATCAAGGCATGGCCTGGCACGCTCAACCCTATTTTGCTATGAGACTTAAACATGTAAGGCTGCGAGATCCTTAGATTCTCCCATATCTTCACGGTAGTCACACCTGGAGCGTTCGACCTTATCATGCTGCGAGGCTTGATTAGGTCGAACATGATCTACTGAGTCTACAATCTCTTCTCATAATTCTGGTTGCCTCTTCTCCTCCTAGGGGAATTTAGGATTGGTTTCACAGTAAGTGGGTGGTTGCCTGGATTCTTGGAGACTGTGACTGTCTCTAGGAGACCTATCTTCTAGAGAAAGCGGTTGTGGGGTGGCACTTGCAGGAGGGGCGAGGATTGTAGTGTGTTTATTCAGCGCGGCGGGTAACTGGGCTAAGATTTGCTCGCTTATCAACTGCATTAACTGAGGTACGGTTAATGTCACCACTTACTTCTGAGGGGCATTAGGGCCTAAAGTACGTGCACCTTGTTAGGGTAGAGGAGAGGTACAGATGTGGACCTCCTATTCTCCTCCCTTTCTGATGTGGCTTTACGTGTGTTTACCATTTTCTCGTTGCAATCTCAAAGGTTCCCATAGACGGTGTCAAAAATGATGAGGTTGAAAGTCATTTTTAGTGAAAGGGTACTGTTTAGGGCAGATCAACCAGAGAGGTCGAATAATCCAATTTGTGTTCTTCTTGAGATTAAGATATGCAATAGCAACACACGTTAAACTACTCGAGGTGCCCTTAGCTAAGGTACTCCGATGCTCAAGTCGATTTTGGTCGAAATATGATAATCGAACAAAATATTGAGAGATTATAGTATATTTGGTATTACCTAGAGCAAGGTTGGCTATAGGGTATTTATAGCCTTCTCCTGGTGTGTGATTTATCGAAGATGCCTCTATTAGATGTATTGGGCTTTAGTCTTTGCCAGAGAATTGATGGTCATTCCAGATCTTGGTATTGTTCTAGGTGACTCTATCTCTTATTTTTCAGGATGAATAATACCTTTGGTAAGTGCCTCCCTGCCAAAGGTGGTGGCAGAGTTGATGGCAACGATTGTATCGACTGTCACGTGATATTAATGCGGAGGCATGTTGCCTTTCATAGTAATAAATGAGGCGTAGATTTGAGTCAGCACTAGGGTGAGTCATAAGGTTGATATAAATTGAACAGATCTAGCTAATCAATGACGGAGATGGTAGAATATGCTAGAATGGATAAAGCTTTCTATTGAGTGCAGTCGATTACAATATACTCGATCAGATAATTATTGTTGAATGGCTTAGTCCAGAACTCATGTTAGGCTTATTGGGCTATTCCATATCATGAGCTAAATAGACTTCTTGGGCTATCCCATATCAATAAGAGTAATAAACAATGGAATAAACTATAAAATAAGATATAGATCTATTTGTTGTTTTCCAACAATGATTGCACTATTTGTAAAAGTCACTTGGATAGATTCATTCTCTTGGATTGCATAATTAGATGTTTTAATACTTTTTTTTAAACTCTAGATGCCATCCTATAATACCTCTTAAAAAAAGAAAAGGATATTGCAGTATGTCGCAATATTTATAATAATGTGTTATTCTATGTTTATGATATTAACGTGCTTGGACAATAACATCTTTTTCAACTTATATATTATGGTTATTTTATTTGATCAAAATTATCGCAACTTGACAAGTATTTGGAGAATTATAAATTAAATTAGTCTAATTTCATATTTTTTAAGATATGGAGGTGAATATCATTCATCATTTAATCTTCTAAAGATTTTTGCATATTAATTTATCTCCATATCTTTTATAAGTTTTCTCATAATTGCTTTTGATAAATCTTATTTTTTTAGTATTTTTTATTCTTAAGCTCATTTTCTGTTTTGGCAAAATACAAATGAAAGTTACTATGCTTATTTTTCCTTGGAAATTAACCCTGAAATATCATGATGTACCATGCCTTATGTTCAAAAAGTATAACTCTACCCTGGTAGATGCAAATTATTTATCTAAGTTGACTTCAAATGAAGTAAAAGAGAATATATAGTTATTGACTCAAATATTTTTTCAAAAGTTCAAAACATCTTCTAATAGAGAAATAAACAACTTATGCAATTTGTTTGACGTTTAAACCAAAACATGTCTAATTTTTCTAACTATCAAAATGAAATATGTGAGGCTCTTTTAAATCTTACAGCATCATAATGGATGTAATCAAATACCTTGTTCAATTCATAAATCTTTGTGCATACAAGATCATAAATTCATATTCCTGATAAAAAAATGAGATCAAAATTTAAAATTTTGGTGTATGATAATATCTTCCTGCATATATAATATTTATTGATAAATCATAGAGGTACATATTTATTAAAAATTACTAATATTTTTATTGGTAAGAAATTATCTATGCTCTTAGAAGCTACAAATTGGTAAATATGGACAATTGAATTTTTTATGAATTAACTCTTTTTCATTCAAAGCTATGTTGCAAGATATGTGCTAACTTATTAATTTTTAGATTTTTTTCTCCTTTAATGATTTAATTGATTTTATCATTTTCTTGGAATCTTTAATTTTATTATGTATTCCTATCTCTCTATACTACACAACGCAACATGTTTCCTCTTCATCTTATCTTGTCTTTATTGTCAAAATAAATATGCTATAATAATATTAGTAGAAAATTATGTCCATTATCTAAAATAATATAGATGAAAAGTTTCTAATTAGCCATATACAATGACATTTTACATACATATATATATATATAAGAATATCCAACAATAAATAAACTAAACTTGAAGTTGATTCAAGATAAAAGTTTATTGATTCATTACCATTTTAAGACCCTTTATTGAAAAATGGAACAATAAAAACATGCAAATTGAATAATGACTAAAACAAAATATATCTTAAAAAACTTAATATTTAAAAAAAATTGATTTATAAGTATCTTTTTCAATACAATGATAATAGGAGCCGACTATTGAATTCTTTTATTTTTGGGTGACATCTAAGAAACTTTTATTTTTTAATCTATTTTCTATCATTCTATTGATGTGGAAATTTTATTAAAATAAATTATCATTTGATAGCCCAAAAAAATTGGCTATTGAATTGGGTCCCAAATTAAAGTCCATAATAATTTGGGCTTTATAAAAGGGGTCAATCCAAAATAAATTATAAGTTTTTTATTTATTTATTTTGGATTAGCTAGTTGGATCAAAATAAATTTTAATGTGGCCGATAGTTAATTAAGCCCATCTCAAGTGGTATTCAAGCCCAAGGGAAGACTCAAATTTCAAGTCATCAAACCTTAATTTGTGCTTATAAAAAGGGGTATTGAGAGACATACCACACATCAAGAAATACATCAAGAAATTCAAGCATAAAGCTCTCAAGTCCGAGCTCTTGGCCCAAAGAAATACTGCAACTATGAAGGTTCTACATCTTCTCAAAAGCATCCAAATTCTAAAGACCTTGATATCAAAATAAATACTTGATTTTCAAGAAGTTTATAATTTCATCTACAAATCTAGGAGGGAATTGCACATTCAATTCAAGAACAAGCACCAAGATCTTGAATAAATTCCAAGGAGAAGAATAAGAGAAATTAGTCTTTCATTACGGAGATATTTCCTGAGATTTTAACCATTTTTCATTTAAATCAAATATTAAATTTGTCCATATTTTTCTTATCTTGTAATTCTTTTTGCAGATTCAAAATTTGTGTGAACAAATTTCTAGCACGCCCAATTGGACATTTTCTGCCTTTCATCTCTTTCTCCTAAATCAAAGTTCCAATTGTCATTTCCAAACTCTTCATGGCACCCAAGAAGAATTAAGTCACTATTATGAAAAAGATAAACGCTATAGATATTGTTGCTACATCTGATCAATCTTCCACTGGGGGCAAGATCATTGATACTATTCTATCAGATGGTTCAAATTTAGCAAGTCCTACAGAGACCAACTCCAAATCATCTCCTTTTGCTGTGCTACTTGTGATTGTGACATAAACAGCTAGAGTGGATGAGCAACTTGCCCAAATGTTTCAAGCCATTGTTGATCTTCAGAAGATCGTGGAAGATAAAGACCTTCAAATTGCCCAATTGACAAGTAAACTAGAGCACTTAAACATTCAAGGAGTCTATCCATAATCATTCAACTTTTCTTGACCATGTTGAAAAAAAGAAACAAATGGATGAAGAGTCACTCAAGTATGACTTTGTGCAAAAATGTAACTACTCTACAACTCCTATTTCTATGTTATCGATTCAACAATTGCAAGATATGATAACCAACACCATCGGGCTCAATATGATGGACCTTTGCAAAACTCGCTCATGTACTCAAAACTATACACTAAGCGGATTGATGCTTTAGGGATGTCGATAGGCTACCAGCCACCAAAGTTCCAACAGTTTGATAGAAAAGGTAACCCAAAATAACATATTGCCCATTTTGTGGAAACATGCGACATTATAGAAACTGCTGGCGACCTCGTTATGAAGTAATTTGTAAGATCGCTTAAAGGGAATGCCTTTAATTTGTATGTTGACCTAGAGCCTAAATCTATTGATAGTTAAGAGAAAATGGAAAGAGAATTCTTGAACCGTTTCTATAACACCTGTCGAATTAAAAGTATGATCGAACTTACTGGTGTAAAATAGTGGAAGGATAAGCTAGTCGTTGACTATATCAACCATTAGCATGCACTAAGTCTAAATTGTAAGGATGAGTTGTTAGAAATTCTAGCAATAGAAATATGTATCCTAGGGATACATTAGGAGCTTCTCTATATCCTTCAAGGAATCAAGCCTTAAGGTTTTGAAGAATTAGCTACTTGCGCTCATGACATGAAATTGAGCATTACAAATCATAAATCTATTTTTTCGGTGAACTACTAAAAGAAAGATAGATAGGACTTGAAGAAGAAGGAGGAAGAGTCCACCAAAGCTACTATGAAGGAATCAATGGTAATTAAGCAGCTCCTGTCAAAATCTCTACAAGAAATAGAGGTGAAAGGCTTCAGGATCGACGCATGCCAATTGAAAGGCATTAACTTACCTAGAAAGAATTACAAGAAAAGGAGTATCCATTCCTTAACCCTGATGTTTTGCAAATCTTTGATGAGTTGTTGGTAAGAAAGATGATCGAGTTATTTGAGCCAAAACATCCTAATTAAGTTGGGAAGGTGAATGACCCAAAATTTTATAAGTATCATCGAGTTGTTAGCCATCCTACAGAAAAATATTTTGTGGTCAAAGAGAAAATCATGACATTAGCAAAAGATGGAAAAATAGTCCTTGATACTGAAGATACGACAAATGCAAATGTTGCTAGTGTCGCAGTTGTTACAAAAGTTGCTTGCAACTAGAAAACATTTCATTCCCCACTCTTGGGGGCATCCGAGATGCCTTAATTTGGAAGCATAAATCATGTCTTGTTTAAATTAATTGATAAAAAAGAAAAGCTGGATATAAATCTTGCTTTTGAAATAAAAGAAAATGGTACGTATATTCTAGTGATACGCCAATAGAGACAAAGGCAATGTGTTCATCAGCTTTACCCATCAATCTCAAAGAAACAACATCCTATCACATGCCATCAGCTACAGTTAATGAGAAGTCTAAAAGCCCTCATGCTAAGTTGAGAAAATTGAGAAAAAGTTGTTAGGACCCTATTACTCTAGGAGACATTTTTCCTATGAGATATTTTGTGCAAAAGGTCAAAATGGCATTTAATGCATTTAGCAAAGTGGAGAGCCAATAGTCTATGTCTTGTTCTAGTGCTATTACATTTACAAATAAAGATTTATTACTAGGATCAAAGCCCCACAACCGACCAATTTTTGTTTCTAGATTTATGTAAGATCAAAAAGTCAACTGAATGCTTATACATGGGGGATTAGCGATGAACATCATGCCAAAGTCTACTATGAAATAATTTGGGATCATGGTTGAAGATTTATCTCACAGTCTCTTAACCATTGAAGATTTTAACTAAGAAGGCCAGTGAGTTATTACGATGATCCACTTAAACCTTAATATTGGAGAATTAAAAATAGATACTCTGTTTCATGTCATTAATGCAAAGACTTTTTATAACTTGCTGCTAAGAAGTCCATGGCTTCACGAAAATGGAATTATTTCATCCACTGTTCATCAATGCTTCAAGTATTCGAGGAATAGTGAGATAATAAAGGTCAATGTTGATACAAGGCCATTTACTAAGGTGGAGTCATACTTTGCAAATGCCAACTTATATCTAGACCTGAGCTTAATATAGGAAACATTGCCATTAAAAAATCCAAGCAATCATTCTATCAATAAAAAACATGTTGAACTAATGACTCTAGAGTTTAATGATAAAAAGTTTAAGAGATTGATTGTGGCTGAAACCTTGTCAAATAAAGTTTTTGGATCTGAAAGAGTGCTTGATCTACCAATATTCCAATATACCCTTCGATCACATCAGAAAGAAGAGCAGAAGTCATCTGAAGTATACTTTGCATCACTTAAAAATAAAAGAGAACAAACAAAGAAAATGGGATTTGATGACCACTAAGTTTTGAGAAAGAAATTAATCATGCTTATTGTTGGTCTGAACTCAAGTGCCTCAGCTGAATTTTGTCCTAGTGGAACCCAACATCAAAAGTTTCATGAGATATTTGACCTTAAAGCCTATAGTCTCTTGGCTAAGTCTGGATATGACTTCTCTAATTTGTCTGAGCTAGTTAAGTTGACCCAAAAAAAGATACATGGCCTTAATAAAGAATAAGAAAAGTTACAAAGTTAAGGATTTTGTGTTGATCAGCCAAAGACTAGCTTAGGAATTTGCACCAAGTGAGCCAATCAAGATACGCGTGATGAGAAAAGATAAATACGTTAATGTCCAACATATTGAAGTTGAAAAAGATGGAAATAATGCAAATCAAAAGTCAAGTAATCATCTCATCTCTATATTTAATGGACTAAATGCCCTTATCACCTAGCAAATGGGAAGTAAGTTTATATCAAAGTGGGATAGCCTCTATGTAGTGAAAGAAGCTTACACAAATGGTGCATATAAGTTAGTGGATAAAGATGGACTATGCATTGGCCTTAGAAATGGTAAGTTTTTGAAGTGCTGTTATCTATGAAAAAGTATGCTCCTTGATGCACAAGCCTAAACTACATGTTGTTCCTTGACGCATGAGCCTAAACTACATGTTACTTCTAACTTACATGAGTATAAATTATGTACAGTACCTACCAATGGTAGTGTATGTAGATAAACTGCTAATCTACCCTACTAAAACTATTTTATGTGGCTCAAATGTAAAAGTACTTCACCTCGTCCAAGGTGGCTAAGCTATGGATACTCCTAACCTACATGAGTATAAATTGTGTATGGCCCCTCCTCAAAACAAAAATTCTTTGAACTACATGATGACTTGATCCCTCTATGGGGTATGTAGGTAGCTTGGAATTTATTTTCTAAGTTCAATTATGTCCTTAAATAAGTTTAGTTTATCTTAAGGACATCAATTGTTTGTAAGTTTAAGCCAGTTCATCTAATCATTTGATCATTGAAAGCATGTGTTTGATCTCTAATTAGTTGGTGTAAATGAAAAACTGCAGAAAATATAGCATAAAAAGGGAAGCAAAAGATTAATGAAAAGAAAAGAACTTTTATTTCATATTAAGATGGATGTTCTTTTACATCAATTATTTAAAAAGAAAAAAGAAAAAAGGAATGCTAAGAAGCTAAATGTTCAAGCAAATAAGTCAAACGTTACTAGATCATGGCAAGATTTTTCAAGCAATGCCTCCATCCTTTTCCAAGCTTCAGCCTCTTTGTCAGTCAAAAATCGAATACTCTAAAGCTTGGAGATTCCTTCCCTCTTGGTGGCTGCTTCTCTTTGAATGTTGGATAGGTTATGTTCAGCTTGATGGAGTGATAAGCTTGTAAGCTCTTCTTTGCTGCTTAATTCGACAAGTCACGTCTTCAATTTTTCTTGTTGCTCGATGATTTGCAAAATTTTTTCCTTCAAATCATTCACCTCTTCAACACATTCGATTTCCTTTGCCTTGAATTTAGAAAGATTTGGTTGTGCAAAAAGAAGTGCCTCCTTGTATGGCATTGGAATTCTTTGAAAGTGTATGGTATGTTTCCAATCAATACTAGTAGCTTCGTGGTAGAGAAGGTTGGAAGATATCTACATTGAGTAGCTCCTTGGCAGATAGGACAACTTTATCGTATAAGTCGCTGCATATTAGCAATTCATAAAGTCTATGAAGATTCCACAAAGAAATCAGCAGCTCTTCAATAGCAGTGTGCAGTGTGTTTATAGAAGGGCACCATAGATCAAGGAATGCTCGAAGGACATTCTTATTACAAACATACATAAAAAGAAAGGCATGGATAGCTGTATAGATCTTGGATTGATGAAGAGTGTCTACATGATGGCCCAGCACGTCCTCTGCCTACTCTTAATAGTTAATTTGAAAGGATGCCTCACCGAACTTGGATGCTGGAATTCTCCACAAGCCTCTATTAATGCTAAGATAGTAGTTTGGAAGTGAAGATTCTACATGCTTGGCTCCAATGTCATGAAGTGATGATTTCAACAACAAGATCTTGGAATGAGTAAAAGCACCGAAGCATTGATTAATCATTTTCTTAGTTATCTCATCGAACCATTTAGCAACATGCATAGAGTGATTTGATCAAGCTTTGGAGGATTGAGCAGCCACGATCGCTTCATACACACACAAAGTAATGCTTTTAGCTTAGGGGAAGTCTTTGTCACCTCAAATCACAATTCATAGGGTTGGCTCACTATAATCCTTAATATCGATCTTCATGGATTTGCTAAAATTTAAATGTAAAATAAGTTATTAGATGAAGAAGGAACATGAAGAAGAAAAAGAAAAAAGAAGAAGAAGAAGAAGGGTTGATAGCATACAACAAATGACATCACATTGCATGATGAAACATTAGGTGTGTCAATATATCAATCATGTGGTGTGCATGAACTTGAAGAATGCTGATATAAAATATAGGAGAAGATTCTTACATGTTCTAGTGTGCATGAACTTGAAAAATGCGGATATAAAATATAGAAGAAGATTCTTACTTGTTCTCAACAATGAAACAAAGAGCAACAACAAGCCAACCACCCCTATTCAGTGCAACAAGATTATGCCCTAGAAACTATAGTGATATGGGATAATCCAGTAGGCCCAACAGGCCCAGCTTCAAATGAGACAGCCCATGAGGCCCAATATGATACAGGATAGTCCAGTGGGCCCAACAGGCCCAACTTCAGACGAGACAGCTTATGAAGCCCAAAAGCACATCTATCTGGCCGACCTGTATCGACCTCATTTGATAAACCCTGCGATTGACCTGTATTGACCTAAGGGTCACTTCAGAAGTTTTAGCATTCAAGTTTGATCGACATAAATTGACCTCTGGGTATAATCGAACAGGTCGAACCCCTCGGCATTGATGACACGTGGTAGCTAATGTGACCGCTGCCAACTGATGTAATCACTGCCAATAACTCCAACAACTCTGCCAGGGACATGCTCCTACTAGCATGGTTATCCAGGAAAATAAGAGATTACGTCACCTGGCACAGTACCGGGATTTGGATGAAAAATGACTCCCAACCCCC
>JACGDI010000507.1:854185-891001 GCA_014898725.1 Jacaranda copaia | reverse complement strand
TGGCATACATGTTTACAAGAGAATTCCCAGCAAAAACATCTGACATAAATCCCAATTTCAAGATATGATCACGGATTGCTTCCCCTGTTCATAAGCTGATAAATTTGAACAAGCATTCAGAAGAGAACTGCAACCAAACGAATCTGGCTTAAGATCCATGTTTAGGAGCTTCAAGTAGAGCTTCAAAGCTTCTCCACCTTGTCCACATTGAGCATAAGTTATCATTATTGATATGTATAAGATGGCAACTCTGCAGTCGGACATTCTTCAAAAACTCTAACTGCATCATGAACCTGGCTGCATTTTCCATACAAATCAACAAGACTGTTTAAAATGAAATTATCATCTTCGTAACCTGACTTCATAACAAGAGCATGAATTTGTCTACAGACAACAATAGCCTCCAAGTCAGCAATAGCATTAAGGATTGCTGTTAAACTTGCCTCGTCAAATTCCATATTTTGCTTGTGCATTTGCACAAATAGGGTTAGAGCTTCTTCATTCTCCCCATTCTGTGAGTGGCCAGATATCATTGCATTCATTGCAACTAAGTCTTTTCAGGCTTCATATGATAAATCATTACTGCATCCTTCATCGAATGACACTTGCAATACATATCAATGAGGCCAATGCTCACAAAGGGGTCCTTCATTGTCTCCATCTTTATCAAATTGGCATGAAACTGCTTGCCCAATTCTTGGTCACCTAATGCTGCACAAGCTCTAAGAGTGCTTGATAAAGTGAACATATTTGGGCAGATCTTGTCATCTGATCTAACAATTCTAAGGCTCCGCCATGGTATTCATGAAATACACAGCCAGCAATGACAGCATTCCAAGAAACAATATCAAGTGTTGAAAAATTATCAAAACAATGACAGCATCTCCAAGATCTCCTGCCTTCGCATGCATGTCAACTAGTGCATTCAATGAGAATGGATCATCCTCATATCCAAGCTTTATCAGATAGCCGTGAACCATCTTCCCTGGACCAATATCTCCCAGCCCTGTTGCTGCATTCAACATGGTTGACAAACTAAACTCATCAGGCCTAACTCCAATAGCAATCATTTCCTGAAACAACCGCATTGCTTCCCCAAAAGAATCGTTCTGCTTATAATATGACAACAAAGCATCCCAAGAAACCACATTCCTTTCTGGGATATCCTCAAATAACCTCCTAGAAGCTGAAAATGACCTCATTTGCATACATAACCACCAACGTATTTGCAACAAAAACATCCAACTCAAATCCAGTTACCACTAAAATCCCATGAACTTGTTTCCCTAGCATAAATTTTTTTGTACTTGCACAAGCCTTGAGCACGCTGGAGAATGTAAACTCATTACTCTTGACGCCCAATACATGCATTTCACAAAAGGCCAAAAGGGCCTCTTCCCCGAGGCCATTCTGGGCATACCCAGATATCAAAGAGGACCAAGAAACCAAGTCTGATTCTCGACTTTCTCCAATCAGTTTGCAGGCATGGCAAAAGTTTTTACGCTTAGAACAGAAATTTATCAAATGGTTCCGGTGTCTCGGGTCCTGGGATAACCGGAGCTTGATTAGGTGGGCATGAATTTGAACACTTTGGTTTACGGACATGGTTAGGGATAGCTGCAACAAAAGCTTTGAGTATGAAATATAAGTTGATGCAAACTTTGGGACAGCCGGAAGAAGCATATACTCCAGCTAGGGAAAGAAAAGAAACGGAAAGGAGAGCTGTGTCAGTTGGGTTTTTAACAAAATATTGTAAAAACTTAAAAAAATATCAGAGTACCGTAAATTTAAATTCTTGATCAAACAACAGTGAAGAAATTCATTCATTTTCCTATTACCTTCTTCAAATTCCTTAATGCCAGTACATGAAATTTTTGAATAAATGAGGAGAAAAGCGTAATATGACAGTTATGCCTCCTCTTATTATCTTTAAGCAAGGCGTTAACTCAGATAGCACCTTTCTCTTTGATGTGTTCTTTTGTAAAAAAAAGAAATACACAAGGGAATGCCTATTTTAACTAAGATAATGTCAAATTCAGAAGGATGATTAAAAATATTATGAATTTCACACATGGGTAGGGCTGAAATGTGAACAAAGCAACTCAATTCTCCAAGTTGAGATCAACAGCTGAAAGTTCATTTGAATTTGATAGTTAAGCATAATTGACCAAGCTTGAACATAGTTTTTTGTTCAATAAAATTTGAAATTCAGCTTGAACTCAACTCAATTAATTAAAAAAATAATAAAATTTAGATTATTTACTTGAGCTTGATTTGTGTTCGGATCAATTAAAGATCATTTAACTTGTCTAACAATTAAACCAAGCTCAAATGCAATTTCCAATTTGATAATAAATTCAAACCAAGAGTATAAGTATTTAATACCTCATTAAGAAGAAAAAAGAAAAACTTTGGTTTATTAGTAAGACATTTTCCTTGAAGTCTAAAATCCAAGAAAGAAATTGGGCAAGATGAAAGAGACTAGTGATGATACTGATGGCAACTAAAGATATGCTCTGAAAGCTGAAAATCCCATAAAACATAAGCACAATGGAAAAGAAAATCAAAAGAAAATAATTAGACAAAGCCTAAAGATGTTAACTTTGGTAATGATTATTTAGAAAACGCGGGGGGAGGGGGGAGGATTAAAATATAAAATAAAATAGAAGAAAGGGATTACAGCATATAATGTCTTTCTTTAACATTTTAGTTAAACAATACAAATAAAATGAAGATGTTAACAGATGATACTTTTCCATATTTTGATAAAAAATTTCTATTTTTATGGTATTCGGGAATATTTTTCATAATATTTTGTTAAAAATCTCTGAGTAAGTTTCACATTAAAATTTCAAAAGTTAAAATAGAAAGCAAAAGCATTCAATAACCAATCGAGTGCAAAAATATGGGAGCAAATTCAGGCCAAGTAAAACTTCTTAAATTTCACATGCTCAAGCTTACGTGCGGAATTCCCAGCTTGAGCTCCTCGGAAGAATTAAAATAAAAGTAGGATTATTCGGCTGCTTACTCAACCAGCTCATACAACTGATTTTCTTGCACGCATTGTAATTGAGGATGCCAAAAACATAATCTTACATCCATTTTTACAAACAAAATGTACCCATCCCGCCCCTTCCTCCCCCCACCCCAAAATAAATAAAGAAGATTGAAAAAAAAGAGAGAGCTCTTGGACTTACATGAACCCCACAAAATTAAAAAGAAAAAGAAATGAAAACCCAACTAACTTTAGAAGCCAAGAGAGAAATCAATTCACAGAAAAATGAAAATTGGAAAAAAGAGTATATAGAAAGAAGTCTAAAAGAAACAAATATATCAAATGAGTCATTACAACAAGAGTACATGTATCTCCTGAAATAATATAAAAATAATAAAAAACTACAATTCTATAAATCAGGATTCATTAAAAAATTGAAACTTCAAGGTAAACTAAAAAGGGGAAAGAAAGTTTAGATGGGAGAATACCGTGTCGGAGGCAGCGATGGCACCAGCCTGTCATGACAAGCATAATTTCATAAATAAAAAATAAATAAATAAATAAATAAAGGGGAAGGAGAAAAGAAATGTCAAGAAGGAGAAGTTGCAAGTCTTAGAGCTAGCGTCAATGTTAACAGAGTGAGGAAATGCAACTTTGCTGATACAGTGCCGTCTGGGTGCTAAACCAATAGCGGGATAGCTATAAATAAGTGTAGATAGAAACTTAAAATATTCATTTGAGAACATTGTTATGGAATGCAATTTTTGTTCTTCACAATCTTCTCTACAATTTTTCCTTTTCTCTTCTTGAATCTTCAATTCCAGAATAGCTTTATAAGGATTTTTAAGCTAAATCTTAACAGAGGCCGCAGAGCTAGGAAGCTTCCATAGCTATGTGAAGACTCTAATTTCTAGCAATGGTGAAGAATGCTACGAGATTCAAAATGTTGGAACAATAAGTTAATGAGCTGACAATGAGCCAGCAAGGTCTACACAATAGTCAGTAGCAACTATCCACGAGTAATCAATAATTGGCTGCACAACAACAAGAACTAATTGATAATCAGCAAGAGTGTAAAAGACAACTTGAAGTGGTAACTTAAAAATTGGAAGAAATTTGTAAAATTTTCGTTGAAAACGGGAAGGAACCGGTGAACACCCAAGCTTCTTCTGTACCAATCCAAGTTTCACTGTAGGGTCTTTCCAAGTGATTGAAGTTGTTGGATCTGTAGCTTATCAGCTCTACTTACCCGATACAGCCAAGATACATCCTGTCTTTCTTGTATCTCTTCTCAAAAAACATGTATGCTCTATGGTCCAGAATACTTCAAGCATCTCACCAATGGATGAGGAAGGGAAAATCTTATTAGAACTTATAAAGATATTGAGTAGATGGCTGGTCAAAAGAAATAATGTAGCTGTACCCTAATTTCTCATTTAGTGGGCACACCTACCTGTAAGTGAAGCTGCATGGGAAGATTAGGATACCATTTTAGTCCAATTTCTACAAATACAGTCTTAAGGGTAAGACTCTTCTTGAATGGGGAGCATTTTCAATAAATAAATAAAGGGAAAGGAGAGAAGAAATGTCAAGAAGGAGAAGTCACAAGTCTTGGAGCTAGCATTGGTGTTAACAGAGTGAGAAAGTGCGAGTTTGCTAAAATGGTACCTTCTAGGTGCTGACAACCAGTAGCGAGATAGCTATAAATAAGTGTAGATAGAGACTTGAAAAATTCATTTAAGAACATTGTTATAGAATGCAATTTTCATTCTTCACAATCCTCTCTGCAATTTTTCTTTTTCTCTTCTTAAATCTTCAATTCCTGAATAACTGTATAAGGATTTCTAAGATGAATCTTAACATATTTGTGGAGCAGAGGGCTATTTGGTGAGCAGATGAGGAGAGATGTTGAGACTGAGGCAAAACTGCCATGGTTCGAAAATTTGATTATATTTAAGGAGCATATTTGGACATTTTTCATTTTTTTAATATTTTAAAAGTTCAAAAATTAGTGATAATTTTTAAACTAAAAGTGAAATTGTATTTAAATATAGGTAAGTTAATTAAAAATACCTAAACCTACTTTTCATTTAGTGTTCAGTCCCCATCCAAACAATTCTTATTTCTAACTCCCCATGAGAAGTTTAATTTTAGTCTTCACTCCCCCATGCACTTAAAATAATGGAAATGGCCTCCTTTAACTTTTTCCCTTTCTTTCTTCCTAAACCCTGATGTCCCAACTCGTCTCCCTCACTCCTTGTCTTCTATTTTTTATTTTCCTCTTGCAGTGGAACACAGTGCTTCTCTACCCTTTGTTTTTCTATTTTTTTGCATTTTCTGCAATTAGCTACAACAAGAAGGAAGGCTACTTTGTCTCCATTATTGCACGATAAAGCATTATTGTAATCTAGTGCATGTAATAGTTTTTTTTAATTTTTTATTTTTAACCTGAAAATGTTAGGTAGTGGGGGCTCAAATCCAACTATTAGGGAATTGTATATATAATGGGAAACTCTATATCATGTTCATTTTTTAGAGCATGACTCTAGTGGGACTATATTTCCAACTGGAGTAAAAATAGTGTGAAATTTTCCCTCAATTCCACACAGTGCAATACCTTACTCTCTATCAAAAAATGTATGTGACTTTGAATGCTGATGAGGATGTGTCCAATATGATTCACTTGTATTTGTGTTTAAAGATGACCTTAGTTAACATGATGGTTGTCTGAAAAAGTGAACATAGTGGACAGGGAAGGCAAAGTAGCTATACAAATAGGTAAATACTTCATATTTTCAATTTCGTACTACTTTTATTATTTAGCATACTTACTTTGTCCCAATTTGTACCTATCTGCATTATTGGTTATACGCTGTTATCATACAAAATACTTGTAGTTATATTTTTTAGTACTTAGGTCTTGTGTGTTAAACATTGAATTTGTTCATTTTAGTATTCGTGCGCTTCTATGTTGAATACTAAATATTTGTGTTTTAGTACTTAAGCCTTCTATATTAAATACTAATTTTGCTCGTTTCAATACTGAGGACTTCTGCCTCAAATACTAGATTCAGTCATGTTAGTACTTATTTCCTCCATTTAAGTACTTAAATTGTTTATTACAGTGCTTACTTCTTCTATGTGAAATATTGATATTGTTTACTTAAGTACCTAGTTATCTTGTTGTTGAGTACTTATGTACTGATCTTGCAGTACTTATTAACAATTATTATATATTTGACTATGTTATTTCTTTACAATGAACACCAATTTAGAAATGAAATAAATGAGAGCATTTCCTCTACAAAGTGAATCACAATATGATTTAACATTATAAAGGAATTCAATTGATGCTTGGAATCATTACATTAGTGGAGAGGGCCCAATGTTCTAAGATGCTAAAGAGTTTAGAATTAAACTTAAAAACTATGTTGTTGCTACTAAAAGGTCCTTTATATGTAAGAAAAATGATTCAAAAAAGATTATAGGAATTTGTAGCGAAGACAATTGCCCGTGGAGAATATATGCCTCAAGGCATGAAGCTGACAAACTCTTTGGTATTCGAAAATGCAACGTGGAACATACATGTAATAAGGGTTGTCTTCAGATAAAGGGATGTCCTAAAGCTGATTCTTCTTGGGTTGCTAATGTAACAAAAGAAAATTGAGATGAGAGCCCTGTTACCAACCTATCAATGTGATAAAAGATATTCATAAAGCATTTGGCATAGAAATTCCATACCATAGAGCATGGTTGGGTAAGAAAATAGCTATGCATGATATTTCATGGGGCAGAAAAGAGATCATTTGATAAATTGAGATGGTATTGTAAAGATGTGAAGGAAGAAATCCAAAAAGTGTTGTAGATTATGAGATTAACCTAATGAGCCTAAAATTTCAGTAATTATTTATCTGTTTCATAGCTTGTTTGGTCGGCTTTCTCAATGGATGCGGACCACTAATTTTCTTGGATAGCACTCACATTAAGTATAAAATATTCTTACTTAGTACTATCATGAAGGATCCCAACAATGATCTATTCACATTAGCATATGCAATTATTAGTGCTGAAAATGATACTAATCGAGAGTAGTTTTTCTTGAAGTTGAGGAGCATTTTATATTCTCACCATAGCATAGGGTTTAGAAGGTTCACTTTTTTCTCTGATTGACATATTAGGCTTCTTAAAGCTATCATCATGGTATTTCTTAGTAACCATCATGCATACTGTTTGAGACACTTGGTGGACAACTTTAAAAAACAAGTAAGGTTTTATTGTATTTTATTGAAATCTATGTCCTGGTCTAAATTAATGTCCAAGTAATAGTTCAAGAAATGTAATGGTTATGTAATTTTAATTTTAGGTAATGAGAAAGCACCCCCTCCACAACAAAAAATATTGGGTATCTATTTTCATGAAAGTTGCATATGCTCTTACAAGGCAAGAATATACTCGGCTTATAAATAGGATAGTACAGTCCATGCCTCTTGCTAGAGACTTTATCATGTAGTCAGAGCCTTAATGATAGGATAATTCTTTATTTTTGGGCAATAGATAGGGAGTAATAAACAACAATTAGGCGGAATGTTGGAATAATTAGGTTAAAATGGCACAATTTATGCCTATTGCGGCCATGGTGGATCATATACGCAAACAAATCAGGATTATGATGCATGATCGACGAGAAATGGGTAATAAACTTATTGGAGTATTATGCTCGAAGCAGGAGAAGAAACTAGCAGTAAATTATATGACCTCTCACATACTAAAAGTCCCGAAATCTAGTGGTTAGAACTTTGAAATCAATGATAATGACAAATCCTATGTTGTTGATTAGCAAAGTTGGAGTTGTTCATGTCGGGCATGGCAAGTTAATAGAATACCTTGCAAGCATGCTCGTGCATGTATTGAGTCTAAGTCACTCTTAATATATGACTTTACTAATTAATACTATTGAGTTGAGATGTATGAACAAGCACACAAACTTGTACTTTACCCTATACTATTTTTTATTTGAACACATTCGAAGCAGAAGAAGAACCAACAATTTATGCACCTGATATGAGACCTCAACCAAATGTAAGAGGACACAAAGATTTCTATCTCAAATTGATGTTTGACAGTTTGGTATAGGCGGTGTGGTAGAAGTGGGCATAACCGTAGTACATACAAAAAGCTACAAGTAGCTAGATTAGCTTGACCTTGCTAATGTATTTGCTTATCATTATATTACATATATATGCTTGATATATCTTCTTGTCATTACTGTGTAACTAATATCTTTTTTTATTTATTATTAATCCACAGGAAGAGAGCGCATCAAAGGGATACAATTAATGTAAGAAGGATTGCACAATACTCAAAGACTAATAACAGCTGCTAATTTTTGCTTTTTGAAGGATAGGTTAGATCTAGTCTATTTGGACTATTATGTAATAATACTAGTTAACTTTTTGTTGGAATGATTGGTATTACATGTAGTGTAATATATTCCATTTTTTTTGTTAACAATGATACTGGATATTTCAAGGAAAGTACCTAGTTTAGGCGTAAGTGTACTTCAGAACTACATTTAAGTATTGAAACTGCAATGGTTATGTACTTACAACCAGGAGTCCTGTACTTGATTTTCTAAAGAACAAGTTTAATCTCAATTCAAGCTGTGGAGTAATGCATAAGTGCAATGGTGTGTTGGGATGTTAGGTATTACATGTAAATATATCATAATTTTTAGATACTATACCAAATCTGTCAGATACCTTCAATGCAGATAAAAATACCATTTTTTGTTAACAATGATATTAGATATCTCGAGAAAAGTACCCATTTAAGCATAAGTGTACTTCAGAACTTTATTTATGTACTAAAACGGCAATGGCTATGTACTTACAGTTAGGGGTTCTATGCTTAGTTTTCCAAAGAGCGAGTTTAACCTCAATTCAAGCTATGGAGTAATGTATGAGTGCAATGGCATGTTGGGATGTTTGATATTACATTTAATGTAATATATTATGATTTTTAGATACTATACAATTATATCATATACTTTCAATGCAGATAAAAATACCATTTTCTATTAACAATGATACTAGATATCCTAAGAAAATTACCTAATCTAGGCATAAGTGTACTTCAAAATTGTATTTATTTACTGAAACTGCAATGGTTATGTACTTACAATCAGGGATTTTGTACTTGATTTTCCAAAGAACAAGTTTAACCTTAATTCAAGCTATGGAGCAACGCATGAGTACAATCACATGTTGGGATGATAAGAGAACACAAAGATCCACATCCTACCACTTGTGGTATCATTTCTACTAGTATAAAGCATTGACGCATGTGGCAAATGAATCAGAACAGCACCCCCTTCCTACACCACCAAACCTATCAGTGCTAAACGAGTCCTGGGTGTAATACTTCATGGTATTATGATCATTCAATGCCTAGATTAAGCTGTAGGGAGAATGATCCCTCATGTGCCCAAAATAATACTGAAAATTCAAAAAATAATACCTACTTTTGACACTTATGTACTTTAGAATGGGATTTATGTATTAACTTTGACTATGTTGAGTACTTATGTACTTAACTTGCATAAAGCTAATTTTAACCTAAATTTGATGCGTGGAATTACGCATTGGTGATCCTATAACATCATATGCATGATATGTTAAATAAATGGTCATCAACACATGTATTGGAATAGATGTGAATCATTGTTTATTATGAAGCACTTATGAATGAGGCAAATGCGTTACTTCGACACCCCTCTCCGATACCATCAAGCATATCATCACCAAATGAGTCCAAATGATTATACTTTGCGGTTTGAAGATCGTGAAATGCCCGAATTAGGCCGAATGAAAAACATTCCCACATGTGCTAAGAATGATACCAAAAATCTGGAAAAATGTACCCATTTTGGGCACTTATGCACTTAGGACTAGAGTTTATGTACTTAGTTTGTTCATGTTGTGTACTTGTGGTAAGGGACTCTGTACTCATATTTTACCCCTTTTTTTTAATGAACTCTATTTGTGTACTAACATTTTCTCATACTAATAATCACACATCTTTTAGTTTTTTTAAAGTATTAACATATCTAACCACATCATTCTCATACATACTACAACTCATACCAACAATCACACCAAAACTACTTCAAGTTTGGTCAAGTATACTGCAAATTCAATGGGAAATACTACATTACTGGAGACTAGTATTGAGATTATCTTTGAGAATACAGCAAGCTATGCTTATGTCCTAGGATCGTGGCAGCTATATGTGCCTAGTCTGCATTAATGGAACATAAGTTTGCATAGTCCTAAAAATCTTTTTGGTTCTTTGCATAGCATTCAGCCCAAAGACAGCAATAAACTCTACAATTCACTTCGCAACTTGTTGGTGGCAGTAGCCATATTGGAGGTCCCCTTTTCCAGCACATCCCCCAATGAATGCTTTGGTATCCTACTATAAACTTACCCTGCATAGCATAATAATGACATCATTTATTATATGTTGTGTGCTTGTTTATATGAATAATTTTAAAAGACAAGGAACTAACATAAACTCTTGCTATCGCTTTTGACATAGAGAACCAAGTAGAGTTCATCTGTGTAACCTTCTTTGTAGCTACATCAAAAATTAATAGAAACTAATGGAACTTATACACAATTGAAAAGATAACAAACCGACACGTGGTCAGGACATCCATATTCAACTGCTCAAGCATCTTTCATGAACTAACATTTTCTTTCCTCAAGAATAATTGGATATTGTTATGGCTTTACTGCACGTTTCATGTTCATTTTGTCCAATTTGTTCAATATTGTAGTCTACAAATTGTAGTGGTATTAGTAGTCATTTTATCATGCACAATGTTGAATACTTTAAAAATTGTTTACCTAAATAATGGTAGAATACACCACATTCTATGTTTAGAGGAAGCATTCGAAGAGCTGCTATGGTGTATCTTCAAGTAGCAATCAATTAGATCACCCCTCAACTCCTTTACAAATAACAAATTGCACAAAACATCTCATCTTATAAAGTGGTCAAGTCTATTCCAAACAATGACACTACAAAACAAGCCAATGTTATCAATTAAGAGAACTTTAAAATTCTTAATATCTAATTCACACAAGCATAAGGTAATTATTACTCCAAATTGGGTAGACACAAAAATAAATCAATAATGCTTTGTTGTTTGTCAGGAATGTCATTGCACCATCTATAATCTTTTCTCAATCAAAATTCACTTAAGTGCATTCAAAACCTTCAACAACAACATCTCCATATATAATGATAGCACCCTACGGGATATATATATAATTTGCATTCAAATAAAAATAGGAGGTAGCATTCTTTCTTAGAATCTTCAATATTCAAAAAACAATTTACAATACTCTTTAGTGACACTTCTTGTACTTTTACAAAGAAATCAAGTACTAAACATCAAACATAATAGTATTAAAACTCATTTCTTTAGTATTAGTTTTCCCCCTTTTCAGTATGTTGAGCCACTTCTTCAACATCATTAGTGTTAGTTGTACCTTAGCTCACCTTTAGAACATTTTTCTTCAAGGCCTCGCTACCTCCATCACGGCCTTTATAGGCACTAACTTTGGTTTTCTTTGGTGGTGTGAAGTGGGGTGATGTGATAAAATCTAAATCTTTCTCTTTTTCTTCTGATAAGCTCATGTTCTCACACCTCGAACAATAAAAGAGGTATGATCATGCTTCTTCTTGCTTTTTTCTTTATGTGAATATCATCTTTCTTTTCTTTACCCCCCTCAACATCAGTAACAGCATCACCACCATCACTATTATGACCGTTGTGACTATCATCATTACCACTCGGAGTGTCAAGCTCATCAACAATAAACTCTAGGTATGGTTTGTCATAACTCTCTTACACACCAGCAACATCGGCACTGTCCTCATTTTCATCTTTCTCATCTTCATTCTCTTTCTCCTCTTCGGCCGTCCTTTCCTCATCGCCTACATTTTCTTTCCTCTCCAAAGTTTTAATTCTGTGCTTCAGCAGTTCCACCTCTTTATTTTTCTGCCTCGACTGAGCTTCCAAACTTAAAATATCATAGCTTGATGCAATAGGAACCTTTACATAGCACACAAAATTATTAATGTAATAACAAAGTAAATTTCAAGTAGTAATCATGTGCATCTAAATAATTACCTGCATTGCAACGATGAGTTTCTCTACTTAGGAAAGGAATAGATAACCACAATCTGTTACAATAGGAATTTACACATTTCTTTCAAACATCAAACTCATAAGGACTCATTTTAAACATAAACAATAAACTCTTACCTTTTCCCTTTTAATTTGCTTAAAAGCTTTCTTGGCATCAGCCAAATTCTTGGAAATTTTGCTGTCAGCCCATCGAAAGAACTGTGGGCATGCACGCAAGCATTTTATTTTCCCCAAAGAAGGAATGTCTTCATGCAGCCATCCCTATCGTTCATAAACCAAAAAATTATATTTACTTACAGTAAAGGACAATAATTTTATAATTTAAAGCTTTAAAGACACTCACCACAAGTCCAACTGTACAACTATCAAAATATTTTTTCCTCTACACCTCCTCTATATCACCTCCTATGTGATTTCTCAATTCTTGAACTATAAAATTGCATGTAACTTCCCCCCATGCATACAAACCGATAGAAGATAGATCATCAACGTAATGGATGACAAAATGAGGTGTGTAGTAGTTGCTCATTGAAAATAAAATACAATCAAAAATAAAAAAGATATACAACCTAGCAAAATCTTCAATATCTTCATCACTATGTCTATCTACATATTCTTGTAATCTTTTAAATATTTGTCCATGGTTAACATTCAAAAAAATTTTAGAAAACAAGTGATCAACAATGTCTGAGTTCATCTTCAAATTAACATTGACAGGTTGCCACACATAAGACAACCCCAACACTAAACAAAACTCTCGACCCCGAAAAGGAATTTCAACTTCTTTACCAAAGACAAATGAAGTTGTTCATACATTGAATTGTCTAATGATTGCTTGCGCTCTACTAAAACTATAATAGTTCAACTGTGGCATATTGTCTAATATATGGAATGGGATTTTTTCAAGGACGTATCTGTGTCGGAACCCAATTTTGGGTTCCAACACCTTCAATGTAGTATAAAATTATCTCGAGGAGCAACGATTGTATGCTTTTGATTCCATTGCTGCAAAAACAAAAATCATGTAGATAAATAGTTTAAACATCACCATACATACTTATATTTAAGATTGCCATACTTAAAATATAAACACAAATAATAATAAAAGTACTTTTGTACCAGATATACATGGAGACAATACTCAATAAATTAATGCTATGTTTTTCTTCATGAACAATAGCAAAAGGCTAAACATGTTGTAAACCTTTCAAATTTGAAACCATATTTTGAATATAAGCCTTATAATTGAGCTGCCAACATATCCTATATTAATTGTATTGTGAACCAACTCAATCATTACAAAATTGAGCTATTGTTTAACTCAAAACAACATTTCTAACAATTAAAACAAAAAGTTAGACTAAATCAAGTTTCAACAACAAAATATTAGGGTTTATGAATACTATTGATTTTAGTACACAAAATACTACCTAAAGTACAAAAAACATGAACTCAAGTATGTTTTCATCTCAAATTCATAGATAAACACAGGTTTCAGGTATAATTCAATAATATATCACAAATTTACATACGGACCCAACATTTTACTCAAAAAATACCTTATACAATCAAAGGAAAGTGTGCAAAATGAAACAAAATCGATGGAAGAAGAGAAGAAGATGAAAACCCAAACATGAATGCTTCAAACACTAAACGAAAGTCATTATAGGGTAGTCTACAGTGAACGGGTGCTTCATAACTTCAGTCAAAGAGAGAAATTGGAGGGAATGGAGAAGAAGAACCTATGAACAGTTTAAAAAAAAAAAATAAGATGAAGAAATGAGTTAGGAGCATTGAGGAGTCTCAATAGAGAGATGTGATCTCCAGTAAGAAGAGTTGGCTGCCCATTCTTGGAGTTTTGTGCACAAGTGGAGGTCAATCTAATAATTTTACAAGTGTTGGGGAGTAATTGCTAAATTAAAAGTGAGAATGAGGAGTTAAGCCTAAATGTTTTTATGTGGGACTGAATCCTAAATGTAATGTGGGTTTGGGAATTTTTGTCCAATTAACCCTTTAAATATTTTGTTTCAAAATAATAATTAGGTGGAAGTATAAGGTTAAAAATTCAGGTGATTTATATTTTTTTATGTTTTATTTTTTAAAAATATATGCATATTTTATTAATTTTGAAATGATGTAGTGAATTTTATATTAAATTAAATTTGAGTTTGATTGATATAATAATAGAATGATAGAATAGATTTAGCAATAATTGAAAATAAAAATAAAGAATGTTTTACGTGAAAATAAATAAAAAGTGGTGATTTTTAAGTTTTAAATAGTATTTAAAATTAAAAACAATTTTGAAAACGAAAACAAACATCCTGTAAGTTTTATGTTACTTGTTGTCATTTTTCCTTATTTCTTTTTTGTGAAAGTACCCACACTTCATTCTGTATATTTTTTTAATGCTACCTGAAATTTATAAATCTACTATCATATTAGATTTTTAAAAAAAATGTAACTTTCCTTTTAGCATTTTGGAAGAAATTATAATACTTAAGAGAAATTTTACAAACAATTAAGAAATACAATAATATATATGTATATAGCAAGAACATTTTTGAATGGAGATATAGTCATGACATATGTAAGAAACAAAAATATTGATAATAAATCATGTTCTTAACGTGAAGTGTCTTTTCCAACAATCAAGTATAATGTTAAGGAAATGAAGTATTTATTTTGCTCTAATGAGGTACTCTCTTTTGATTTGCAATATCAATTTTATAAATTCTAAACATCATTCGATTTAAGTATTGTAGATCTTGTTATATTGGTATAACTATTAAACTCTATTTTTTTGTGCAATATTGACATCCGAATGAAATGTTGTACTATCGATATTGGTGCTTTACGCTAATAATTTTAATTCTAACCTTTTGAATGCATGTTTATCCCAGCCATTAATTGGAGAATACATGATTTTATTGTTTTTGCATGGTTTTATACATTGTTTCACAAATAAATTAAAGCAAATTAGGCCATAAGACTAAAAGTGTAAACAGATATTAAACAGATCAGATACACTGTATCCATATCTGTATTCATTTAAATTTTATATTATTCGTATCCGTATCTATATTCAACAAATATTTATGTAATAATGTCCAAATTCGTATCCACCAGCTATTAAGAGAATTCGGATATATCCGTATCTAATTATGATTATATAAATACATCTATTTATAAATATTTGAATATCCATTTATAGATATCCAAATATTTTTGAATCCGTTAACCTATAATAAAGGACATTTTTTTTTCTAATAAAAAACCATACAATTTTATCAAAATAACAATTAAATAAATCACACAATAAAATCTTGCAAAAATAACAAAAATAAACAATCGAATAAACACACTACAATAGACATACAATTCTACTAAAAAATAAAATAAAGATAACAATATTAAATACATAAAACAATTCCAAAGAAACAAAAATTAAAATCTCTTTCAATACAAAGATATCTCTGGTGAGTGAAAATCTTGAACGTATGCATAATTCCACACTTTTTTTTTCAAAAGTTGAACAATTAGAAAAAATCAACATATAAAAATATTGATCGATAAGTAATTTAGAAAAACACAATTTATATAATTATAACTTAACACTAAAATAATTACCTTTTTCAAAGTCAAAAATATGCAAAATTCTACCTCTAGACCTACACAATTAAATAAAAGTATTATACAACTATAAAAAATTCAAAAAAAAAATATTAAAAAAAGAATAACACTTGTTGGAAGTGGGAGGGCACCAACCAAGTAGCTATTGTTGGCCTCAGTTGTGACCGGAGGCTAGCAACAACTGATTTCACGCTCGCGAGGCCAGCTGCTACTGCTAGCCTCATAGGGCTCGCTCTAGTCGATGCTAGCACCCTTCATGGCGAACCTCTTCCCAACGCTCTTCCTAATGAGAATGAGTAGTTAGAAAAAGAGGGATAAAAAATTATCTGGGATTGGAACTAAGATGCAGAGTGCGGTTGCCATAAGAAAAGAGAAACAAGGGGGAATGAAAGAATGGGAAGTAGTTTTACTTTTATCTTTTGCTTTAATATTTTATTTTTATAATACTAATTTTATATTTAAACTTTAAAGTTTTATTTATTCATAATAATTTATATTTGAAATTCATTTTTTTCTACTTAATATTTTTGTAGATTATATTTTAATATAATCGAAAGAAAATTAGATGTATGATGGATATCGAATATTGACATTTAATTTTAGATATTTGAACATTAATAATATTAATTAAGAAAAATATTTTCTATGATTATTTTTAAGTTTAAAGTTTATAGACTTGTGGGATTTTAGGATTCAAGTTTAATTAAGTTTTATTTTTAAATAAACTTTATTAGTTTTCTAAATTAATAATACTACAAGTCTAGAAAGTAAAACTATGAATACATTTTCACCTTATATTACATGTATAGCTAAATATTTTAAAACATTTAATGTCCCTTTTACTAGTTCAGTATCTTACTATCTTACTTGTTGTCAGCCCATGCATTGCACCAAGGAATAAGTTTAAAATTTTATTTTATAAATTTAAACAATAGTTTAGATATTAAATTTTTTTATAAATTTTATAAATATATCACCTAAAAAATTAAGAATATTATTAATATAATACAATAGGTGATGTAAGTGAGACATAACAATAATTTATATGAATATGATTTATGTATTATTAGATCAAATTTCTTACATTATTTCTACACATAAATTTATGACTAAATGTTCAATCACTTTATAAATTCAATAAGCTATTCATAAAATATAGTGGATGATAAAATTAAAAAAAAAAATCACTTTAACATTGATTTGGTTTGAAGAAAAATTAAAAAATTCAGTGTTGAAAAATAAACTTAAGTAATAGAAAATAAAATATTGAACTTGCCATAAAATTGGAACTTCAACTTTCTTTTTTTATAAATTTTCTTAGTTCATCAGCATAAATTTTAAACATTAGAAAAATATATCAACATCATACATACATAAATCTTCAAGAATAAAATAAATTTGAACATGCCAAGAAAATGATCTCATAGAGTTGAAGAAAAAAAAAAGACCAATAATATTATATTTTTAAATAGTACATTTTTTGTTTAGAATATTCTAGTTCATATATTTTTAGGTTAGATTATGAATTTTCTCAACTATGATTTAACTTAATTAAAATGTTAAATTGTAGAATAAGAGATAACTCATGGAAGAACATAATATAACTTAAATTTGAATTATAAGATAATGATTTTATAGAGGTGGAGAAAAAGAACAAATATTATTCTATTTTAAAATAGCAAATTGTACGTTTAAATGATATATATATATATATATATATTTTATTTTTTTTCGAAAACCGCCTGTGTCATGGCGGGGAGTTTGTCGTAGACCCCTATCATGTATATTATCAAAGGAAGTGTGATACAAAATATCAACGAAGCAGTAAACAAGGAGGACTCCTCTCTTACATAATACAAAGAAAACCTCAAGCCCAAAAGGATGCAAAGGTTCCATGCTAAGCCCAATAGCCAAAGCTGAAACATAATAATTTCCAGCCCATATTCTTCCTGGAAAGTAATTAAGTATATTAGTTATGTATATTATTATAAGAAGAACGAGATTGTTGAGGCGGACAGGTTGCCCCTTAGTCCCCGCGAGCGCCCAGGTTCGAGTCTGTGTGCAAGGTCCGTTTTTGAGTGGTGTGGTTTTAAGGCTTCCATGGGCTAGTTCAAGGCCCACCAGGCGGCCCCAAACAAATTCGCATCTGTCTCAGCTTGTTCACACTCCAAGAAGACCGATTCCAGCAACTCCCGGAGGCCCAAACAGGATCCAGCCCGTCCACGAAGGCCCATTGAGCAGTCCAAGTAACGGCTCCAGCCCATATGATTTAAATTATATTTAATACAAACTCTTGTTATGATTTTAGCTTAAGCAAGATATGTCAATTACATTGCATTGACAAATAGACACATGTATATATCTAGTTATGCGCGTGCGTGTGTGCGTATTTGTTCATAATTATTCAAAAAATTAATTTGAGCATGCAAATGACAGATATTAAAAAAAGTAGTAGACGATATGTATAGAAAAGAGTACAAAAATTATATCTCAAAATAAGAAGTTACAAAAATTAATTAAAAATCGCATATATTAATATGCATATTGAATATTTATTAGAATTAGATATGGAATTATAAAAAATAAAGTAATAAAATCTTTTTACATTAATATTAAAAAAATATAGATAGAATATTATACATGTAGATATATACATATATATATATATGCATATGCTAACATAGGAAAAAGGAATAAATTAACAACTTAAGAAGGAGTTACAAAAATTATATATTAATATAAGGAGTTACAAAAATAATATAGAAAGTTACATGTATATTATATATGGAAATATGTTGACATAAAGAAAAGAGAAAAATGAAAATATGTTATAGGGAGTTACATACATTATATATGGAACATATTTATATGATAAATATGAATAAAACTAACTTATTCACATATTTGTTGCATAAGAAATATACTTCAAATAGGAATATACATCATTTTACTTTAACATACTAGATTTTAAACTTAGAGATATAATTATTCTTGATTAAGTTAATTTTTCTAATTACTGATTGACTCTATAATTAATTAATATTAATAAAATTACAACTGCATATATTAGTTATAAAGTCAAACAACAATAACTTTATATTGATTAACTTCATTGTTCATATATTGATTCTTTAGTTCTTTATTGACTTATTAATTATCATTACTATCTTTACCAATTCTTCATAATTCTTAGTTATTATTTTTTTAATTCCTCAATTATTAATTTATACTAGTATTTATTTATATATAGATTATGATATTTTATATTGAATAAATAAAATAATTTATTATGTGTATATATTATATATGATAATTTCTTAAATATTATTTATACATTAAAATACATGAAAAATTATAATATATAAGATTGCAATATATTATATACATAATAATTTTTTAAATATTATTTATCTGATATAGATAATAGATTTAATTAAGTTATAGATAATCGAATATATAAGCGGATATATTCAATAGATATGTATTCGTAGTGAATATTAAACAAATCTAATATGCGATGACCCAACAGACCTATCCCGATAATAGTCAACCAAACTAAGTACATGGTGTCGAACGGCCCAATTAACTACCAAGCTGAGCCCATTGGTGATCAACCAAGTTATTGACCAAAATCCAATCCTACTGGGCTTTTCCTCCAATGCAATGATCAACATCTTGTCTAGTTGACCAAATCAAGGATACTTATTTAGCACTCAACCCAAGGAATATTTTGGATTAGACAAAGTTCCACCGTATTGACTAGAATACGCTCAAATGACTCACTGGCCTCGACCTAGGAGGTCAAACAGATGCAACTTCCTCTCTGTCACATTGAATGCCCCAACATACAGCATGCCTCCACATTAATGACGTGTGCCGCCACCAATACCACCTTTTTTGTTGTGCTTGGGTAGTGCCCACTTCTTGTGTACCACCTAGTCCTAGGGAGCTAGAGATGACGCCACCTGGAATAATACACAAGTTAAAGAAGACTCAAAGGCCCTCAAGGACAAAGGTCCTTTCTGTATAATGAGGACACCATTGACATATCAACCTCATCAGGAAGGCTATAAATTCCCCATTGCTAGCCTTCAACAAGGTATATTCATTATCACTAAAAAGCCCTCACACTGCTGCTTTACTTTCTAATTGATTATATACTGACTTGAGCATTGAAGTACCCTCAGCTAGCCTAATGTGTGCTATTGGTTGCAGAATTCAATCCAATTATATCATAAAGTTACTTTCTCGACCTCATACTTGGTCGACTGGATTGGATTATAGCCCTAAACACTACAAAACAGTTCATACCCTCATTAGGATCGAATATGCAATTACCATATTCGTATCCATTTATTATCGAATATCTACTAATTGAATACAGATAATATCTATTTTAAATGAATACGGATAATATTTTAAATGAATATGGATAATATCCATTTACCATAATTTGGCTTGTTTTGTTGGAATTTACTTAGCTCATTCAATAAGTGAGTATAAAAATACTCTTGTGTAGTATAGTTTATGTAAAATAATGTATAACATTTTAGTTTTGAAATATGGACATACAAAAATCAAGTATTTAACTATAAATTTTAAAGTACTTTTATTTAACAATTGAATATCAAATAATTGAAGTCAGTAATACTCCAGTATTACTTTACAAGTTGAAACTAAAGAAGTAATTCATCCCATCCAAATCCATGAGAAATAGCACCTAAAACATAATTGTAACAAATGATCTCTTGAAAAAATTGTAGCAACTTCCACATTATATCCATCAAAAATATGAAAATAATATTTGTAATGCCCCACAATTTTACTTCGTATTTAATTCATTAATTTATCTTATTTATTATTTAAAATCAAAAAAATGTAATGCCTTAGAAATTTATTAATTATTCTATCCTATGTTATTTTATTTCTATTTAGTCATGCTTTCTTATTATATTAATTAGAAAATTGATATATATATATGTGTGTGTGTGTGTGTGTGTGTGTATTTGGTGTTAGATTTACCTCTCGGTTAAATAGTAAGAATTAATATTTAAGACCTTAAATATTTACATATATATATATATATATATATTTAGATGTCGCAAGTCTTGTGAAGTAATTATAAGTTTTCATAAATTAGAATTATATAGTTACTAGAAATTAATAATTGAGACCTTAGGAATTAGTAATTGAGGCATCAAATCTATTATAGGGCTATCATAGTCCTAGAGAATAATAATTAGAGTTCTAGTTGATGTATAATACTTCTATATATGTAGTTCCCATAATTCAAAACCTTAGTCTCACCAATCAAAAAGAGAATGGAGACTGCTGCTAAGCGTTGACAAGGCATATCACGTTCCATTGAAGAAAAATCTTCACTGTGATAAGGATTAGAGCACCTGTCACTTGACTACTAGTTTTAACTATATGCATGTATATAAATATATATATATATATATATGACGATTTGTGCCCTTATGCCTTGACAATTATGAATTCTAGTGGGTTTTAAGAATTGTTCATTGTTGCTTATCTTCACGACACACAGCTGCAAATTTTAACCCCTATAGACTAATTTTAACTTTATTGTAATTCAAGTTTTACTATTTGGGTCTTTTAAAAAAATTGAGATTTTGGAACAAGACAAAATATAAATATGTATATATATGAATTTAGGACGAAATTTAGTAGTGCAAGAGTAATTTCTTTGGCAGGTGAGTACTTATGAAAACCAAGGGTGGAAAATTTTGCATCTATGTGGGTTTTTTGATAAATTTACTTTGGGTATATGTGCTGTTAATCTATGTTACTTTTTTATTTATAATTTTGGGATTTTCAATGGAATTCAAATGAGAAATACATATGCATAAATATATATATAGTAAAATATTTTAGTACTAACTAGGATTGTTGGGTTTAAGGTTCCAGAGATATATGGTACCCATAAAGCTAGTCCTAGTGAGTTTGTCTTTTAAATCTATTAAATTGGTGATTGAAGTATTTACCAAATGAATCCGGTAACTCAGTTGTTGATACGATTGATTCTGAGATAGGAGATTGACATCTAGGATTGATCTCAAAGGTGAGTGTCTAAACCTATAAATATATATATATATTATTATGTTTCAAAACCTAGAGGATATATGTTATTATATAATTGTTTGTGACTTGTTTTCAACCTACACTGTACTATATATGAATTCCACTACGCACAAAGAGAATTATTTTTTTTTCTTATTTTATTTCTGGATAAAAGAAAACCTATGCTTTTGTATTTTTTTTAATACTTCTAGACTAGCAATTAAATTCGATGATCAACTGATTACTGTTACTGTTACTGTTATTGCTACTGTACTATTAGTTGGATCCAACTTAGTTTAGATGTGTGAGGGACTTCATGTGTAGCAACGAGCTAGCTGGTTGAACCCCAAGCCCCCATGGCCTAATCCTCCCAATGCACAATAGAAGCCGTTTGTCGCTGAGGTGAGTCATAGGAATTTTCGTGGATGCTTAGGCACTGTTTTGGTAAGATCGCACATTGCCTAGAGCAATAAGGGGGACTATTATGATGAGAGTTATAAGGTTGACTGGCTATAGTAAAACTGACTGATCATTATATTTAAGTTGATAGTCTGAAAAACTGTTTATTAAACTCTTGACTTGTCATTGCTTGACTATTCACAAAATTCTTAACTCATTACTACTTGACTATTTATAAAATGCTTGATTTGTTATTACCTGATTGTTTAAAATAGTTTTCACTTGTGTTTCGCTCAAATATTTTCACTATATGAATTCTTAAACATTTCATTGTACAAATGATTTTAATTCCTAAACTCACATTACAAACATGTGACACTCATTGAGTTTTTTACTCACACTCGTTTTGTTTTTTTTAACTCCCTTCTAGCAGACCTAAATCTTAGCCCTAGTGAGGTAGAGGATCCAGTTTCTGACAAGAATTGGGGTTGAAGTATTATTTTGGAACTTCTGTAGTGATTTTAGTTCGTTACGACATTAGCTTATTAGTCACTTTCATGGATTTTTAGGTGAAGATAAAGGATTAGATATTTCGATTGTTTCTATGTTTGAAATTCATTTGGCTACTAGAATGTTCGAAGTTTTACTATGATTAATATTTTGATTGGTGACTCATGTATTTGAGATTGAGTTTCACGGCTTGAGACCAAACTTCATAGTTTGATTTTGAGGCATGACAAAATGGTATCAGAGGCTAGATTTTAACTTAGACTATGTCAGGATAAGATCCTCGGACTATGGAATTTGGGCATAAAACTTTTAGGAATTGATTTGAATATTTAGGTTTAACTACTAAAATGGTTAATCGAATTTTATTTAGTATTGAGGTTGTGGGCAATTGTTATTTGGTATGTCAATTGCTACGATTGAACACTTTAGGTACTTGATGATAGGATTTATGACATATTATTAGACTTAGATTAGAAAAACTTTAGGGTTTAATAGTTTCTCCCCTTTGAGAATTGTGAATGCTTAGCTATCTTCTTTTGAAACAACTACTTAGTGTACTCTGACATTTTCTTTTACTGATCTAGGCTTAGTTTAATAAGATGGTAAGTCTAAGTCCACATAAGTTGGTTCATCATTTAGATGCCTTGCCTTGCAAGACCAAAGTTAGAGGTAGTGAATGATAAAAGCCTAGCTTGTCTTACAGATAAGATTGAGATAGTTTTCAAGAGCTTAGGTTACGATTTTGGATATGAAATAGGACTATGATATTTTTGGATAAACAAAAGTAGTGTTTAGATTTAGGATTTCAACCAAAAACAAATTTAGGCTGTTTGACTATTCTTGAGTCATTTATTTTTTTGAAATATGATGGATAGATAATTCTAGGTGGTTTGGGCTAAAAGATTTAAATTTGTGCAGAGAATTAGTAAGCTGATTAAATGTCCTAAAAGTCTATGAGTTAATATCAAAAGCCCATTGTCTCTTTCCTATAAAGTGTGCCGGCTCCACAATTTTCCTCTATGTTTCACTCTAAAATATGATGTAATCCAACACCGTTGCTGCGGCTTGAGAACTTGAGAACCTAAGTATATATGTATGACTACTAGAGCTAAATAAAAATGTTTGCTAGTGCCTATTGTGTACACGCACATGCTATTCTTATACATACAATATAAGGTATTAGTATATATATCTACATATATATATATATATGGAATACCTTAGCATGACTAGAGATTTGAAAATTTTAATTATCCCTATGTGTTTTGGGTTACGATTTTAGACTAAGATGTAGGTTTGAATTTTTTCTTTCTTTTTCTCTTTCTTTCTTTCTTGGGTAAACTTGGAGCCCAAGATCTTAAGTTGTGAAATTAGAAGTTTTGGGATATACTTCAGTGTAAAGGACAACCATTTGATTTTGGAAAAAGGAATGCTACTTGAAAGAATGCCTTTTTAGGATCTTAATTTCATGTGACCGGATTTACTAATGGATTTTTCTCATAGTTATTGATCGAATCTGGAAAGATGCTAAAAACTAAAATTGTGGGTCTATCTTTTAGGTGTTTATAGCCACTTGAATCATCTCAATCCGATTTATATAGAGTAAGTTATGATCAAAATACTAAGATATATCAAGTTTGGAAATACAGGATTTTAATTTTCCAAAAATAAATAGTTTTGACTCTTTTACTACTTGATCTCGATAGAATTAAGTAGCACAATCAACATAAGATTTGTAACTCTATCTCTTAGATATTTATATCCATCTGAATCACTTCAATTTGATATATAGGGAGAAAGTTATGAGTAAAATACAAAGATGTGGTATGATAGAAAATACAAGGCTTCGATTTTCCTAAAATAGAATATTGTAATAACTTTTACTACTATATTTCAATTTAATTTGGTAATATGGTCAACATATGAATTGTAGATATGTCGCCTAGGTTTCTGTTTCTATTTGAATCACCTTCATCAAACGTATATGGAGAAAGGTATGACTAAAATACTAAGATGTGTCAAAGGTGAAAAATACGTACTTCAATTTTTTGATAGTAAATGTCTTTGATGTTTTTTATGACTCGATCTTTATGAAATTAAGAAAAGTGCTTAACATATAATTTTTAGCTCTATCTGTTAGGTTTCTATAACCACTTGAATCACTCTAATCCAACATATATGGCGAAAGTTATGGCCAAAATTCTAAGATATATCAAAATAAAGACTTCCTAGACTTGGATTTGAATTTTCATCATGCTTATGAATCTTGGACTTGATTTTATTCCTTGATATATTGACTTATTTGGACAAAGGTGTCAACATAAAACCTTTTGGTCTCTCTCTTAGCTTTTCAATATTACAAGAATCACATCAATTGGGTCTCTAGAAAGGAAGATACAAGCATATTACAAGAGAAGTTACCTACAAACCTAGGGAATTCACGTTGCCACATGAAAATCGTAAAAGGAAATCTTCCATTGAGGTCTTTCTGGGAATAAATCCCAATATCTAAGGCATTATGTATGATGGCACAAGTAAAATTTGAGGTATAATTGCAGGAACTAATTGAAAGAAAGTTTATTTGACCAAGTCCATCTCCTTGGGGGCCTTAGTGTTTCTTCATCAAGACAAATTATAAGACTTTGAGGACATGTATGGACTATTGGGCTTCAATAATGTTATGATTAAGAATGAATACTCTTTATACAAAACAGAGGAACCCTTTGATCAATTATAAAGATCATGAGTTTATTCTAAAATAGATCACAAACAAAGGTACTATCAGTTGAAGAGTAGAAAAGAAGATATACCTAAGATAGGATCAAAGTTCTGATATGGTCATTTCGAGTTTATGGTAATACCATTTGGGTTGACAAATGCACTATTGCATTTATGGATTTAGTGCACCATGTGTTTAGGCCATATTTAGATCAACTCATAGTTGTTTTCATTGGTAATGTTCTAGTGTATACATAGATGGAAAAGGTTTACAAGGAACACTTGAGTATAGTACTACAGACTCTTTGAGAATACATTCTAGCTTGATAGAGCAACCTTTTGGGGTATTGTAGTTTCTAGAGATGGGATCTCAGTTAGTGTATCCAAAAATTGAAATGATACTAGAATGGAGGAGCCAAAAATGGCGACTAAGGTGAGAAGTTTCTTGGGATTGACATGTTATTACAAGAGGTTTGGTACAATATTTCTCAAAATTAGTAGCCTTGTTGTTTGGGTTAACTTAGAAGAAAACGCCATTAAGTTGATAGATAAATATGATCTTAGTTTTCAAAAGCTTAGAAAAGATTAATTTTGGCAACAAAACTAGCCCTATTTGAAGATACCGAGAACCTTTTGGTATATACTAATGCTTCTAAAGAATGCTTGAAATGTCCTAGTGCAAAACAGTAAGATAATAGTCTATGCCTCAAGAAAATTAGATCTATAGGAGCAAACTATCTAACTCATGACTTAGAGCTAAGTGGATGATAGAAGAAGATTTTTGCAATTTAGTGTTGGAGATATGGAGTTTCTAAATTGTCACTCAGAAAAAGATTCTCGATGATTGGCATAGTAGCTTATTGACTTATTTCACTATCAAAATTTATAAAAATACATAATATCTTCTATGTGTCACAACTATGTAGGTATCAAGAGGATCCTTAGCATATAATAGAATATTAGAATTTGTCACTTCAAGAAGACCTAACTAAGAAGAGCAACTGGTCTAAATTCTAGATTAAGAATACAAATATTATGCACAAAATAATATCCTACTGCTATGGAGATGCCATAAGATAGAGAATGTGACTTGAGAAAATAAGGAGGAAATGCAAAAATATCACTAGGACTTTTCCCTAACTCAAGTTAGAATTTGGGAACCAAATTCTTTTAAAGGGGGTGGGATGTAATGCCTCACAATTTTACTTCGTATTTAATTCATTAATTTACCTTATTTATTATTTAAAATAAAAAGAAATGTAATGCCTTAGAAATTTATTAATTATTCTATCCTATGTTATTTTATTTCTGTCTAGTCATGCTTTCTTGTTATATTAGTTAGAAAATTGATATATATATGTGTGTGTGTGTGTGTGTGTGTGTGTGTTTGGCGTTAGATTTACCTCTCGATTAAATAGTAAGAATTAATATTTAAGACCATAAATATGTATATATATTTTTAGATGTCACAAGTTTTGTTAAATAATTATAACTTTTCATAAATTAGAATTATATAGTTACTAGAAATTAATAATTGAAACCTTCTTAATTAGTAATTGAGACATCAAATCTATTTTAGGGTTATCATAGTCCTAGAGAATAATAATTAGAGTTCTAGTAAAGGTATAATACTTCTATATATGTAGTCCCTGTAATTCAAAACCCTAGTTTCACAAATTAAAAAAAAAAAAAAGGAAGAGGAAAACAAAGGAGATCGGAGACTGCTACTAAGCGTTGATAGGGGATATCAAGTTCCATTGAAGAAAAATTTTCACTGTTTGTAAGGATTAGAACACCTATAACTTGACTACTAGTTTTAACTATACGTATGTATATAAATATATATAGGATGATTTGTGCCCCTATGCCTTGACAATTATGAATTCCAATGGGTTCTAAGAATTGTTCATTGTTGCTTATCTTCACGACACAGCCGCAAATTTTGACCCCTATAGACTGATTTTGACTATATTGTAATTCAAGTTTTACTATTTGGGTTTTTTAAAAAAATTGAGATTTTGGAACAAGACAAAATATAAATATGTAGTATATATATGAATTTAGGAGGGAATTTAGGAGTGAATTTAGGTGTGTAAGAGTAATTTCTTTGGCAGGTGAGTACTTATGAAAACCGAGGGTGGAAATTTTTGCATCTACGTGAGTTTCTTGATAAATTTACTTAAGGTATATGTTCTATGAATCTGTATTTAATAATAATTTTATTTCGGTTCATGTAATATTAGATACTAGCACTTGGGTTACCCTTTTATTTATAATTTTGGGATTTTCAATGGAATTCAAATGAGAAATATATATATGCATATATATAGTAAAATGTTTTAGTAGGATTGTTAGGTTTAAGATTCCAGAGACTTATGATACCCATAAGGCTAGTCCTAGTGAGTACATCTTTTAAATCTATTAAATTGGTGATTGAAGTATTTACTAAATGAATTAGGTGATTCAATTGTTGATATGATTGATTCTGAGATAGAATATTGACATCTAGAATTGATCTCAAAGGTGAGTGTCTAAACCTATAAATATATTTTATTATGTTCAAAACCTAGAGGATATATGCTATTATATAATTGTTCGTGACTTGTTTTCAACCTTCATTGCACTATATATGAATTTCATTGCACACAAAAAGAATTATTTTTTTTCTTGTTTTATTTCTGGATAAAAGAAAACCTATACTTTCATATTTTTTTCTTAATACTTCTAGACTAGCAATTAAATTCGATAAACAACTTATTACTATTATTGTTACTATTACTGCTATTGTACTGTTAGTTGGATCCAACTTGATTTGGGTGCATGAGGGACTTCACTGGGCAACAATGGACTAGCCGGTTGAACCCCAAACCCCCATGGCCTAATCCTCGCAGTGCACAACAGAAGCCATTTGTAGTTGAGGTGGGTTGTAGGAATTTTCGAGGATGCTTGGGCACTGTTTTGATAAGGTCGCACCTTGCTTGAAGCAATAAAAGGGGCTATTACAGTGATAGTCATAAGGTTGACTGGCTATAGTAAAACTAACTGATCATTGTATTTAAGTTGATAGTTTGAAAAACTGTTTATTAAACTCTTGACTTGTCACTGTTTGACTATTTATAAATTTTTAACTCATTACTGCCTGACTATTTATAAAATGCTTGATTTGTTACTACCTAACTATTTAAAATAGTTTTCACTTATGTTTCGTTCAAATATTTTTACTGTATGAATTCTTAAACATTTCATAGTACAAATGATTTTAATTTCTAAACTCACATTACAAACACGTGACTCTCACTGAGTCTTTTATTCACGCTAGTTTTGTTTTTTTTTTTTAACTCCCTTCTAGCAGACCTAAATCTTAGCCCTAGTGAGGTAGAGGATCCAGTTTTTAACAAGAATTGGGGCTAAAGAATTATTTTGGGACTTCTACAGTGATTTTAGTTCATTACGACATTAGCTTATTAGTCACTTTCATGGATTTTTAGGTGAAGATAAAAGATTAGATATTTCAATTGTTTCTATATTTGAGATTTATTTGGCTATTAGAAATATTCAAAATTTTATTATGATTAATATTTTGATTGGCGACTCATGTATTTAGAATTGAGTTTCACGCCTCGAGACCAGACTATATGGTTTGATTTTTGGGTGTGACAATATCATTGTGAGAAATAATTTATACAAAATAACTTTTTCTCATGTAGCTATTTCCTTGAAAATCCTACAATTCCACTAAAATGTCATCATTTTCTAGAGAAATCCCAAATTTCAAGACCTTGCTTGCAATCATAACTCATATAAACATGTACACTATTTTAAATACAAGATTTAAAATTCTAGAAAGCCAATTACTCAAAACAAGATAAAAAAAAACATGGAGAAAAAATTTATAAAAATCAATAGACAAAGGAAAAATGAGACTACTTCATCCTTTTACTCACACATTTCTTGATTTTCCACACCATCTTTTTTCAAGTTAGAAATATAACTCCATTAAGCTCTTACTTTTACAAATTAATACAATATAAAGGTCGTCATTATACCATACAACTCTCAAATAATTACATACTAAAAAATATGATATATATTGAGACACCAAAAAGTGTCTCGATAAATAGTATATTGTGACACTTTTATTTTGAGACACTTATTATAGTGTCTCATAGAAAGGGGTCTCAATAGCTTATCATGACACCCAAGCGTACCAATAGCATTACTTGTTATGGCAAATAAAAATGTCTCCATAGATCCTAATATTGTGACACTAAATTATGTCACCTAATGTATTTTTAACTACCTTAACCACTTAATTACTTGACACTACAAAGTGTCACTATATATAATATTGCGACACTTCAAAATGTTTCAATAAACAAATTTGTCTATAGTAGAAATTGTCCACATAGACTTTTATGTATAAATATGTAATGACATCTCAAAGTGTCCTTATATTTAATGAAACACTTTTTAAAGAGATAAAGAAGTTTCTTAATAGATCAAAAGTGTCTTAATAGATCAATTTAATTAAGATGAATATCTTTGAATTTGTAGTCAATGCCTCCTATAAATTATTTAGGGTACAGATTCATGCATGCAACAAGATGAAAAACAATATGAAAATTTTTGCTAAAATTTTTTCCATATAGTTAAAATATAAGACCATATATTATTAATGAATATTTTAACATCCAAAACAAATTTCAATCCATCCATGTTACAGCTAGCAGAATGAAAGAAACCAAAATAACAAAGTCAAAATAATTTTTCTACCCAAACATAATATAAGGTCAACTTGAGAAAATCTAAATAACTAACTTCAAAATAAATTCATTCCATCAAACTAAGCTTTCCACTGTCCTTTATCCAATACAACCTGTACAGTCAAAGAAAAATGAATTTTTACTCAAATCTAAGTAATTAACACACAAATGAAAGAGAAAATTAAGAAAATGGTGATTACCAAATGTTGAGGCCAAACAATACTTTTGTTCATAACTTCCCCAATAGTTGTGAGATCTAAAACGGGTCGAATCATCTCATCATCCAAAAGCACCACAATACTTATCCTAAATTGTTAAACATATATCAATAATACTATTCGATCATTTAATGTGGCTGCAACGAGTAAAGAGTAAGAGAGCATTACATGATACCACCTTAATGATTCCTATCACATTGTCTTTCATAGATGTTGGCAATTTATGTCAACTTTTTATGTCAAGTCGAATAAGTCTATCGTTTCTTCCTAAAGTGCCAAGAAATTCAATGAAGTCACTCTTATTTCGGCTTAAGCTGTCCAAACTTGTGTTGTGGTGAAACTAAAGCACTTTCTTTTTTTAATGCTTTAGAATCTACTGGTGGTTTGTGTCCTCATCTAAAAAGACAAAGAGGCCCTAGTACTGCTAATAAAATGCCAGGGATTGGAAAAAGAAAAGTTTATAAAGATGGGGAATCAGCAGCCTGACTTAGAGCTGGAAAACTAGTATTTTAATGTGTTTCTTATACAGATTGGTTTCTTTACTTAGTATTTCATGTTTTAGCATAGCCTAATCTTACACACATTTAATTCAAAGATGCTACCTTAAGACTTAAAAAAGATGCCAATGCTTGTGAAGGTTCCAACTGAGTGGCATTTTCAGCTTGAAACAACAGAATCAAATCACAAGTTCTCAATATATGCCAACCTCAGTTGCTCGCTATATATCAATAGGCTCTATCATTCGCAGTTTTGGCCAACCGCTACTTCAACTTTAGTACAATTCTCTTTCTGTAATTCAAGGGCCATACACCTGGAAGTCAAGCTATTCATTTACTAGAGGATGCTCATGCTTCAAATAAAAAAAGTTAACTAGAAAAACTCCGAAAATCTCATTTTATTTAATTAATCATTAGCAGTAATTTTCCTCTTTTTTGATGGAAACATATGGAATAAGCAGAAAATGCAAGAGAAACCATGGAAATGATAGAGGATGAGTTCTTTTGTAGCAGAATGGATTTTGAGATCAAAATATAGAGAAGACTTTACATCAACATATACGTTTCTATCTTCAGAAAAATTAACTTATTTGTCAAAAAATATTGACAATATATGTATAAATTATGCATAATTAATTACAGGAGACTTTATTAGAACCAAAGTTAGCATAATAGAAATTATAAAACAATTTAACTCGATGTAGTTGGTGATACAACATATTTAGCAATTGGTTTATAAAATTAACACAACATTCCTCTCTCCTCCTCTCTGTCTCTATGCACATGTATACATGTACATATATATTCTTGAAAATCTTATTAACTAAAACACTTATGAATTCTATATGCCATATATATCTTCTTGGTTAATAAACTTTTGATTTTTTTGTAGAGGAGTCATTCTTTTACCTATTTTTCCATTATCCTATGCATTCCTTCCACAATATAATGAACAGACAGGCGCATCTACATCCAACATTACAATACATCCTTCCAACAAAAATAGGTAACATAAAGGGGAAGAATAAAAGAAAACAATTAATAAGAAACAAATAGAAGAATCAAAGTAACAAAAGCAAAAAAGTACAAGTTCAGTTCCATATTCACAAATACTGGCATACAAATTATATTGTTAAGTGAACTTACAACTTTAACTTAGAGAGGGAACAAATGAAAGGGGAAAACCATATCACTAACAATTATGCAGGTCCTAATCATATTATGTATTCATCTCATGCTTATTCAATACTATATTAAAATTTAATGAATAGGAACAAGTTACCTGCGGCATCATCATTCTACTCATCAAGCATCCCAATCAAGCTTGGATCATAATGTTGGTTTCTCAGTAACGGCTTCATATCTTGACCACACTCGTACTTGCCATCACTATAAAAACAATCACCATAAGGTTATATGTAAAGATCAATATTTGTCATTGCTCCTCAAGTGAAATCAAGTTTTCGATTTCATCAGGGACTTCTCCTAATAAATGTTTCTAGCACAAGTATAGTGCAATATGCAGAGTTGTTAGGAAACGGACAGTGGTGACCTATTTGTGCAGAGTTCTAAAACCTCCAGATTGTGGAGCAATTGAAATCACAAGAAATGGGACCATAAAAGAAGTATTAGTACGCATTGATCTTTGTTAAGTAAGGGAATTAACAAATTTTAAAGATAAACTACAAGAAAAATGAGACCAACAAAGTATAGAGAGACTATCTTATAGTCTGATCTGATTCTGTGCCAGTCCGACTGTAATGACTAGAATCTAAAGAATTCCAACTTGGGGGATTAGGATAAAGATTATCAAGAGACTTTCTAAACTTCAAAATATAATTTTCTCGTTATTTAGTGATTGAACACAAACAATAATGCAACCCAACAATATTGTGAAATACAAATTCCTTTGGCTTCCCACCATTGATAAGAGAAAATGTAGGAATTCAATAACAAATAAAATCATCAAAAAAGGTCTAATATATTCAATCAATCACTAAGTATGGATGGGAAGAAGTATTACACATGGAATGGAAAACTATCTACCACCGCCACATATATCTTACCCAGTGTTCAATCAAACATTAAGTAGGAAGGTATTTCTTCGTAGTCATCCAAACCTCCCACCTCCACATAGAGACAAGAACCTCGAGACGTACTGTGCTCGATAATCAGATTGTTTCTGTGCTCGACAATTTTGCTTCCCATCGCAGTCTTAGTCTTAGGAGACGACGGAGTTAGACTGTTGCTGAGGCAAAATTTCAAAAGTACTATTTAGCAAATCCCACTTTTCTCTCCCTCTTTATCTCTCCTTGGACCCACCCTCGTCTTGACTAAATATTAGGCTTCGGCTAATTTTGTTGTTTCATTCGGTGGCTTTCTGCGTTTGTATAATATTATGTGATGGCAATTCTGTGGCTTTTCATATTTTGGTGATCCAATTTACTAAAATGATAAAATTTAAAACTTATTTTGCGAACTCATTAAATCATTCCACCTAATTATTATAATTTAAAATTTTATTAATTTCAAAAGAATTACACTAATTAATTTTTCAAATCTTTATATTATGATCATAAATGCATACCGAACACATAATAAGAAACGATTATAAAATTGCATTATCATGATTTTTTAAATTCATATAAAGTAACACACCATCTACATGCATGTTTAGTCCAAAGATGGGCCTTTCTAATAATTTTTTCGTTATAGCCTATAGGACTGTGTGGCAACAACGATTTTATATAATACTAATTTCTATTGGGTAAAATCTCTTCAATATTTGATTTATACTTAACTTTTAAAATAAATTACCCAATCAATCAATTACCTTATATAGCAATGATTTACTTAAATATTTGATCTGATTTTTTGTAACAAAAAATTGAATCACTTTTCTCTGATTTATATTATCCAAAATTTTGTTTTGAAGTTTAACACAGAAAACTAATTTCATTTTCATTAAAATTATTCTACACTAAGTGATGGAAAAGAATTTTGGCCAATATAATTTATTTTTCCCAAAATCAATTATAATTTTTTGTGGAAATTATTTGTCCAAAAATGAATTATAAAATTAAAATTAATATTAAAAAAACATTTTATATAAAGAAATTTGAGTATTTTAATTAAAAAAATTTAAATAAAAAATATATTCTAAATTAGTTAAAAATTATATATAATTCTAGCAGTAAATAATTTGTGACAAAATTCAAGTAAACCAATTCATGAATAATTAGTTCAAATGAATTTGATGGAGACACGAAAAAAATAAATTGTTCTTTTACTACTCAAAAATATGTATTACTAAATAAATTAATTAATTCAATTTTTATTTTTAAACAACAACCATAAAAATGTAATTTATTAAATTTATCTATTGCTTTTTAAAAAATATTTCCAATCCCAACTAGACCTGATGCTGCAGAGAGCTGGGGAGTCAGGTACTCCGGTTGATCCAAGTGTTTTAGGCTTGAGATCTGCAACCACGAACACACATCAACTAGCCGAGAAGCCTTCGGCTATGGCACTTCGACGCTTAAGTTAGATTTCCAATAGATCGAAAAATATAGAGATAAGAGTATGTAGTAAACAGTGTGAATGGCATTACCTTGAGCGTGGTGGTGCTTGTAGTGTTTATAGTCTGATGAGGGTGTGATTTTACCCAAGTACCCTTATCAGGTGTACCTAGCTTTCCCTATGACGGGGGGTTGGGAGTCATTCTCTGCCCAAATTCCGGTACTGTGCCAGGTGGCGCAATCTCCTATTTTTCTGGATAATCATATTAGTAGGAGAATGCTCCTGCCAGAGTTGTTGGCAGAGTTGCCAGAGTTATTGAAAGCGGTAACATCCGTTGGCAGCAGTCACATCAGTTGTCACGTGTCATCAATGCCGAAAGGTTCAACTTGTCCAACCTGCAATCGGAGGTTGATTCATGTCGACCGAACTTGGATGCTAAAGCTTCGGAAGTGGCCCTCAGGTCGATACGGGTCAACCGTGGGGCTTACCAAATGGGGTCGATATAGGTCGACCAGACTAATGTGCCTTTGGGCTTCATGGCTGTCTCTTCTGAATCTGGGCCTGTTGGGCCTACTGAATTAAACCGTACCGAGTCTGGCCTCATGGGCTGTCTCATTTGAAGTTGGGTCTGTTGGGCCTATTGGAATATCCCATATTATGAGTCCCTCCAACTCTTGGTCCTGATCAAGCTTGTCGATAAGAAGGAGCAAGGAGTTCATATTCAAATATAGTGGGCAATATGCTCAACCAGGATTTCTGTGCTTTCGACCAGGTTTTTGAAATATTGACCTGGGTTTTTGAAATATTGACCAGGGTCGGAGGCAATTTCTGTGCATTTAATGCGGCTATTAATGCGCCGAATATGAAGTGTGCATAATACGAAGTGTCTGAGATATAAAGTAGGCTGTCATGATGGCAGTTACACAGTTTTCCGTGCACGATTGCCTATAAATAGGGGGAGTTCCTTCGCTCACACTTTCGTGTTTTGAGCATCAGAAAATATCCATTGTTGAAGAGTGTTTCGCTTGATACGTTTCGCTTTCGAAACGAACACTGTAAGTGTCCCTATCATATCTGCATTATTTTCTGCCATTACTTTATAGAACCATGTCTGTTAATGTTGATTCTGGTAGCAGTAGATCTGAAAACATGATTAGTAGGAGGAATAGCGAGACTGAGAGCACCACTCCATCTAGTTCATCTACGACTGAAAGCAGTAGTTCTCTTAGCAGTAGCGATCATGGAGAGGCTAGTATAGTATCAGAGGGAGAGGTTGGGCCCTCTGAAATGCCTGTTAGCCGAGGTCGACTGTTTATCCTGGACCACTATACTGAAATACCCTACAAAATAACTTATGCTAACCTGGTGAGGATTAGAGCAGTTTACCATATCCTCGATGAGTTTGAAATGATAGCGCCAGGGTCCCTGGGTAGGATGCATCGACCTCCTCGAAGGTTTATCACTGTATTTGAGGAGGGATTAAGGTGCGGGTTGAGGTTTCCCCTTGCTCAGCCCATAGTCGACCTGCTCACCGGTTTAGGGGTTTGCATCACCCAACTTTTACCTAACTGTTTTGCAACCCTATATAGCCTTGCTGTGTTGATGCATATTTTCAACCAACCAGCTAATTTTGCAAATTTTTCAAACCTTTTCCATCTCTCGATGTCCCAAAATTCAGGTAGTGGTGAGGAGTCGGGCTTTTATTATCTTACTGCTCGACCTCGAAGAAAAATCCCGATACCCCCATACTCTTCTTACGGCCAAGAATGGAAGAAACACTTTTTCTATATCCGAGGACCGAGGGTGCTTACCATTCTGGGGGGTTGGTAGAGGGGTCCTATGGAGATATCCAATAACCAGACGCTCAGTTGGCCCAACACCTTCATCCGAGATCTGGTTGAATCCGAGCAAATGGAGGCTTCCGTTCTGATTGAGGAGAGGTGTTTGGTGCTAGCTGGTTTGTCGCCAGCCTTAATCGACCTGTCTGTATGCGATCACTTAGGTAGTTTCTAGTTGATTGCTGTGATTGTGTTTTGTCTTATTCTTGTGCTCACTGTTAACTTGTTTGTGCCTGTAGATCGAGATGATTTAATGGCCCGCAGCAGAAATGAATCTCAGGTCCGAGCATTAAGGTCTCAAGCCTGCTGACAAGCAGCTGCAACTGCCCGACAGGAAGGTGCCGCTGAACAGGTGGTATCTGCGAGGTCGACTTCCAACGCCCTACCACTGCCGCAAATCGAGGCGGCACCTTCGACCCACC
>JACGDI010000507.1:650448-841557 GCA_014898725.1 Jacaranda copaia | reverse complement strand
CCCAAAACAAAACCACACAGCTCATAAAAACAATCATGTTCATCCCCTATTCCTACAACATGCCAGGCAGCTTCAGAATTTCAAAAAACCCTCTACGAAACCTTGGAAATGAAAATTTCAAAATCCACATCATGTAGTCCATCTGCCTTTAGAATGAGAGCGAGTAATATCAGTATCATGTACTGGGCTTCACTGCATGCTTATTTATGCTTGCATCCGAATATATTTTTGGGATCACAAAGACAGCAGAATGTTTCAAAAGATAGTAAGTTTCACTAAAACAACTCCAAATAAAAGGAGTTTTATAGGACCAAAAAGAGAGAGATGTAACAACTTATATAACATGGGCATTTAAATGATAAAATATGAAATTCCAGAATTCAAGAATTAATGACCAGGAAAAGTTCGTAGTAGTGTCAATGCCATTATTATTATCAATTTACAAAACTGACTTCTAGTACATGGCTGCAGTGATGGATCCTATTGAAGTTTTTTCATGGGAACCTGGTAAGAAACACATAAAAGAGGAGTTTTTGATTCATAGAGTTTTAGCTCATTTTAATTTGATCAAACAAACCAATGAATGTATTGCTTTGTCAGTTGCAATTTTATCAACAAAAGCAAGCACTGAGAATGGGAAACAGTTGATGAATACAACAGCAGAGAGATATAGCAAGTATGTCTGATATAGAACAAGGATGTTTTAACTCCAGCTTACAGCGGAAAACAATTTATTAGGAGATTTTCAGAATTTCTGTGGCCAAAAATTGGGAATAGTCTCAAGCTAAGTGGAAAAGATACTGTTCAACTGAATTTTATTTCTAAGAGGGGGTTTTGAGAAAGAAAAACTCGTTTTGGACCCCCTAGAGGTATGATCTATTCAAAAAGGTAATAGTTCCAAGGGTTTTAGAGAATATAAAAAATAAGAATTGTTTTGCTGTTTCAATGGATGTCTCGATGCTAAGTTGTTAAAGTTTGGGCTGTTTAGGGTGCCAGTGTTGTACAGATAATTGGCTTGTTGAGACTTAAGACATGAGTTATGACCAAAAAGAAATTGTAGTACAGCTGCAGCAACTGAAAAAGGGATGAAATACAAAGAAGGAGGCAAGAAAATAAGAGAAAAGAATTTAAAAAGCCTCACAAGGATGAGCTATTAGCTAACATCTCACAAGCATTGCAAAATCCCCATGAACAAGTGGCAATTGATATATGAAGGTTAAAAATGTATGTATAAACCTTAAGGACCGCCGCTACAAGAAAAACAAGGTGAATTATAAATAGAAAACTAAGAACCCATTAATTCTTAACTAATTCAAGGTCACTAGGGACGCAAATGAAATTAAAATATCAATGAGTATCCTGACTTAAGATCTATAATCACAAAATACCTGGAAATATACAACTATTAAAATTCCTTTGTCCTGAACATATGAAAAATAATAGAACTTGAGGAAAAGATTCTAGAGTCCCCAAGCACACATCTTTTTTAACTAAAATGAGATGGATTCATTCTAGTAATACAACTCAAACATTTTTTAGAATATTATCTATATCTAGTCTTGCTTTTATAGTTCAATTTAAGCAATAGATTATATGTGTAACATGCCTATTCTTGTACTCTAACTCTAATCTCATCTATACTTATATGGAACAGAGTTTTTCAATACATCATCCAAAAACCATTCAGTGAAGGTGAAAAATAAAAGTTAAGAGCCTATTTGTCCAATTCTTCATATTAGATCTTTCCGAGTGTTCTCCAGAATATGATTCAATCAATGCATGCCAAAAAGACAATGACCATCAACAAGAATTGAGAACTAGTGTAGAAACTAGCACCTTCCATCTTCAGATAAGCATCAGATGGCCACCTAATATTCCCTTTTTACAAACTCAGCCTCATATGTACTAACACTCTCCCTTACTGCCTTATAGGTTGATCTCCAGTTGAGATTGACGGTATCCTCTTCATAGAACTCCTTTTGTTATTTGTTTTTTGCTTGTCCTTTACTCTATCTCCAATTGTTTTGCTTGTGCCATTTCTGGAAGATACAGACAGACTGCTTGGTTGTCAAATCTAATGCTTAGTTGTCAAATCTAATTATTCCTTTACCATGCCCTGAATTATCACTGCTTTCAACCTCTACCTGCTATCACAGCTAGATAAAACTCAGGATCTCCCTCCACATAGAATCTTGTAATGATCCCTTTTCAATTCTATCACATCTCTTTAAAATTAAGTCGCAATCTCTATTTACTCTATCTTCGGCACTCATCTGAAATTTTTGTTCATCTATTCCTAATTGACTGCACATTCTCTCTACTCCTCTGGACTCTGAGGATGCTACTTATACGCAATGGGAACAATCTGATGATTGTTACTCTTTATGGATAAAACAATCCAAGATTTTATATAATAAGTTGAGCATGTCTGATACATATGCCCCAACTTGAAGAAGAGCATTAGAAAATATTTTATATCTAATCTTGTGTTATTTAGTTTATTTTTGGTAATAGATCATATATGTGCGCATACTATTTTCGTATTCCAACCGTAATCCCATCTCTATATATATGAAATGAAGTTTCCTAAAACAGGATGTAGATATCATTCTCTCTTTTGACAAACCTCAAGAGAAGTTTCCAAATTCCATTAGTGTCAATGGCCCTTGTATAGCTTTTGAACTCGATAGAAGTGGTGAAGAAATAAGAGTTTCAAAAGAAAGAATATAGAAAGCTATTGCAGTGAGAGATGGTCCACTTTTCCAGTTTCGAACAGAAAGAGTGTGTGGAAAGCTGAGGGAGTTACATATGGCCCAATATTCGAGCTTTGTTTTGCAGAAGTTACCTCCCTATCAAGTAAATCTTAATAATCAAGCCATCAATGCTTGGATTCAATTTTATGCTGATGATGTTGCTTCTCAAACAATCCATAATGAATATCCAGACCAACTTATTTATCTTAGATAACTAAGGATCCTACACTAGGTTTTTCCAATTCCATTTTGTTTTCCACATCCTAGTTCCTTACAACTGTTTCCTTCCCTTTTAGATGACTTTATTATGTGTTCCTTCAGGCTAATGGGCAAGACTTTGGGTCACATAGGTAAAAGCAATAAGTTGACATTAGCCTTTATGTGCTTCCTGTGTCCAACAAGAAGAAGAAAGTCGCATACAAAGACCAAAAAACTTACTTCCACAAAGCATCACAAGCAAGAGTTAGTGGACGTTTCTCCAAATCAGGCAAAAGATTGTTGTTCACATTCTCAGCATTACCAGTCCAAAGCTCAATAGTAGTGCAACCATTACCACCTGGAAATAAGATTCTACTGAGTACTAGAAATCATTAAAGTCAGAATAAAGTTCTGCTAACAACAGTCATAACCAGATTTGAATATTTAATAATATGGGCTATGAAATGAATTCAAATTAAAAGACCTGGAACAGAATCATGTGCTGGATCTGTTATTTCTTCATTTCTCAAAAATTATATTCTCCTTTTCTCATATTTTGATTTACTATTTAGGTCACACGTTGTGGTATCTCCTCTATTACCTACAAGTTTTTTCTCAAATCGCATTCATATATGGGGATCATCTTCTTGTGGACTCATTTCTCTTATGTTATTATGTGCATTACCGACAAACGATACGATGCAGCTAACAATGCATGATGAGGATGGCATCATCAGCATTTTTTATGTCATAAAATTGAAGAAAATCTAAAACCTGGTGGTAAGATATACAAATAATTTGTGCAATGGATATGTAACTTTATTGACATTTTCTTCTATTGGCCGCTTAAATTTGTGTTATTTCTTTTTTAAAAAAAAAATCTATGCCCCATCATAAGTTTCGCAACATGTCTACCCCAGATAGGGGTTTGTTTTTATCCAATAGAATTTTTTTGTTCCTAACTTAGAACCACGTAAGGATGATACAGGGAATAGCTCTAATTAATTCATCTGTCACATTTTTCTGCTATCTTGTATGCTAAAAATGACAACATTTAAGTGATGTTCAGCATGTCTGCATAGAAAGAATCAAATTTTTGTGGCAATGTGAGAGAACTTGCCTAGGAAAACTGAATGGTTCTAGAGCATCTATTTCAATTTTCAAACTCACAGTAGATAACAGCAATATCATAATTCCAATTATGGATCCAAGTAATAAATTTATACTGTTAAAAAGATATTCATTGACTTAAAAATTCAATACTAGTCAGGCTTCCCTTATAAAATCATAAAAGTTCATCTCCCAAATTAAAGTGAAAGAATTATACTAATTCCAGTTCATCCATTCTTATTGATATGTAATCAATGTGCAATAATCTTAAATACACACACATGTATATATATAAAGAAAGCATGTAGAATAGTTTAGTAAATGGGCGAATGCTTATCTTGCCTGAGATGGTAACTGGTGAGGCATTTGTTGATGGTGTAGATGCATTAGAGGGCATCTTCATTGAACTTATCTCCTTTGTTTGAGGCAATTTAACTTTTCCATGTTGTTCCTTTTGCACATGTTTGTTTGCATGATCTTCTGAATGTTGGAGAATGCTTACTGATCTTTTCACTTCTGATGAAACCATATTGACGTTTCACATACATTTATTATATTTTCAAGCATGATACTCAACTGAAAAGTTACTCCAAAGAGGTGATCAAATTACAGATGAACATACTACACACTTTCTAGCCACAAGCAACCAGATGATGCTACATTTTGCTACAATTAGTATTTATTTTCAATTTATTTTCTCTAATTTTCTTTACTCAAGTAAGAAAAAAGAATGTCATTTTCATTAATCTTTCCACTATCTAGAGTATTTCTTGAAGAGACCAATGAGTTTATGCATAATTATGAACTACCCAATACATAATCCAATTCACAAGGAGCGATGCAGGCGCACATCTTGGGGCGCTCTTGGGCTGAGCTTATGGATTGACATTAGGCCAATCCAAAGCTTAGGAGGCCTTAGATGGATCTTCCAGGTAAGCGCTTAGCTGAGATGGGCAGAAAACTTGTATTGAGCTTTGATTAGATGTAGGCCAGGTCGACCAACAGGTTAAGCTAGCCAGAAGGACCCAGATTGGGAAAAAAGCCCAAAGTTGGGCAGTGTCTAAATTTGAGTAGGAGGAGTTATGCATATAAGGAAATAACTATAATTACGAATTTATTCATTATGAGACTGCATCCTATTAGGAAACTAACATAGTTGAATTATAATGATGCCTTTAAACCATAATCAAGGCACATTTTCATTATTGTCCTACCAGACTAAATCTTTCTCTAGAGCAAAAAAAAGGCTCCAATTTCTAAGAAGCAACAGATATTCTTTGCCAGGAAAAACCAACACGCCTAACATGTTCTTTTAGGAGTCATGATTGAGTGAAAGGGTTATTATTCGTCAAGTAAGAATCAATTCATACCTATTGGCACCATCAGTAGGAAATCGACTATTGAAGTTGAGACTAAACATGTCAAAAAAGGAAAGAAATAACAAGAATGTGAGGGTAGAGATAAGACCACCTATCATGCAAGCACCTCCTCCGAGAGCGAATACTTCACTGAGAATGTGGTGGCACAGCAAATAGGTGGGCTTGAGATTGCACAACTGACCATGGATTATGGAACAGTTAGACATATTTGATTGAGGCAGTTGTCAACATAGCTTTGGCAGAGAGAGGCATGAGGATGGCACCTCACCACCATAAAGAGGAACAGCAAACGTGCAACCCAACTCTCACTGAATGCGGCATTAAGGAAAAAGTGTGGTCACAAAGGAAGATAACAAGCAAATGGTTATAATTAGCTATTTGAAAAGAGACCCCAGAAGATGAGAGCGAGAAACTCAAGAATCAAGCTGCATAGTTCTCATCTTAAAAAAGGTACTATTTTGGCATTCTTTCACTCAACTCTAATTACAATGCCTATACAAAAGTAAAGGAGAATACCTATTGCACAAGATCCATGAATGATGCGTGGGAATCACCTTGGTTAAGAATCAAAGTTGATTCTTGAAATAATACTAAGATTACAATAAATTTGAACATTAATTGTTGTAATATTTTTAATTTCATAAGTTTTGATTTTAGAGTGATTTCATTCATTTATTACTTTTCTCTTCATAATCCACCTATACAAAGAGGTGATCATTATAATGTAATAGTATGACATGATAATATAAGTGTTAGAGCCCTTTCGGGCACTTTATCCTTAGAGGCAGGTGGAATGGCCAAACCATGTTATACCTTTGGGTTTGTCTTTCTGTCTTCAATTCTTCTTTTATAATTCAAATCTTAAGATGGTATGATAGTAGGTTTTTTGACCTTTCTTCATTTTGCTCCTAGTTTTTCATAGCATGATCTTCATTTGGAATATACCATTTTTAGTCACACTTTACTTATGGTGTTTGTGACTTATTCCATGTTATAGTGCACAATGTTTCGTTTTTCTTCCTATTTCCTCTCATCATGAATTTTGAACCACAAAACTGCAGGGCATCCAAGATTTACTTGAAAACCCTCATTTTATTTCAAGTACTAGAGCACATCAATTAGCATTTTTATGTTTCACCTTGAGATTAAGTGTTAAGAATGAAAGTTGGTTCTTTGAAATAATTTTAAAGATCACAATAATTCGAGTTTTAATTGCAATGACATTTTTGATTTCATATGATTTCATTTTGGGAGTTATTGCTACAATTATTACTCTTCTCTTCGTAATTCACCAGTATAAATTGATGGTCATTGTAATGGAATAGTAAGAAAGAATATTATAAGTGTTTGAGTCCTTTAGGCATTTTATCCACCAATGTAGGCAGAATGAACACATTATTTCTTTTGTGTTCTTCTTTTTCTCTTCAAAACTCTTTATAGAATTCAAAATGTTTACAACATTGATGGCATGGTGTTGGCTGGAAAGGTATTGAGAGCACAATGCTTTGTGACATCCATCCAAGCTAATGCAAGGAGTCTTTGCAGAAGTTTGAGCAGTGTTAAAAGTTCTCGATGCTACCACCAACCGAGGTGATGAATTCATGCATTAGCACACCTTGCCCCTTTTATGAGATGGGATTTGACATTAGAGGCCATAACCAATCATTGTAAGATGAAAAGAAATTCTTGTTGGCGGTTGTGGAGTACTTTAGCAAGTGGGTTGAGGAGAAGGTACCAGCCAAGATAATTGAGAATGAAGTTATGAAATTCCTCTAGAAGAACATCCATAGCAGATCCAAGTGCCTTGGGAGTTCTTGAAGATAATTCCAAAGTGCGCACATTAATTGGCGCCTACATGGGAAAGAATCAGGGTTGTACAAGAGATGGCCTTCTTTAAAGCATGAATGAGGTCCACAAATGGAAAGATGGGTTAGCCACTTTGAGCCATTTTATATAAAAGTCTACCTTTTCTTAAAGTATTGAGGAATGCGAGGAAGTTCCAATAGGATGGAGCTCGTTAGAGGATATTTGAAGTAGTGCGGAATTAGTCCTTTTTCCTTCTTATCTCATGAATTTTAGGAAAACCAGACTAAGTATCATAGAGATTAGTAATAAGTAATACATTACAGACTTCAATCATGACAATAGCATTACAAGCTCTTCAAATAGGAAGCAGCCTTAGAATAGAACAAAAAGAGTCTCCATTATCGCCTCCTGAAGCTTGCTATTGAGAAGGAAACCTAAGCCTAACCCTTGTAGGGTTAGTTAAGAAGGAATGGTTCTAAGCAAAGCCTACTATTTAAAATAGTGTTCAAAATGATTTTCTTCCTTAAAGAAAATGAAAGATTCATAGATCATATCAAGAGGTCGGATGCTGCACCTGAACCACTTTTTGTTGCTTAATCCATTCGTTGCTTGCTATTGCTTAGTTTAATTGTACAGCTAAATCGGGTTCCATAGTTAAACTGAAGAAGAAGATGTTATGTTTCCTTACCGACTGCTACTAAATCTCCCAAAATTCACATATTCATGAATGTCGCTTTCCCAACTTTCCTCCTCTCAAATTCTCTCTCCTAAACACCCGGTAGAAAAGAATCTGCCTGTGCTGAAGCAGGTTCAAAGGATAAAAAACTGAAATGATATTTAGCCAAACTCCATTCTTAACTAAGCTAGTTGAAGGATGAACCTCATTTATCTACGTGTGAGTAGCAAAACAAGCAATTAGCTCAATTACTAGGGGAGGCTTCAGCACACAAAAGCTGGTCTACTATGTTAATAAGGTATTGCATGCTAAGCAGAGATGCATCAAAACAGAAATAAGCATTAAAGCTAGCAATAAATTTGCAATAGGAGACCTTCCTTTCTATCTCACTTGGTTATTCTTCAAACAAATCAACAATTATGCAAATATAGTCAACAATAGAGCTCGGGGAGAATGACTTTGAGTATGCCTCCAGAACAATAATGACATCATAAAGCTTGGGGCGGGTATCATGTCGGAAATGATAATAAGCATGGAGGAAGCAAAGACATGATGGTTGCATATTGATAGCTCGGCAACCAATATCGATGGTGGAGTGGATACGATGCTAACTACTCCCACAGTTTATGAAAGGAAACTTGCAATGAAATATCAATTTCAAAGCCTCCAACTATAAGATATGGTATAACACTCTCATTATGAGCATGACAATGACCTTTGCAGGAGAAAAGAAGAGGTAGACAGTCTATTCAAAGTCTCAACTAGTATCTCAGCAAGTCGAAGGTGTGTACAAGATAAGTTAAGAACAATGGTGAACTACATAAAGAAAGTAAAGTAAACAAGCTGAGATCATAATTCTAGGAATTCCAAATTCAATAGATTTCCCAATCCAAAAATGGAGAATATGACTATTTTGCACAATTGGCCAGTTCTCAAAACTGGAAAATTACTATCCATACATGTCTTTACTGAAGCAGAAGTATATGCATGGCCACAAAGAAAAATGAGGCCTTATAAGATAAGATATAGAAGCTCAAGAGCCAAGCTACACACTTCTTGATATTAAATAAGGTATTGTACTAGTGTTATCTCCACTCATCCTTACTTACAATGCCTATCCAAGAGTAAAGGAGCATATATTTTATGCAAGATTTTTGCAAGGTATTGTGATAATCACCTCAATGGTGTGGTGTTGCTGGAAAGGCAATGATAATAAGATAATTTTGGCCATCTATTTGAGCTAATGTAAGTAATTTAAGTAGAACTGTGAGTGGTGTTAAAGTTCTCCACGTCCATCCTCTGTCTAGTTGAGCCAATGAATGTCACAAACTCTTCTTACCCCTTTACAAGGGGAATTAACGTTGTTAGGTCATTTCCAATTACTTCAGGATGAAGAAAGTTCATGATGATGACTCTTGACTAATTTAGCAACTGGGTTAAGATGGAGGCACTAGCCAAAATAAGTTAGAATAAAGTTATGAATTCTTTTAGAGGAACATTGTTTGCCAATTTAAAGTTATGTCGGACAATGAGAGCAATTTCAAGGTGTGTGCATTAAGACATGATGTGAAGAGATGATGGTCAAGCAAAGGTTCAGCAATTGCATATCACTTAGTCAATGGACAAGTAGAGTGGAGGATTTGAGAATCCCAAATACCAAGTAAAAACTAAAAAATTTCAAGATCAGGATATGCTGTTAAAGAAAATGGAAGTGGAAAGAGTAGTAAGCTAGAGCCCACTTGACAATGCCCTGAAAAATAACGCGAGTCTTCAAAGCATATGAGCAAGAGTACGCTTACAAACAAGAAATTGCATATGGAACATCCAAAAACTAAGAAAATATTATGTTTGAATGATTTTTTCTTAATTTATTGCAAAAGATATGGATTCATAAACGATTGATTCCATTTTATCAATTACTTTATTGTTATCACATACAACATAATAATTATTAACCAGCTATTTATTTTTAGTTTGGGAGTCATGATGGGAAAACAAAGTGGAGAATGACTTTTGGATTGAAAGCACAAGCTCTCAGGTAGGAAACATGTTGTCAAAGGAGCCATATATGGAGGACTCATTTAGTATGAGAACTCTACTCTCATCATTCAGTAGTGTCCTAAACTTTGAGGGGGCAAGAAGGGGACGGGTTACGATGTGAACATATGTCTTAGGTTTAGATTATGGCCAATGGCCTACGCTTAAGGATTAATGTTGGGCCAAGCTACCAAGGTTGAGCTTTGATAGGCTTGGATGTAGCTGAGAAGTTCAGTTGGCCTAAATGGCCAAACAAAATAAGGAAAAATGCCCAAAGTAGGCAATGTCCAAATTTAATTAGAATTAGGAGAGTCATATGAATAAGGAATATTTGGTATCTATTCCTTATGTGGAGTTCTGTTAGGAAATTGATACAGCTGAAACATAAATCCATACCTAACCTCTAACCAGGACATGGTTTCAATATTTTTCCGGCAGATTTCTCTCTCTCTTAGCAAGAAAACCTATTTTCTGACTTAAACATCCCATCGCTTTTGCTAGAAAAACCACAATGATCCTACCATGTTTGTTGCAAGAATCGTAATTGAGTGGAAGGGTGTTTGTTAGTGCTAAACTAGGTGTTTGTTAGTGTTAAACTCAAGTACACATCAAGGCATATGCTTAGCATAACTTAAGTCACATAAGTCGAAGTGCAAGGACAGGGGAATGGCAAAATGAAACAATTTTAAAAGCGGGACATATCTTAGAGCACCTATAGATATAAATGAAAATATGCATACTAATACAAAATTTTCTCAATCTATGGAATATTATAAAACCTAACGGACCATTTATTAAGAACTACAAAAGCAAATTGAGAAGTTAACTTACATAGATCCTTTTCATAACAAAATGGGCTTATCTCAGAAAGTAAAGTAACCTAAGCCCATGTGTGGCTTTCACTCTTTAGGCAGCCTGAAGGTAAATAAATTTCCACTTTCACTCGCCCGCGTAACTTCTAGCACTTATCAGCTTCCATATTCTTCTTCACTATAAATTCTTTTTCTTTTTGTTTTTCCCTATATTTTCTTTCCATTCCTCTTCCCTGCCATCACCATTCTCCACTCCATTTTAGCAACCCTCTCAAACCAAACATCTCTTCATCATATCCCACTGCCTCTCTCCATTCCCATCACAACAAACAAATTCTTGACATTTTAGATAAACGACTTAAGGAACTTTAGGGCACAAATTAAGAGATTATGGGTCACTTAGGGCTGACCCTCTTTCACTGAGATTGCAGACCACAACTCCCGTGTCATGGCACTGACCACATCCAGTGTATTAGGGACTTGGACCACGACACTATTATGCTTCAGTTTTAGTTTTTATTAATCAAAAGCATTTAACAAGAAACAAATGAATATTAAATATCTTCAATTTTAAACTCATATTTTGACAAAGAAACATAGTGTGCGGACAGTTTATTCTTTCCTCATTCTATTTGTGATAACATCTATCCATGCATTATGCATGGCTATAGCACTAGATTGCAATATATAACTAATGAAAATATCCATATATAAGATTTGACGAAGCTCATTACCAATCAACTGCAGGCAGGGTTAAAAGAAACCAAGATAAAATCAAGTGAAAGATGTCTATTTATTTCTGAAATGAGATAGAAGACAGATATATTGCCTTATCAATAGAAGTAACATCAAGAAAATTCTTAGTTTCTTGCTACCACAACCCGCACCCTACCCCAGTTTTTTCCAAAAAAATCTAATATCTAGCATTTTAAAAAACAATGCAAGCTTAATCTTTTTCCACCTGCTAGATAGTATAGCTAATGAGAAAAAATTATCACCTGTGAGTTTCATGAGTTGTAGCAGTTGCACTTCAGAGATCTGCATATTTCTAAGTCTTTCAGGCTTTGATAGCTGCAAAATTCCTGAAGCAAGATCTTGCTGGGAGGACAAACTTGGGGGTTCAATTGGTCTAATTGGTATTCTCTCTGATACATTTAACTCAATCTTAGGTTGTAGGGGTTTTGAGTGGCAAGTAACTTTTGAAGGGGCCAAAAATTTCTTCTCTCCTGATCGAAGCATTATTGCCTCATTAACAGAGATGTACTTAGTCTTCCCAGTTGAAACCTTCTTTTCCCAATTAACAGAACCAAAACCCTTCCTTGATTCATTCAACAATTTTCTACTCTCTGCCTGCAGCTTATCACCATTGAGTACTTCAACTGAGTCGGTTAATTTTGACACGCCAGCCACCTTTCCATTCAAAAAAGATGCTGGTGGCTTTGGTTTTGAGCTAGATTTACATTCTTCACAACACCAATCATTTATAGGCTCCATAAGAACAGATTTCATGCAATACCTAAGATCAGGATAAAAAACAACTCCGCTATAAAGATAAACAAAGTACAGAACTTAAATTCAGATAAATAGAAACTTGATTTAATACTCAAATACACAGGATAAAACTAAACAAGCAAACAGTTTCCAGACCATTTGCCACCATCAAGTCTCCTCAACAATACCTGCACTTCCCTTCCAAGCCCAACCAACCCAAACACAAATACATGCATAAACATACAACAAGCTAGTGAGCAACAGAGAGAGAAATAGAGAGATCTTACATATGCTCACAATTTATTTTACATTGACTGCAAGTGATTAATGCTTCAGCAACACCACTGACACCACAGATATCGCAACATTCCTCCTGGAAATAGAAAGTTGTGGCATCAAATCCCTTCCTGGGAAGTTACCAATATTTTTATTCTTAAGACAATGAAATTAAGTATAAGCAGTGAAATAAACTCCTCCATAATCAAAAAACACATAGCTTAACCAATTACAAGTTTTGAGAAAAGTGAAAGGAGCTAATTCAAAATTTTGTAACATTACTGTGCGTGAAGATGTACATGAAGAAGGCCAACCACTATCAAATGCAATAATTTATAAAACAAAGGAAAAAAAAAAAAATCAGAGTGCAATAGAAATTTTACACATGGAAAAGAAATGAAATTTGGTGCCATGTTCTTATAGTATAGGACTCAAAGTTTTCTGTTCCACTGATGAGAAACAAAATGACAAAACCTAGTGATAGCTAATGATCCATTAACACAGAACCTGATGTGTAACAATGAACTATCCCGTATTATCCACACTTATGATATGCAAATAACTAAAATGACAAATTCTCATCCGAACTCATGAATGTAGATGTTAGAAGCAGAATTGTTTTACAACTCTCTGAATTACAAGAAATATAATGAAATGACAAATCTTGTCTTCCAAATTCATGAATGTACTGCTAGAAGCTAATTTCTTTTTTCGACTCTCTAAATTATATTACAAACATAATTAAAGTTCTGGGTAGTTTAGGCTAATTGAGTTGCTGGTCTAGAAGAGATTATCAGGCAGCTCAATAAATGTGCTTTGACAATCTTAGAAAAATTGCCTGAAATTCAGACAAAAATCTAAAGATGACCATAAAAAATTGATTCATTTGTTATTCACCAAATCACTTAAAGAATTTTCAAATAGATTCACCCATACAACATTTTTAGAGGCAAAAGAAAAATGCAAATGCAAGTAAAGCACCCAATGAACAGTAAAAATAAATTTCAATTCATGTAAGTAAATCATATTCCTGTATCTGCTAACTCGTGCAAGTGAAGCAATTCAAAATAGTTTAAGAGAAAAGACAAACAAAGAAAGAAATCCTAAGAAGTAGCTTTAGAGGAAAATCTCATCAGACTGGTGCATGAGGAAACTAATAGGCCTTCTTTGTTTTAGAAAGAGGGGAAATCTTTTCATGGCATGTCCTTTTTATTTTCTATTTATTCTTGATACTTTGCAAAAGTTGTCTGTCCAGGAAGAATATATTTATTTATTTGAAAATCAAGAAAAAATTAAGAAACAAAAATACTTTGTCAGCAAGTTCATTTTTTCCCTGAATGTTTCCTTTTGAACAGACAGGACATCAGCAAGCACTTGAAAAATCCATAAGCCACAAGAAAGAGAAGATGGCAACATCATAACAGTACACAACAAATTACTAGAGTTCTATTTTCCCTTCACACTTCAGTTGGAGGTGGAAATAAGTGATTGCTCTTGGATGACAGCTTCCAAGCTAGTGGCTATCCCTAGTGCCATGTTATAGATTACTGTGGGCAGGAATTATCCCTCCTTTTTCATTTTTGGTGGGATGCACATGGCAACTGGAAGCATTATCAGCTGAGCTGAGGTGGTGGAGAAGTGAAGAAAAAAAGTGCCAAAAACAGTTCACATGTAAGACTGCTCGTGGTTTGAGGGTCACATACAATGACTAATAATTTTTCATGTTCTTTTGATAAATAAAAAATTAATACCTTCCTCTACATATGACCCTGCATCATTTTTAGCTCCTGCATTTGTATACAGAATATTGCGTATTATTGATCAAAGTGATGAAGATTCACCTGCCACTTGTTATTCTGTAAGCAGGAATCTTGCTAATTCACTAATTCATTAGCAAATATTGAACTTGTATATTTGAGAAAGGGTTCACTAGGAATAGGGATATCTAAAGTAGATGGCGGTTGATAGAGGAATCTTTTTATCATCTTCTCAATCACGCTGCATTAATGTTCTAGCAATGTTCATTTCCTTCTTTCTAGCAAGTTTGCCTGTTGGACTCATGATTAACTGAATCTGGAAACCCAGCATAGGTTTGGTCCTTACTTCGACTGAGAATCTACTTTTTGCAAGTAGATTAGCTAATAAGTTCCACAAACACAAGTTGTTGTTTTCTAGAAAAATTTTAGAGTCAGCTAACAACAGTAGGGAGGCAATTCCTGTAGCAACTACACGCAAAAAGATGACAGTGCAAGAAAATCAAATCAATTAAGCATCAAAATTTTAGTTCTCCTTTTAAGCTCCTACACCTGTACGCTAAAGTTGGTTGTGAAATGGAATATAATGACACGCAGAAAAATTCACCTATACCAGTTCTGAGTACACCTAACCTAAATGCCTAATTCACAAAAAAAATCATAAAGTAACCTCGAATTATACACTGAGATATCATGACTTAATGCACCATGTCATTGGCAGATTGTAATGCGTAGTGGCAATATTCACATAGCAGAAAAAATGTTCAGTGCCCATCAAGTTTACAATAATAATACAAATCTATTGTCATGCATATTATGCTTGACCTATGGATCTTTTGGAACTCTGAATTAGTCTTGGTTTCCTTGAAACGGAGGCACTATTTATTGTAATAAGCCGATGCATTTGAACACCTTTAGCAATTTGGAATTATAATTATAAACTCATTGGGAAATGCAACCACATGCCAGCTTTATTAGTAGCAATTTAGGATTGTATGACAGCAAATGTGGGAAATTCTTCAAACAGATCACCACAAGCATGCATGTGGGAAAAACAAAGCCAAGAAAATACAGATAGATACATGGGCAAAAAGATTTGTCAGACTAAGGCAAAGATTGTTACAATATTAAAAATAACTACAGATTTTCAAATGAGTTTGTTATTCAATATGATATTAATAACGAGGGCAAATTGGAGATTCTAGGATCAAGTCTCACAACGATTTATGTATGAAAAAGATTTCTGCATATTAGGCTTCATATAAAGGATGCAGCCTGCACCGTAGGGGCATTTTACAAACATTTGTTAAACATGTATGCAACTAAACAAGAGCAATTAAACTTCTTGTAAATCATTTGATAATTATAGTGATCATTCAATAAGTAAAAGTATTGCCATTTGACCCAAAGGCAACAATAAACAATTAAGAGTTATTAGTATTGTATCACGTGATCATGCAATTATTGCTTTACTATGCTATACTGGTTATATAAAGATGTGGCACACACTGACATACGAAGCTATAGGACGCATTGTTATATACACTGCTTTGATGACCTCTTGTTTATACCTCACAGAAATGTCAAATTAGATTTTTATACTATTAAACCCAACACAAACAAAAAGGTAGGTTTTGTATTAAATGAAAAGCCAAACAACAAAATATTTTTGTAATATTGACCAAAAGCTGCGAAGAAAATCAAAGAAATTTTGCCAAGATCACTAGAAAATACAAAGCGACTATAAAAAAGTTGCACCATAACAGAAAATTTCAGCTCCTTAGGAACCCCATTTCTTCCAAAATTCCAAATTTTCACAAATATACACATATATATATATATATGTATGTATCAAGGAAAAAATAATAAACAACATCTTAAAAATCCAACCAGTAAACAAGTACCATTCTGCAAGTTTTGTTGAGCTTGAGATTCAATACTTTCTAATTACCAAGAAAGGAAAAGTACTAAATTAAAAAATTACTTTTTAAGTACCAACTCATTTCAACATTTATATTTCCTCCGCGTTCTGAAAATTATTCAAGACTCAATTTTCCTAAAAAAATTCTCGGGTTCATTATTTGTCATAAATTAATTTCTTCAACAGAGCAAGTAAGATTCTTTTTTATTTTTTTTTTCTCCAAACAACACTTGGTTCCCATGCCCTCAACTTGGACCAAAACAGCGACATTTCGAAGAACCCCACATTTACTGAAAGCCCCATTTCACCATTTTTACCCTTTGCATTCTAAAACGTAGAAACGAAAATAAAAATATTCCCTTGAGAGTTGAAACACACACGCACGCACACCCCTACATATACACAGATATCCAGAAATTCAACATATAAAACAATTCAGCAACCACGGCATGTATTCAGTTGGATCATGACAGTATTTCCTAATGGCGATGAAAGAAAAACCCACAAAAAATTTAAAAAAAGAAAAAAGAAAAGAAAAGAAAAGAAAAGACAGAAAGATGAAAAAGATAATAAAAAAAGGAAAAAGCGGCATGCAGGGTTGATGTCGGCATTTCTCACCATGTGGTGGGCCTGAGATGTCGGGAAGCAAGAATGTCGGTGCTCCTTTTCGGCTTCTGCGGATCAATAATAATTCTTAAACCGTACCAAAATATTACACGCCCACACGCTGCCCATAATTTGCAAAAGGTGTACAGAGAGAACGTTTTATTATGTTACAATAAAAAATATGGTGTGAAAGAGATTAAGGCGTAGGTGAGTGTGAAAAGCATACAAGTTTTATGTAATCAAAACTAAATCTGACGAAAAGTTTTATGTAATCAATACTAAATCCATGCTGTTATAATATTATTATAATAGAAATGGGATGGTTGGCATATCAAATTTTTAATTTTGGGTGTTTTAAACTTTTTTGTTCTATGAAAATTTTAATTAATGAATTACTCATAAATGCATTTAATAATTTTTTTGTATTTTTAAATTTTCTATTTATTAAAAAAATATTAGTTGCTCATCAATGCATTTAATTGTTTTTTTTAAATTTAAAATTTACTAATTGGTTAACAAAACAAAAACATTTAATGATATTAAGTTTATAGATCAATATTCATATATTATTTGGATTGAATCAGCTTAATTTATGAAAATAACTGTAATTTATGCAAAACAAAAAGTCGATACAAATTAATATTCTAACTAGTAATTAGGTATATCTATAATATTTGATATGGGTAGGGAGTATTTGATTCTAATTATTTTTATTTTGACTAAATTCTATTTTTCTATTTTTGGCTTTTTACTCCTTACAAAGAGTTCCAACTAGACAACTATTCAAAATGCATTTAATAGCTTCCCCCTTTTTTATTCTTTATTCCTTACAAAAGGATATGTTTTGTTAGCTATTATTAATAGGTGGTGTTTATAGCTTTTCAAACTTTAAATTGATTTAGTTAGAAAAATAAAACAACATTAATTTCATCAAAATATATTACCATAACCTAACATTCTTAAAGTACAAGTAGGAAAATTTATTAAATATTATGAGGAAATCATATTTAATACAAATTAATATCCTAGAATACTTGATTTCATTAGGTATAATCTAAATTATAGAATTTGATTGAAAAAATCTTAATTTTATAATGTAGGAAGATGAGATTGGTCATAATTACATATCCTACTTTGACCAACTTCTAATATTTTCTTTTGTTCCTAATTAGAAATAATAATTGGTTACTAATAAATACTTTTTATAGCTTTTGTGTTTTTCAATTGTTTCTGAAAAGGATCATTAATTGACTATCTATAAATACACATAATGGTTTTCAAGCTTAAAATTCATTCGTTCGGGAAAGTAAAACATATTTACTTAAAACAAATTATCGGAAATAAATATTGTTTAGTTATTTAGGCTAATTAAGTTATCGGTTAAAAAAATAGTAATAATTTGTGCTAACAAATTAATATGCTTAAATTATTCAAACTCATTAGATATAATTAATACATATTATACAATCCATTTTATTTTTTTTCAGGGATAAATTTAATCTTACCCCCCTCTAAAATACAAATATGGCGGTTTATTTCCATTTAAATATATAAGGACAAAAACCAGTACATATTTTTTAAAATGATGTGAAAAACTCCCCTGAGACCATAGGTGAAGTGGCGTGCCATTATATGCAAGTTGGTATGATTTTTTATATATAAAATGATTATTATGCCATTATTATCAATTATTGGATTTGTTTATTTAAATGAATGGTTCAGATGGAATAATACTTAATATTTATAACAAAAAATATATAAAAAATATATAATATATAGAAAATATTTATACATTTATATACATATATACAATGTATCATATATATTATAATATATTTGACGAGGTTGACAATAGTTTAAAGTGAAAAGGAACTGTTTAGGGTTGATCCAAGCAGAGAGGTCAAGTAATCTAACTTGTGTACTTCTGAAAATCTGAGATTTGCAACAATCAACACACATTAAACTAGTCAAGGTGCCCCTAGCTAATACACTCCGACACTTAAGTCAGTTCTGGTCAAGATGAGATAATCGAACAGAATATAGAAAGCTTATGATGTATTTGGCATTGCCTTGAGCATGTTTGAATATAAGGTATTTATAGCCTTTTCCAAGTATGATTTGTCCATAGTGCTCCTACTAGGTGAGTGGACTTTAATCCTTGCCGAGGGGTAAATGATCATTTCAAATCTCGGTACTCTTTCAGATGGCATAATCTCCCATTTTTTAGGATGAACAGTACCTCTGGTAGGTGCCTCTCTGCCAAAGGTAATGACAGGGTTGGTGGCAAAATTAGTAGCAAAGTTGGTGGCAGCAACTGTACTGGTAGTCACGTGTCATTAATGTGGAGGCATGATGTTTGATAGAATAATAAATGCGACCTAGATCTGAGTCAGCGTCGAAGAAAAAAATTTGAGGTTGACAACGATCGATCGGATCTAACTGGTCGACCATTTAAGTAATTAACCTGGTATATGGAGGAAAAAGCTAAAATGGGTGACACGTCCCGTCGATCCCGGTCGACAATAGTTTATTCGATCAAATAGTTGTTGTCAAATAGGTTAGCTCCAAAACTAATTTTAGGCTTAGTGGACCTGCTGGGCTAAATGGAACTGATACTGGGCTTACTTAGTGGGCTTGTTAGACTATCTCATATTATCAGTCCCTTCAACTCGCGGTCCTAATCGAGATTGTCGACGAAAAGGAATAGAGAGCTAACAGGCAGTTACAGCGGTTAGCCATATTCAACCAAGGTTTTTTGAATCCACAACCAAGGTTTTTGAATTGCCAACTCGGGTTTGAGGCGATTTTACTGCATTTAATGCATTGGTTACTTTGCTGAATACGAAGTATACAAAGGCAGGGAGTAATCATAACTGACGCTTAGGTTCCTGCGCATAAACCCCTATAAATAATGGGGAGATATGCTTCCATTTACACTTTTGCTGAATCTATCTCAAGTCGAATTCCTGCCTTTTAAGTTTCCAACTTTGTACAGTTCAAGCCTACCCAATATCCACTGTAAGTTACTCTACCATTTGTTACTTTTGTTACCCTTTTCTTCTACAACAAAATGTCTACAAGCTCCTATAGTAAGGTCACTAAGTCCAAGAACATGGCCTATCAAGGGGGACTAAGGGTGAGAGTGCCCCTAAAATATCTCATGATAGCGATCCAAGTAGTACTTCTAATGATAGCTCGAGTGCGAGTAGTTCCAGTAGCTTGAGTGATGAGAGGGCGATTTTTGAGGGTGAGGCAGGGCCACTCAAAGTTCCTGTAACCGGGGTCGATTGTTCACCCTAGATCATTATATGAAGATAACATCCAAAATAACCCCTACCGACCTGTTAAGAATTAGGGCAACATACCATATCCCTGAGGAGTACGAGTTGTTAGTTCTTAGGACTCGGGGCCAAATGCATCAACCTCCACAAGGGTGCATCACTGTTTGAGGAAGGGTTGAAATGTGGTCTTAGGTTTCCCCTTGCTCGAGTGATAGTCGACCTCCTCATAGGCTTGAAAGTATGCATAACCCAACTGTTGCCAAACTGTTTCGCCACCCTGTACAGTTTCGCCGTACTGATGCACTTATATAATCAACTAACCTCCTTTGCCAACTTCTCAAACCTATTCATTTACCTATGTCATGAAAGTCGGGTAGTACCGAAGAGTTTGGTTTCTACTACTTGATCGCTCGACCCCGCAAAAAGTTCCTAGTATCCCCTGCCTCATCATACGACCAAGAATAGAAAAAATACTTTTTCTATATTCAAAGGTCAAGGGTGCTCGTTGTTTCTTGGGGTTGGTGGAGGGAGCCTATGGAGATACCTGGGAATTAAACACCTAGTTGGCCCAAAACATTCATTAAAGACTTAGTTGGTTTTGGGCATATGGAGGCCTCGCTTCTAACTAAGGAAAGGTGTTTGGTCCTAGCTGGCTTGTCATTGGCCTAACTCGACTTGCTTGAGGGCGATCGATTAGGTAGTAGTTCTCATCAATAGTTGTATTTGTAGGTACTATCATTTTTCTGCTCCACTCTAATGTTTGCTTATATTGTCTGTGCCTACAGATCAAGAAGAAGTAATGGCACAGAGCAGACTTGAATCCTAAGCTTGAGCTTTGAGAAACCCAAAGCACCGCCGAGCAGCAGCTACGCGACAAAGGGAGCACCAGCGAAACCAGCAGGTTCGACTTGATCAACGTTAGCTCCGACGCTCGCTTGGATCAAACAAGTAACATAATCTCAGTCCGCTTGTCGGGAAGATCCTGTCTCGAGCAACCCCACGGGTTGGGGCAAAAGATTAATGGTCAAGGAAGAGGGCCCAGCTCTAAAAAAGATTACCGCAGGCAAAGGAAAACAAAAAGCAGCCACAGGCTATAACTTATTCGGGAAGCCTGGCGATAGGGCCCTATTCCAAATCCCAAGGCTGCTTACTCCCTGGTTTGCCACTAACCCATCCAATGAGGTGAATGATTCAACTTTCATAATCAAGAGGGATGACGGGCGATAATGCTTTGAAGTAGCTCTCATCAGGGCTATTTGTATCCGACCAGTGGAGATTGATGAACCTAAGCCAGGCTAGGGTCATCCAAGCATTGTCGTACCACTACAACATAATAAGAATAAGATCGATAATTTTTAATTGAATTTCCATTTCATGATGGTATTGTTGAGTAACATCATTTGGTGTTCCAGGTAGAACAATTGGGCTATAATATATTTCATCGATCTGAGCTAGCGTTGGAGGAAAATGAGGAGTTGGGAGGAGGGGAGAATGTAGAAACCTTCAAAGTGTAGCTCAAGTCCTCGCAATTGCAAGTTGAGCAGCTGAATACAAGGGTGGCCGAGCTGCAAGAGCAACTTAACTCCAAAGATCAGCAACTGGTCCAGGCAGTCAAAGAGCGGAGTCGCATGGACAACATAATAAAAAAAGCCCAACTAGATCTGCAAGTGAGCTATATCTTTGGTCAGGTTGCAAGCTATGCAAAGGCGACCAACAAGGCGAGGGAGGCCTTCAACCACCATGTCCCTAGGATACACCACGAAGCGGTTGAACAGTTTATAGTTAGAGTTGCTTTTTAGGATGCGAGGGTGGTTGCGTCCCTAGATGATGCTCGAGAAGCCTTCCATAGATTTGTAAAACAGCTCGAGCATCTGGGATATGCATTCCACCCTGAATATAAAAGTAGGATATACCTAGCGCTAAATGAGAAATTAGAAGCGTATTCGAACCCTGGAGAAAGTGAAGTAGGGTAAGCCCCAAGGACAGAAGCTGCAGCCGTTGTAGTCAATGAGCCATTAATTGAGGCCCAGAAAAAAAAGGCCAAGGTTGATGCTAAACTAGAACAGTTGGCCGAGGAGTTCTACTTTGCTGAAGACCTGGTGACTCAACTGAAGGAAGAAGAGGTCAACATGGCGTAGTACGTGCTATACTCGACCAACTTTATGAGTGATGTCATCGGGCCATCCGAACCTCCTCAAGCGGTCTCACCGCTCATATGCGCAATGCCTGATCCAAACTCTGAATGGCCTGAAGGCAAGCATGCAGGGACTAGCCAGAACTAATCCAGCACTTATGCTGTCTTCTTTCTTTTCTGTTGTTGTTATTTATTGTTGTTGTTTTTTTTTTTTAACAACAATCAATCACTTGATGAATAAATACTGCTTTTTGTTTCCTTTTGTTTTGTTAACGATAGTAATTGATTATTTTCACCTCTGATTAAGTTGTTGTAACAATGTGGAGAGTAACTGATGAATAACCTGGCTTTCGCCCTCATAGTTGAGAAAATTTAAAGATTGTTGTCAACTGAGTCGACTGTTGTAGCCTTGTTTATTGCACTTATTAGTCAACTACTGAGCTAAGCACTGGATCTCCAACCCTGGGGTCGACAAGATCGACATGGGTTGATTGATTTTGATGTTAAGGCTGGGTTGTTGCTTCATCAACTGCAAAGGTCGACTCTGGGCATAGAAGCATAAAACCAAAGTGGCAGCATGGTGTTGCTTATTTGTTGATTATGGGGTCAACTTGAGTGGCAACTCGAGCTGCTTGTTCATCAACGACGGGTCGACATGAGTAGTGGCGGCATGGAACCGCTTAGGTAGCAGCACGAACTACTTATGTGTCGACTACGAGGTCAACATAAGTGGTGGCGGCATGAAGCCACTTGAGTGGCAGCACGAACTGCTTATGTGTTGACTATGGGATTGACATTAGTAGTGGCGGCATGAAGCTGCTTAAGTGACAGCGTAAACTACTTATATGTCAACGACGGGGTCGACTTTAGTAGTGGCAGCATAAAGTCACTTGTGTAGCAGCACAAGCTGCTTATTCGTCAACGGTGGAGTTGGCTTGTTATAGCAGTGACTCCGAATTATATCCATATCACTAGAATTTTATTCGAGCTGACAGCTTTCAACAAGTAAATACAACATGACTTCAAATATAAAATTTTCTAAGATTGATTGGATTCCATGGACGAGGGAGTTCTTCTCTTTGCATATTCGCCAGTCTTTAAGCATTGTACTTTGATACTTTAACAATCGTGTATGGTCCATCCCATTTGGGGTCAAGCTTACCAATATTTTTAGAGACTTCAACTTTTTTGAGGATGAGATCTCCGACCTTAAAACAGCTTAACTTGACTCCTTTGTTGTAGTTCTTAGCCATCTTCGACCTATAATGCTATATGGTGTTATAAGCTTCTTAGCGACATTCGTTAATGGTCTCGAGGTCAAGCTTTCTCTTCGATGTGTTTTGCCTGGATGGAAATGAATCACTCGAGTTGTGTGCTAGATTAGCTCCGAAAGGATTACTATTTTGAATCTATAAACTAGGTTGTAAGGGATGTGGCCAATAGCTGTTCGAGGAGTTGTTCTATATGCCCATAACACACCTAGTAGGTTATCTGCCTAGCTCGAACTAGTGTCCTGTATCCTCACTTTCAGATGATTGAGGATCATTCTATTGGTCACCTCCATCTGATCGTTCAACTGAGAATTACCCACTGAAATAAAGTGTTGTGTGTTTTTTAAACTTTCGCACCAACGTTTGGTGCTTTTGCTCTGGAATTGAGTACCATTATTGAAAATAAGGACCTTGGGTAAACTAAAACGGCATATGATGTTCTTCTATATGAAACTCTTAATGGCCGCATCCGTTATCCTTAGAATGGCCTCAACCTCAACCCACTTAATAAAATACTCGACTGCTACAATTATGAATTTTTGCTATCCTATCAATTTTGGTAGCGAGCCCAGTATGTCAATTCCCCATTGATCAAAAGGCCAAGAAATTTGAACACTGACCATTGGTGTTACGGGTTGGTGTGACAAATTTGAATGGACTTGACATGAAGTATATTTACGTGCATAATCCACCAAGTTTTTCAATAAAGTTGGCCAAATGTATCCGTACTTGATCACTTTGTGGGCTAGGGATCTTCCTCCAGAATGATTGCCACACATACCCGCATAAATATTTTGTAACACCTTCGAAACCTGATCTCAGTCAAGATACCTCAATGGGGGGCCTGAGATCGACCTCTTATATAACTGACCATACTCATCGACGGCAAATTTGAAAGCCTGACCCCAAAGGCATTGAGCCTCAATCCTATCCTTGGGGATGGTGCCTTGGCTTAAATACAGTTTAATTAAAGTCTGCCAAGAAGTTGTCTCTCCTTTAATGCTTGTTATCAAATTCTCATCGATAAGCCCAATGGACGACTTATAAGAGACCAAAAATGTGATCTTCCTATCCCTCTTTCCCCTGGTGGAGCTAGCAAATTTTGAAAGAGCATACACCCGCTCATTCTCTAATTGAGAAATTTGAGCCAACGCGAAACTTTTGAATGATTGTTGTAACCGCTTCACCTCGGCCAAGTACCGGCTCATAGTCATGTCTTTAGCTTCAAAAGTTTCATCGACTTGCTCCACCACTAACTGGGAGTCTGTGTTTGCAACCAAGTGCTCAACTCCTTGCTCGGGTGCCATTCTCATTCCCATGAGAAGGGCCTCATATTCTGCCTCATTGTTTGTGACTGTATAGTCTACTTTTACTACAAAATTATATTCTTCTGCCTCTGGAGAGTAGAGAGCGACACCTATTCCACCACCAGATGTGGTCGACGATCGATTGACGTGCATTGTCCAAATAAGAGGAGACTTAGGACTCACCTCTGGAAGGTCGACTCATTCAGCAATAAAGTCAGTTAGGACCTATGCTTTGATAACAGTTAGAGGTTGGAAAGTAATATTAAAATCTCCCAATTTGATTGCCCATTTGGTCAATCTCCCAGATGTATCCGATTTAATCAATACTTGCTTCAATGGTTGGTTGGTCAGCACTATGATAGAATGAGATTGGAAGTATGGTCACAACTTTCGAGCTGCAGTCATGAGTGCTAAAGCAAATTTCTTAATTTTCAAATAATTATGCTCTGGCCCGTTGAGGGACTTGCTGCAATAGTAGACCAGTCAATGCATGCCGTCTGGGGTCGAGATCAGTACTGAGCTGATCGATGTTGCGGAGACTGCCAAATATACCTAGAGCACTTTGCCCAGCTCAGGTTTTGCCAATATGAGGAGTGAGACCAAGTACTGTTTTAGTTCGACCAGCGCCTGGTCACACTGCGCAGTCCATTGGAAGGCCGACTTCTTAGCATTTTCGAGAATTTTGAAAAAAGGTAGACTCTTGTTGGCCAATCTTGCGATGAACCTACCCACGACTATAATCTTGCTAACCAACCTCTAAACATCTCAAACCATTCTCAAAGGGGTGACGTCGAGAATTGCTTAGATTTTCTACGGGTTGGCCTCAATGCCTCTTTGGCTGACCATTTAGCCTACAAAATTTTCTCTCTAAACCCCAAGCGTACACTTATTTAGGTTCAATTTTAGATCAAAGGCTCTCAATATCGCAAAAGTGTAACTGAGGTCGAGCAAGTGATCCTGAGCTTTTTCTATTTTGATAATTATGACATCAATATAAACTTCCATCGATTTACCATTTTGGTCTTTGAACATAAAATTAACGAGTCGTTGATAAGTTGCTTCGGCATTCTTTAACCCAAAAGGCATGACCAAAAAATAATATAGTCTATTTGGAACCACAAAGGAGGTCTTGTCCCTGTCCTTGTGAGCCATGAAAATCTGATGATATCTTTGAAATACATCTATCATACTTAATAACACACACCTAGCAATTGAATCAACTAATGAATTTATGCGAGGTAGAGGGTAAGGATCCTTAGGACATGTTTTATTTAAATTCGTAAAATCATTACACATTCGCCACTACCCCTCATTTTTAGGGACTAGGACAACATTACAAAGCATTCACTTTGGAATTGGTAGAATATGTACTACTTATATGTGTTTCTGGTGTCACTTATTTATCATTTCCTATTTACTTTGCATCTTCTAGGTGATGTATTACAGAAACAATCAGTTCGATACTTATTTAACACTCTCAGTTGTATATATTGTATGCCTGTAATTTTAAATGTTCTTTAATGAATTTCCAAACATCTATTTTCATATCAAATCATACCTAGATATGATAATATTCAGCACATTGGCTTTTCATGCACAAATGAATTTAAACATTAAGTAGACATAAGTTGTCAACAAAATTGGAAGACTCAAAACATCAACCATGTTTGTCATCTTTATTTATAACAAAGGATGCCATATAAAGTAAAGTATGAATATGTACTACTGATAGGTGTTATCATTTTCGTTTCTAATATATGTGTTGGTGGATTGCCATTCTGGAAGAGTCCTAGGTTGACATTTTTACTAGCATTAGAGTTTGCTAAAAAAGAAAGGACTTCCAATTACTTTAAGTGGAAAGGTGAATTTGATCTGCACCGTTTATAATTTCTTTTCATGGTACTGACATTGCTATTATTTTGAGTTCTTTCTTTTGCAACTTCATGCTTATAGGTGCTCGATCCAAATGAATCCATGCAATAATAGATTTTCTTCCAAGGAAAATAGGACATGTTTGTTGTGTTGAAGATGAAGAGTAGGAATTTCTCAAAAAGCTCAAGATTCTAGTTGGACTTTCATATCCATTGTTGCATTATTCTTATTATGCCCTTTCTTTCGTTCGTCTAAAAACACCTTGATTAATAATACACAATACAATGTCCATTACAAACATCCCATCCCATTTTGGGGATTTTTGGTTATGTTTTCTCTGCTGGCATACAAAATATGATACTTGTCAAGTAAACTTTCAATGAAATTGCTATTCCATTATGTGCATGGTTTGTGCTTGCGTTTCTATTTGATGAAGTTGAAAGTCATTTATAGTAAAAAGGATAGTATTTGGGTAGATTCGACCAGGGAGGTCGAATGATTCAAGTGATATTCTTTTTGAGGTTTGAGATCTACAATAGTAACATATGTTAAACTAGCTGAGCTGCCCCCGGCGAAGGCACTCCGACGCTCAAGTTAGTTCTAGTCGAGAGATGATAATCAAACAGAATATTGAGAGCTTATAGTGTATTTGGCATTATTTGGAGTGTAGTTGGTTATGAGGTATTTATAGCTTTCTCTTGGTGTGTGATATGACGAAGGTACCCCTAATAGGGTGTAATGAGCTTTAGTCCTCGCCAAGGGGTTAACGGTCATTTTAGATCCTGGTACTATTTCAAGTGGCACCATCCCCTATTTTTCAGGGTGCATAGGGTAGTACCCTAGATAGGCACCTCCCTGTCAAAAATAGTGGCAAAGTTGGTGGCAGCAACTGTACCGGCTGTTACGCTCTATTAATGCGGAGGCATGCTGCTTGTCAAAATAATAAATTCGGCGAGGATGTGAGTCAATGCCGAAGTGAGCCATTTGGTCGATAATAGTTGAATAGATGGGCTGGTCAATTAGAGAGATGGTCAAATAGGCTAGAAGGGTTGAAACCTCCCATCGAATGCGGTCAGTAATAGTGTACTTGACCAGATGGTTATTGTCGAGTGTCTTAGCCCAAAATTGATATAAGGCCCTGCACGTTAAGTGGGCCTGTTGGGCTATCCCATATCACTATTTATTTTTTTTCACTCTAATAGGTGGAGATTTGTTTGATATCCAAGACTAGAACTGAAATAATTGCTTCTACAAATGTTCATAATTTTGGTCAAATTTAATAACTCTTTCTGAGTGTGTTTTTAGTGGTTTATGTTTTAAATTTAAGGGAGCAATCCAGATGACGCTTATCCATCTTGAATACACTCTCAACAATTTCCACACTAACAAAAAGACAAAAAAGTTTTTGTAGCCAATTCGTTTAAATTAAACCTCCATTGATTCTATGCACAAATGATGCTATGGTTTTCTCCATCAGTCTATCTTCTGAGCATGCCTTATTCGTTGAGTTGGTTTTGTTGTCTGAAGCCAATATGTAGTTCAAATGAGGATAATCCAACATGGGGGCCCTGTTTGAGGAGTCTTTCAACTTTCCTTTATCAATGATGGCCACTAAATATTATTTTAGTATGTTTTAAGGAACATACTGAAAGAAGAGGGATTGAGGGCAATCTAAAAAGGACTTGTGCCCGGTCTTTTTCTGGTTAGTCATTTATCTCCTACTGTTATGTCTAAAATATTTTCTTGTATTTGTTTAGTCTTCTGCTATGCATCATATTTGTCATTTAATATTCTTTATGCTTGATTACCCAATTATGCATAAACTTTTGTAGAGTTAATGAACTTACTGGTTTTGGTGCGACTACAGCACGTTACATGTGCTGCTATTTGGTTTATAGCATATGAGGAACTTCTGATAATGATTATTAATTTTAGGAATGAAGAAAGTGAAGAAAATTCTAACATGTTGGCATAACATATTAGGAAAAAAAATCTATATTTCCATGTGAACACTAAAAAGTAATTTCACACTTATTTGAGTACAAAGAATATGATGCAGGAAGATATTTGCAATAATTAATTTCTATCATCATCTTCTTATTTTCATGAATTTATATTCACCATTACATGGACTTTTTTCTATCCATTCTAAGAATTTGAATCAATATTCTAAATATTAGTAGAAATGGACGCACTTGCAGCCATACACCTCATCACCAACAATCAGATGCACCATTAAGCCCCTGTGCACACTATAGAGAAGATAAGAAACCTCATTAGATCCTTCAATGTCACTTTTACACATATCTACGAAAAAGGTAATGCAGCTGCTAATTTTTCAGCTAAGGATGCTTGTCAGATGGATCAAAGTATCATTCTTGAGAGCCATCAACTACCAAGGAAAGTCCTTACAATCCTTAGAATGGAGGAGCATAATTTTCAATATTTCAGATTTAAATGATGTAAATGGCTGTAGATTGATCTTAGTTTGATAGTCTCAATGGCTATGGATTTCTTGATGTTTATGCTTGCTGGATTCGTTGTTTTGCTGATATTATGAGTGACAACTACTGTAATTTCATTGTTGTAAGTTGTGCTCTTTTTGATAAATCTACTGATATACGTTGTTGGATTTGATAACCTGCTGTTTCATAATGGTTCTGTGGTATATTGTCAATCTTGATCTTGTTTTTTGCTGGAAAACACTTGCTACCAAGACTGAATTTTGGCTTTCATATTTACAAATTTAATTGAGCGATTGCTGGCCTTTTTTGTTGAACTGTTGTATAAATTGCTATTGTATTCATAGCCAGATCATTCTCAATTCTTCAAACTCATGGATAGATCTTCTGCTATTGATTTTGCTGGATTTTTTACTACTGATTTTGTTGCTCTTCTTAGGCATGAAAGTCATGAATTTCAAGCTGGTAATGCCAATCATCATTGTCCAGTATCATTGAAGCCTTTAGAGCATAAATTTGATTTTATTATATTTTCAATGGTTTGAAAATTATTGGTCTACAGTGGGAAGGAGACAAGAATATGGAAGGCACGTTCTCCTAACAAAGTTTTGGTCAACTCTGATGAATGGAAGTAAAGAAACGTGGAATTTGAAACATTTTTCAAGCTCAATATCCAAAACAAGTATGAAAAAGATGGACATCTAATCTGGTGATAGTTGTAATTAATTAGAGGTTACTTTGCCATACTAATTTGACCAGCGCTATTCCTCAGTAAGTTCCTGAGAAAAACACATTTTGATCATTTGTAAATAAGCATGCGTGCTGATGTCTAAGTGTCACTACGGTAAAATTGTTGTAAACAAAGTTTAACCTTTCTAAGCTTATGTTGCAAGGAGAGATGCTCACACATTTTCCTATCTGCCCTTTTCTGGTGAACTGCTGAACATCTGAAGATGATAATTTTACCATGCTTATGGATAGTGCTTTTATTGCAACCATTTTTTATCCTTCATGAGAACATTAGTTCATTTCTCCTTGACTTTGATTCATTTTGTTTGTACGTTTTAGTTATTCATATGTGTCTCATTTCAACTATGTGTTCCTCATGCCTACATCTTTGACATTTTATCACGTATCCTTGCTTAGAATGTTGCAGCGAAGGTGATGATTGTGAAGACGGACGGGTTTCAAGTGTTCCCCCTATCTTGTTCCTGCATGATGGTGTCAATAATGGTGCTTAGAAAATTCTCAACTCAAGTTCTGTTACTTTCCGGCGCAAATTTGACCTGCTTTCCTTGCTGACTTTTGGAACTTTTGGAGCTGATTTTTGATTTACAAGCAAATTTTATGACTTATTGCAGCTCTTGCTGGAATTTTTGCTGCTAAAATAGTTAAATCTTGCTACTAAACAGATTGTATGAATTCTTGTAGTATGGGGATCAAAGTAATAAATTAAAATAATTCTAAATCTTGCCGTTGGAAATATAATTTAGTAATTAATTAAGTAAGTAACGAATCATATTTTTTTGAATTATTTAATTAACTAAGATTAATTAATTAAAAAAATTATTATGCATAGAAGATTAGATATTTATGAGATTAAAAGATTACAATCAATAGCTTCAGATTGCTTGAACTTTTCATATAGTTCCCCATATATTTAGTTATGTGATATATAAAACCTTCAGTATCTTAAAAACCTGCAAGCATCTCCCCTATGGAGCAACATAAACATTCCAAAAGCACCAAGTAATGCACCACAAATCAAACCAAACCAACATTATAATAAACTTGCATTTACATTTATAGCAAATAAGTAGAACATTCAGTTTTTCAAAAAACATAGGTTAGAATCACTGCAGCTAAGTAATAGTTTACAAGCTGCACAAAAGATATTGAGTTGGTTCTTCTTATGGAAGTGATAAAAATATTAGTTAGTTTCAATAAATAAATAAGAATATTTTTCAACCAACATTAGTCCCCCATCTACAACACTAACAACTATATCACTAGCTCCAGTAACTCCATCACTAGCACTAGAAACTTCTTCATCAACACCAGTAGCTCCCTCACCACCATCGCTAGCAGTAACTCCATCAACAGCACCACCTATAGTTGCATCTCCATCATAGCATCCAATATCATCAAAATCTCCAACTCCACTAGTACTCCCAACAATTGACTCCACAAGTTTGTCAACTATTGCACAAAATCCATCACCAAAAGCAATGTCATATTCAAAGGCAACATAATCGTACAGAAAAATATTACAATTAGCCCTCTAAGTAAATAAAATACTTACATAAAGAACCTTAAAATAATTTGTTATATTGCATAAAAGTTATATTCAACTGGCATCAAAACTTAAAACATTGCAAGTAGCTCCCTGTCCATTACATATGTCAACAAAAAGAGCCCTAAACATTATTCTAATTGATTAAAATCTCATATTCTACTAACATCACACTTTCAAACACTACTATTAATCCCTTATGTAATAAAATATGTTACAAAAAGAGCCTTAAAGTATTTCACACATTATTACAAAAAAACACAAAATCATAATTACAGTAAAATATTACAATTACCCCCTATGAACTTAGAATCATTATATTAACATCCCTTAACAACCTCAAACATTGCACTGCACTCAAGTTCAACAAGTATGTATTATAGAATATAACAAATAGCATCCTATATCCTAAAAACTATAACTAAAAGAATCTTAAATGTTTTTAGAAATAACATAGTTTAAAGTAGCAGCAGCAATATCTTTTGTCTGTCTGTCATGAAAGTCCAGGTTACATAAGTCCTTGCTTTCTATCTCTACCACAGCAAAATCTAAAGAATAAAGCCCATAATTCCCATCTAAACCAACTACCACTAAAAGCATACCACCAACCAAAAAAAAAAAAAAAAAACTGTAAAATAAGATTTTTATAGTCCTAAATTTTGGGTTCTAGTAAATATAGCCTAGTCAAACAAAATAACTACCCATATTCATCAAATCATCACACCAAAATTATATATAAAATAAAATCCTTCCATAATGTGTTCTTACAAAACCCTAGGCATATAAATCACAACAATAACGCAAAAAGAAACAATTTTTACATGATATAGAAAGATTCAAAACAAAATAAACAAAAAATAGCGAAAAATTGGATAGATAGTTACTTTTAGCACCTATTTCATTCAAACCGCTGACACTTAAATTTGATAAAAACAATATTCAAGGATCACGGTGCTCAGCCTTTCTCACACTACCAACAAAAAAGGATTCTAGTAGGCTCCCTATGGTGGTAAACCTTCATGCAACATGAGAGGGTTGAAGAGTTTTAGGTAAGGCAAAAGAATGGGTTTTCGCACATAAACCCGTTCCTTTTGCCTTGTTTTCTCTTTATTTTCCGTAGAAGGTATTGTTATCTTTTTATTTGGCATATATTTAGTTCCTTTTTTTAATGAAATAAGAGAAGGATAAAATCATCTTTTAACGCATTCTATCATGATTTTTAAACGGCAATTTTCTAGAGGGGGGTTTTGTAATTTCTCAAACTCGAGGGGTAGTTTCTGTTATTGTCTCAAACCTCAGGGGTAGTTAGTGTAATTATCCCAATCCTATTTTGGTGATTAATATTCAATTAATGTAATCTTCACTAGAGATTTCTCTCTTACTTGAATTGATTGATCTTATTGGCCATGCATGAGCTTATACCATTCCTTTTTAATTGGTTATTTTTAGCACTTCTTCCTTATGTTCCTTACAATTCATAGGTACTTGGTAAAAAATTAGCATGTTTATAACTAAAAGATATGAATATAATTGCAAACCAAGAAAAGAGTTCTGAATTTCAATCATTATTCTTATTAGTGAAAGATTGTAAAAGAGAAATGAAATTATCCATACATAGCAAATCTATTAAAAAATATACTAAATATATTCTTTAAAATTAATTTTATGGAGAATGTATGGAGGTGGAGGTGGTTGAAGTTCTTTAATGTTTTTGTTAAGGATATTTCATTTTCTTTTTTTTACAGTTTATTTTACACTATAATTCTTTTTTTTACTAGCCATAGATTAATTATAATTTTATTTAATTGTGCATGTATTAATACCCAAATAGGTATTGATATATGTTTTCTAATATGAATTAAATCCATTTTAAAAAAATTAAGTTTTATATAAGTAGGCACCTGAAAGAATTAGATTATTAGTAAGAATGACTGCTTTGTGTTATTCATGATTATGATTATGATTGCAAAACAAGATAACTATACCATGTATGGCTTAAACATATTGCAATATATGAATATAATTCTCAGCTACAATGCTATATTTTATGCACATATACTTTGTTTTCTTTTAAAAATAATTTTATATATTTCTAAATTCTAATTTTTCTGTCTCACAAAAAGTCATTTTAAGATAGATTTTACAATTTTCTTATGAAATAATTTGATAGAATTAAACATTCAAAAAGAAACTCTACATAAAATATTATCGTACAATATTTTTCTTTGCATATCCAAAATTATAAAAAAATACCACAAATGAAAATAAATTTATTCATTTAATAAAATGGGCACAACACCACGCCTTGCGCGGTAGCCTTTTTTCTACTATATACATATACAAACACCAATATTAATTAGTCTTAATTTTGAGAGCAGGCCCATTTAAGAGCATGGCTCTCGCGCTTATTAATAAGGTACACTTATTTAAAAGTACCAAAAATACTTTCCAAATATTTGATCAATCCCCACTTGATTTTGTTTAGAATAAGCTACCTAGTTTTGTTAAAATTTTAGAAATCACTTCCTACTCACTTGATTTGACAAAAATTCCCTTAAGTATAATATTTTTCACGCATTTTTTTTCACTTCCTCATCATAAACACAAGTGAAAATAAACCCTAGCATATTTACTTTCATTTCTCGAAATTGCAAAAAAAAAAAAGAAAGAACGCAACAAGCTCCATGGCAAGAACAAGAATAATAATTGGATCCAACAACCACCAACTTGAAATTTGCATTGTCTTCTTCTCGTTTCTTTTCTTATTATTTTTTTGGATTTCTTCTTTCTCTCAGTTTCTTTTCAATTGCTTTTGAATTTCTTGTATTTTTTCAATAATGTCAACTAGTAGTGAAGGTGAAGTGTTCAATTAAATGTTAGGGAGTTGCTGCAACAAAGACTAACTCCATATAAAGACAATTAATGATAATATGACTTTAATGGACATGTACATTAATCTCGCAAGAAAATGGAGTGAAATCAATGCCGAACTCTTCAGTTTGCAAGACATAGCTCTACATCAAAGACTGTACATGACTTTGACTGATGACGACGATATCCTGAATATGGTCTCATTGCATTTGATATTGAAGATGAACATTGTTGACGTCCTAGTAAACCAAAAGGATAAATCAAGCAGCAGTGCAAAAAAGAGCAGTGATGTTTTAATGTAATACTTTTATAGAATCTAAACTGTACTGCAGTTTGTAAAGTTCTGTATTTCAAGTATTCTAAAATTGTACTATATTTATTTGAAAATCTTTCTTTACTAGGAGCGTTCTACATTATACTTCATTGCAAAAAAAATTGTACTTCATCTGACAAATATTTTATGCTATTATGTAAGTTCTATATTTCAAGTGTTCTACTAATAAATTATCCAAAATTGTACAGCAACTTCTAACGGTTTATACTTGAAGTATTCCCAAACTGTACGTTTTCTATCTAAAATTGTGCTTTCAATTTTCTGAAATTGTACTTCAAGTGTTATGAAATTATACTTTATTTTACCTAAAATTACACTTCTATTTTCTCAAGTTATACTTTATTTTACCTAAATCAGTATACTCTATTCATTGAAGTTCTATACTTCAAGTGTTCCTGTACTTCATTTTATTTAAGCTTGGACTTAAATTATCTTAATTTATTTATTGAAGTTCTATACTTTAAGTGTTTTATTTATTAATTATCCAAAATTATATTGCAATTGTTAGGATTTTATACTTTAGGTGTTCTAAAACTGTACTTTATTTTATCTAAAATTGTACTTATATTTTCTGAAATTATACTTAATTTTACCTAAACATATACTCTATTCATTGAAATTCTATACTTCAAATGTTATGAAATTGTATTTTATTTTATCTAAACTTGTATTTCAATTATCTGAATCTATTGTTTAAATTTTATACTTCAAGTGTTCTACTAATGTATTATCCAAAATTGTACTACAATTGCTAAGGATTTATACTTTAAGTGTTCAGAAATTGTACTTCTTTTTATATAAAATTGTACTTTTGTTTTATGATATTATACTTCATTTTACCTAAACCTATACTCTATTCATTGAAGTTCTATACTTCAAGTATTCTGCAATTGTACTTTAGTTATCTGAATATATTATTTAAGTTTTCTATTTCAAGTGTTCTACTAATGGATTATCATTATAAAAAATTACTACAATTGCTAAGTTTCTATACTTCCAGTGCTTTGAAATTGTACTTGTTTTTTTAATGTAAAATTATACTTCAATTTTCTGAAATTATACTTCATTTTATACTTTATTTATTTAAATATGTACTCTATTCATTAAAGTTCTATACTTCAAGTGTTCTATTTATTAATTATTCAAAATTTTACTATAGTTGCTAGTGTTTTATATTTCAGTTGTTTTAAAATTGTACTTCATTCATACAAATTTGTACTCCAATTATTTGAAATTGTACTTCATTTCACATAAAATTGTACTCAATTATTTAAGTTTTATACTTTAAGTGTTCTACTAATTGATTATCCAAAATTATACCGTTATTACTAACAGTTTAAACTCGAAGTATTCCCAAACTGTACTTCTTTTATCTAAAATTGTACTTTAATTTTCTAAAATTATACTTTATTTTACAAAATCTGTAATTTATTTATTGAAGTTCTATATTTTAAGTATTTTATTTATTGATTATCCAAAATTATACTATAGTTATTGGGATTTTATACTTTAAGTGTTTTAAAATTGTATTTTTATTTTCTCAAATTATATTTTATTTCTATGCTTCAAGTGTTCTGAAATTGTAATTCATTTTACCTAAATTTGTATTTCAATTATCTGAATCTATTTATATTGAAGTTTTATATTTTAAGTGTTTGATTTATTAATTATCCAAAATTATATTGCAATTGCTGGATTTTTATACTTCAAGTGTTCTAAAATTATATTTCACTTTATCGAAAATTGTACTTATATTTTCTGAAATTATACTTCTTTTTACTTAAACTTGTATTCTATTCATTGAAATTCTATACTTTAAATGTTCTAAAATTATACCTCATTTTATCTAAACTTTTACTTTAATTATCTGAATCTATTATTTGAGTTTTATACTTCAAGTATTCCACTGGTGGATTATCCAAAATTGTATTGCAATTGCTAAGGATTTATACTTCAAGTATTCTGAAATTGTACTTCTTTTTATATAAAATTGTACTTCTATTTTCTGAAATTATAATTCATTTTATACTTAATTTTATCTAAATCTGTACTCTATTCATTGAAGTTCTATATTTCAAGTGTTCCACAATTGTATTTTATTTTATCTAAACTTACACTTCAGTTGTCTGAATCTATTATTTAAGTTTTATACTTCAAGTATTCTACTAATGGATTATCATTATCAAAAATTGTACTTTTTGTTTATATAAAATTGCACTTCTGTTTTCTGATTTATACTTCTTTTTACCTAAACTCGTACTCTATTCATTGAAGTTCTACAATTCAAGTGTTTCGCAATTGTACTTCATTTTATCTAAACTTATATTTCAGTTATCTGAATCTATTATTTAAGTTTTATACTTTAGGTGTGTTCTATTAATAGATTATTATTATCAAAAATTGTACTACAATTGCTAAGTTTCTATACTTCAAGTGCTTTGAAATTGTACTTTTTTTTTAATGTAAAATTATATTTCAATTTTCTAAAATTATACTTTATTTATTTAAACCTGTATTCTAATTCATTAAAGCTTTATACTTTAAGTGTTCTATTTATTGATTATTCAAAACTGTACTACAGTTGCTAGTATTTTATACTTCAATTGTTCCAAAATTGTACATCATTTCATATAGATTTGTACTCTAGTTATATGAAATTATACTTCATTTCACATAAAATTGTATTCAATTATTTAAGTTTTATACTTCAAGTGTTTTATTAATTGATTATCCAAAATTATACTACTATTGCTAGCGGTTTATATTTGAAGTGTTTCCAAATTATACTTTTTTTTTTATCTAAAATTGTACTTCAATTTTCTAAAATTATACTTCGTTTTACAAAATTTGCACTCTATTTATTAAAGTACTATACTTTAAGTATTCTATTTATTAATTATCCAAAATTATACTGTAGTTGCTAAGATTTTATACTTTAAGTATTTTGAAATTGTACTTTTATTTTTTGAAATTATACTTTATTTCTATGCTTCAAGTGTTCCAAAAATATACTTCATTTTATCTAAAAGTTTGCTTCAATTATCTGAATTTATTTATATTGAAGTTCTATACTTTAAGTGTTATATTTATTAATTATCCAAAATTATACTGCAATTGCTGGATTTTTATACTTCAAGTGTTTTAAAATTGTATTTTACTTTATCAAAAATTGTACTTATATTTTCTGAAATTATACTTCTTTTTACTTAAACTTGTATTTTATTCATTGAAATTCTATTCTAAAATTGTACTTCATTTTATCTAAACTTGTACTTTAATTATCTGAATTTATTATTTGAGTTTTATACTTCAAATGTTATGTTAATGGATTATCCAAGGTAGTACTGCAATTGCTAAGGATTTATACTTCAAATGTTCAGAAATTGTATTTCTTTTTATATAAAATTGTACTACTATTTTTTGAAATTATACTTCATTTGATACTTAATTTTACCTAAATCTGTATTTTATTTTTTGAAGTTCTGTACTTCAAGTGTTCCGCAATTATACTTCATTTTAACTAAATTTGTACTTAAATTATCTGAACTATTATTTAAGTTTTATGCTTCAGGTGTTCTACTAATGCATTATCATTATCAAAAATTGTACTACAATTGCTAAGTTTTTATACTTTAAGTGCTCTAAAATTGTAATTGTTTTTCAATGTAAAATTGTACTTCTATTTTCTGAAATTATACTTCATTTACTTAAACCTATACTCTATTCTACTGTAGTTACTAGGATTTTATACTTCAATTGTTTCAAAATTGTACTTTATTTTATACAAATTTGTACTATAGTTATCTGAAATTATACTTCATTTCACATAAAATTGTACTCTATTATCTAAATTTTATACTTTGAGTGTTCTATTAATTTATTATCTAAAATTATACTACTATTGCTAACAGTTTATACTTGTAGTGTTCCCAAACTATACTTATTTTTATCTAAAATTGTACTTTAATTTTCTAAAATTATACTTCTTTTTACAAAATTTGTACTCTATTCATTGAAATTTTATACTTTAAGTGTTCTATTTATTTATTGTTCAAAATTATACTGCAGTTGCTGGAGTTTTATACTTTAAGTGTTCCAAAATTGTACTTCATTTTATCTAAAATTATGCTTCTATTTTTTGAAATTTTACTTTATTTTATATTTCATTTTACCTAACCTGTATACTCTATTTATTGAAGTTCTATGCTTTAAGTGTTCCAAAATTGTACTTCATTGTATCTAAACTTATACTTCAGTTATCTAAATCTATTATTCAAGTTTCAAGTTACTATTGGATTATCAAAAATGGTACTGCAATTGCTACACTTTTATACTTCAGGCATTTTGAAATTGTACTTTACTTTATCTAAAATTGTACTTCTTTTTTGGAAATTATACTTTATTTTGCCTAAACATGTATTCTATTCATTGAAGTTCTATACTTCAAGTGTTCTGAAATTGTACTTTATTTTATCTAAACTTGTACTCCAATTATCAACCTCAAGAGATGCAATCGAGGAGGAAATTGGTTCGACTAATGCATTGTACAATGAATTAGCTTTAACTCGCAACTCAATTGATGTCAGGAGGAATTGCATATATAGAGAGGGTCAAACATTCAATTATGCTTAGGAATTTAGAATTATACTTAAGAATTATGCAGTGTTTACTTTATAGTCATTTAAATACAAAAAAAAATGACAACTAAAAAATCATAGCTATTTACAGTGATGAAAATTGCAAATAGAGCATCTATGCATCAAGGCATGAGGCTGATAAATTATTTAGCATTCAAAAATGCAATCTAGAGCACACATGTGGTGAGGCTAATCTTTGGACAAATGGACATCCTAAAGCTGATTCTACTTAGGTTGCTAACATAGTGAAGGATAAATTAGGATTAAAGCCATGTTATCGACCCTCTACCTTATTAAAAGATGTCCACAAAGAATACGGTGTGGAACTTAGGTACCACAAATGTAGATGGGTAAGGAATTAGCTATGTATGACATCTATAGAGCTGAGAAGGGATTTTATGATAAGTTGATGTGGTAATGTGATGTTGTGAAGAGGACAAACCTTGAAAGTATTGTGGATTGTGAGATTGACCCAATTAGTCAAAAATTTCATCGGCTATTTATATGTTTCAGTGTATGCCTTATTGGTTTTCTCAGGGGATATAGGCTGTTGATATTTTTAGACAGCACCCATATTAAAAATAAATGCAAAGGAAACTTACTCAGCACTATCAGTAAGGATGCTAATGATGACTTATTCATGTTAGCATATGTAGCTGTTGACTCTGAAAATGATATTAATTAGGAGTGATTTTACTTTAAGCTAAGAAGTATCTTAGATTCTTAATATCTGCTTAGCTTATCAAGATTTACTTTCTTCTTTAATCAATGTCCAGGTCTTCTTAAAGCCCTCCCCATGATATTTCCTAATAGCCATTATGTATATTGCTTGAGACACTTAGTGGATAACTTTAAGAAACAAGTAAGTGCACTTTATCTTTGCTTATGGAACAATTATGTGAAATAAACTGTAATTCATTACATTTAGCACATTATATTCTATTATTTTAAATTCAAGTATTAAAGAAGTACCTCTACATAACTAGAAATATTGGTGTTCTATTTTTATGAAATCTATATATACGCCTACAAGGTAGGAATATACCTGACATATAGACAGCATCTTGGAGTCATTATTGCTTGCCAGAGACTTTATTATTTAGTTGGACCCACAATATTGGGCAAATTTCTTATTCAGTGGAGATTGATTACGGTAATAAATAATAATCAAGTATAATATTGGAATAATTAGGTTAAATTAGCTAGATTTATGCCAATTGCAGCCATAGTTGATCACATACGCATACAAATAATAGTTATGATGCATGATTGATGAGAAGAATCTCATAAGATGGTTGGTCAATTATGTCCCAAGTAAGAGAAAAAGTTAGCAATCAATCATATGAATTCTCACAATTTAAAAGTTGTCATGTCTAGTGGTTGGAGTTTTGAGGTGATTAAGCAAGATAAATCATATGTTGTTAATTTACATAGCAGGGTTTGTTCATGCAGAGCATGGTAGATTGATAAAATACCATGCAAACATGTTTGTGCTTGTATCGAGTCAAGGTCACTTTCATTGTATGACTTTATGGATCAATACTACCGAGTTGAGATGTATTAGCAAGCATGCTAAGTAGTGATAAACCCTATTCCTATGTTTGATATACATTTGCTCCCTTTAGATGATGATGGCGTCATTAATGCACATAATTGCTGATCTTAGCTTGGGCGTAGAAGGATACGTAGGATTCCATCAAAAATTGAGAAACATGTAATTAAGTGTAAAAGGTATGGTAGAATAGAGCATAATTGTTGAGCCTATATAGAATTAGTAAACTAGTTAAATTTTGCACCTAAATCTGGGAAATTTATACTTGATTTCTTGACATTTGTACTTTATTTTGGCAATTATGTATTTTATTTAGCGTGAAATTAGAATTTTTGCATGTTGTCCAAGATATTAGTGATTTCGTACCTCAATTTGTGATAATTGTATTTGATTTCTTGATATTTGTAATTTATTTCGGCTATTATGTATTTGATTTAGCATGAAATTAGTATTTTTGCATGTTGTTCGAGATATAAGTGTTTTTGTATCTCAATCTGGGATAATTGTACTTGATTTCGTGGCATTTGTACTTCATTTAAGTAATTATGTATTTGATTTAGCGTGTAATTAGAATTTTTGCATGTTGTCTAAGATATCAGTGATTTTGTACCTCAATCTGGGATAATTGTACTTGATTCCTTGACATCTACTTAAGTCCTTAGTATTTTTACTAATATTGTTGAATTGAAATTTGTTTAATGATTTACTTTTTAAGTCAAGGTAATTAATAACCAAACTATAAAAATGTATGTAATATTTATCATATAAGATAAAATAATGTTAAAGTTTTAAAGCGTTAACCACTACTGTTCAATGGATGAATGTTATCAATTGCAATAATGAAAGAATACTTATACTTTCAGAGATGTAAACAAATGAGAATTTGATGATAATATCCACCTATCACCCATATAAATATTTACTTCACCTAATCTAATATTCTCAAAATATTGTACTTGACCATCATTACAATTATTGGAGACTAATTATTCAATTGCTATAAGAGTACTTCAACATAACACCATTTATACTTTATTTATTTTGATTTTGTACTTTAATGCAATATATTTTATATTTTGTTTGTTTCGCATTTGTATTTTATTTTTCTTATATTGTACTCAAATTTATTGTCTAGTTTTAATTGAATTGAACTGTACTTCAATAGAATACTATTTATACTTTATTTGTTCTGTGTTTGTACTTCACTTCTATCAAATTGTACTCAAATTTACTGTTTAGTTTCAATTGAATTGAAGTGTACTTCGACACAAAACCTTTCATACTTTGTTTGTTTCATGTTTGTACTTCATTTCCCTCATATTGAAGTGTACTTCAACATAACAAATTTTATACTTTGTTTGTTCTGCATTTGTACTTCATTTCTCTCATATTGTACTCAAATGCATTGTTCAGCTTCAATTAAATTAAAGTGTACTTCAACACAAAATCTTTTACTTTGTTTGTTCTACATTTGTATTTTATTTTTCTCAAATTGTACTCAAATTCACTGTCCAATTTCAATTGAATTGAAGTGTGCTTCAACATAAAACCTTTTATACTTTGTTTATTCTATGTTTGTTACTTTATTTCCCTCATATTGTATTTAAAATTCACCCCGTTTCAATTGAATTGAAGAGTAATTCAACACAATACATTTTATACTTTGTTTGTTTTGCATTTGTACTTCATTTCCCTCATATTGTATTCAAATTCACTATCCAATTTCAATTGAATTAAATTTTACATCTAAAGAATACCATTTATACATTATTTGTTTTGCATTTGTCCTTTATTTTTCTCAAATTGTACTTAAATTCATTGCACAGTTTCAATTAAATTGAAGTGTACTTCAACACAAAATGTTTTACACTTTGTTTATTCTATGTTTGCACTACATTTCCTTTATATTGTACTCAAATTCACTGTTTAATTTCAAATAAATTAAAGTTTATTTCTACACAACACATTTTATAATTATTTGTTCTGTGTTTGTACTTCATTTCTCTCACATTGTACTCAAATTCACCATCCAGTTTCAATTAAATTGAAGTGTACTTCAACAGAACACCATTTATACTTTGTTTGTTCTGTATTTATAGTTCATTTCCCTCAAATTCACTGTCTAGTTTCAATTGAATTAAAGTGTATTTCAACATAAAACTTTCTATACTTTGTTTGTTCCATGTTTATACTTTATTTTCCTCATATTATACTAAAATCAAAATATTATAGATACTTGATGAAAAATTACACTTACATATAAAATAATATTATAAAGAAAATATGCTTTAATTTACATATGTATTTACATACAAAGCCTGATTCAAATCCTGGCATTTTCATGACTTAATATTATATATACCATTGTTGCACGATATTTATCGATGTCTATTGTTTTAACAGCCTTCCAAAACTTGATGATGTCTCTAGCAAAATATTCTACCCGAAGACACATATAGACACCACAATCTACTGCATCCTTTTGCTATCTACTTTTTTTTTTGTCTTATGTATTCATCCATACAACACCCCATTGAAAGTTTCATGTACTGAGAATAGAATGAAGCCTACAAAAATATTGATCAGTTATTGACTCCTTACTTTATGAAGAAATCTAAGGGAAAGGAAGCAAACTTACCATGGTACTAGCTATCAATTTTTATTGAGCGGCTATTATTAAATTCATGTACAAGAAAAAATAAGTCAAGGTGTCGAGGACAACCAAGAACTAGTGATGGTGCTAATAAATTAGTAGAATTATGTAACGACACTGTTTTACAACATTCAATGTGAGCTCTTCCAAATCTTTATGGGTGAAGGAGTTAAGTGTAGATATGAACTCCACAAATTCTTCATCTATAATATCCTGGATGTTGCGTTCCTCAAGTTGGTCTAATATATCAGCTTATGAAGTATAAAATAAATGGTTAGACTTATTGAAAATGTGAACTAAATTAAGTTAGAAAACCGCCACATACTTGTGCTATTGAGGATGTAAACCACACCTTGTGGTGACACTTGTTGCCAAAAGAGAGGCTACATAATATTGACATGTAGCAGTCCAATATGTCACCGATAAGTTCTTCTTCAAATAAGAGCTCACGAAAGTTCTTCCATTTAGAAAGTATCTTGCTCCCTCCTAGACAGTCACCTTACACAATTGTTAATTATTAGTTCATTTATCGAAAAAAAATAATGAGCAAATTTTGTTACCTCAAATTATCTCTTCTAACAAAGTTGTTGATGACCTTTTGCTCTTCTACTGGAATAAGAGCATGACCTCTATAATCAGTCCTTCCTTTATAGGGATCAATCTCCTCAATCTTTGAGTTGGGTGGCTTATCTGCCACATGGATTAGGCTAATGTCTTTTGTCTCATGAGCTATAAAACATAGTATATTAGGTATAAAATATCAACTATTGGAGTACAAAAAATTAGCATATTAAGTACAAAGTATCAACTATTGAAGTACAAAATATCACCAACAAAGAGTACAAAACACAAGCACATTAGTTACAAAGTATAACTATTGAAGTATAAAAGAGTAGCACATTAAGTACAAGTATCACCAACATGGAATACAAAACACTAGCACATTAGGTACAAAGTATAACTATTGAAGTAAAATATATTAGCACATTAAGTACAAATATCACCAATATGGAGTACAAAAGATCAACACATTAAAAAATATCACCAACATAGATTACAAAATATCAGCATATAAAGTACAAATATCACCAACATGAAGTACAAAAGGTTAGCACATTAAGTATAAATATCATCAATATGGAGTACAAAAGATCACCACATGAAGTACAAATATCACCAACATAAAGTACAAAAGATTAGCACATTACGTACAAATATCACCAACATGAAGTATAAGATATCATTAAGTACAAATATCAACCAATCAATTGCAAGATATTATTACATTTAATACAAATAGATAGTTTACAAACAAAATCCAAAAAGTAAAAAATTAAAACATTAAGTAGTTTACAACACTTTCTTCTCTTCTTGTTTTTCAATTTTTTGTGCACAAGGACAAGGACGATAGGACTTTATCACTTGTCTTGCTTGTTTGGTTGGTGTGGTGCTCAGGGAGTCGACAAAATTTGGAGATTTTTGTTTTGGCTTCTTGTCTTCTCAATTACGCACATCTATCACAATTAAGGATATGACATTTGCCACTTCATTCTCATATTCTTTGAACTCCACTGCATGAATTGGTACATAAAAGTTCTATCTTCAAAAGGTTGGGGGAATTTGAAGGATTATGATGGTGGTTTATTTTACTTTCTTTATCTACTATGTCTTTAGATTCATCCCCTTTTTTCTTTGCGTCATCTACCAAATCATATCCCCCCTTATGTACATACTTGCTAACTTCCTATTCAAGTTTCTTGCCATCAATCTTGTCCTTGGCTAGATGTTTCTTCTCACCTTGCTCTTTCACTGCTATCATATCGAATAAAGCAATTTTTTCTTTCAAATATTTAATTTCTTCAACTTTTGTTTCAATAATTGCTTCATATATTCTATGATCACAAACAAGGACTTCATTAATGTTAGTATTGGTAGTCTCTAATTTCTTGATCAAAATTGCCAATTCTAACTCATTTGGAGCAGGGTTGAGGGCTATAAGCTATTACAATGAAAATAATTATCAAATTCAAATTATTATACAACAAACTAATAATGAATTATTATAATTATTGCCATTCTATTGTAACTTGTTTCAATTTATTTTATGCTTTCTCCACATTATGTGGGAGTTGGCTATCCTTCCATCGGTAAAAGTATGGAAACTCAAATAAACTCTCTCGTGAACCTAGTGATAGGATGCATTCATAAACCCATGCCTATCATTCATAAATCAAAAAATTAAACTCACTTGAATATAAATATAATCAATGTTATTGGAAAAAATGAAGCAAACACTTACCATCAAACCGATTGTGCACTTGTCAATGTTTTTCTTGGTTCTTTCTCCACCTACTCCTAAATGGTTTCTCATTCATTGGACAAGAAAATTGTATGCAGCTATGCCCCATGCGTACAAACCAACTCTAGATAAATTGTCCAAGTATGTTAAGAGAATCGTGGAGTCCAATAATTAGATATTGAAAATAGAAAATAATAAAAAACAAAAAAGATGTACAATCTACAAAAATTATTCAAGTCCTCATCACTATCCTTATATACATACTCAAAATTTTTTGCTATTTCAAATCTAGTTATATTCTATAGCTTTACAAAAAAAAGGCGGTCAAAGGTTGAAGACTTCATCTTTAATGTTATATCAACAGATTGCCCCACATGTGGCAACCCTAAAACTATAGAAAATTCAGCTGTAAAAAAAGGAACCTCAACCCCCTCCACAAAAAGGAATGACAACATTTTTGGGCCAAACCTTCTAAGTATAATTTCAAGCCGAATGAAACTTGAACTTAACTTAGGCATATCCATATATATAGAAAGGAGTCTTCTTCAATGCATCACAATATTTTGACTCCATCTTGGACTTCACAAGCTCTGATTTACTCTGAAAATATTGGGGAGAGCAATGAGAGTAGACCTCATAATGTCTTGGCTTTGCTACAATCAAATAAAGAAAAATTAGTCTATAAACAGATTGTAAACTAACACTTTTAGATAATGTGTACAGAAAACTTGAATGTTTTGTATTTCAGATGCTCCTAAAATGTATTTCAGAAACACATAATGTATATTACACTTTTAGTTAGTTTATACTATAGGCTAGAATGTTTTATTCTACAATTGCTTCTAAAATATAATGTAGATACACAGATTATATACTACACTTTCATTTAATATATATTGTAAGTTTAAATATTTTGTACTAAAGTTGTTACTAAAATATACTACAAATATAAAGATTATATACTACACTTTCAATTAATTTATACTGGAAGCTTGAATATTTTTGTACTATAAATGCTTTTAAAATGTACTACATATACAAAAATTATATACTATAATTTTATTTAATCTGTCGGTTTGAATGTTTTATATTACAGATGCTTTTAAAATATACTGCAGTTACACAGATTATATACTACACTTTTGTCTAATGTGTATTGCAAACTTGAATATTTATACTACATTTGCTTCTAAAATGTATTGCATGTACACAGAGTATATGCTACAATTTCATTTAATCTGCAAGTTTAAATGTTTTGTACTACAAATGCTTTTAAAATATACTGCAAATTATATACTACACTATTGCCTAATGTATATTGCAAGTTTGGATGTTTTGTATTACAGATAATATACTATCACTTTCAAATAATTTTACTGTATAATTTTACCATATAATTTTAGGTAGAAAGAAGTATAAACCCCAAAAGATGAAGTACAACTTTCATGCATTTCAAATACAAATAAAAAACTTTCCATCTCACAAAAAAAATCATATATATATATATATATATCAAATGGATTCAAGTGTTTAACAACTAAAAAAGGAATAAAAATTCTAAACATGTGAAAATAGACAAGAAATAAGTGTAACACTAAAAAATCATGGACATTTAAAACTGTAAATGCAAAAAACATACATTTGTTTCTTTTTATCACTTCTTTTTGTACTTTACTTCTTGTTGCAGCTGTTTTTCCTTCTATTGTTGCAGAAAAATAGCAAAAATTTTGGTTTTTTTTTTTTTTTTCTCTTCTCTTCTCCTTCTCACGTCAATGGCAGAGAAATGGTTTCGTGCCATCTTCTTCGGGCGCTTGGAGAAGTCATTGATTTCAGGGGACAAAAAAAAAGGGAAAATGTTCTTCTTGAAGTGAGAAACACATTTCTCAGGTATTTTTGTTATTTTTTTCAATTACAAAGCTAAATAGATTTTTCTAAAAGATATGGGGAATGATTTTTAAATTTTATGAAAAAATGAAGAATTTAGTGTATAAAAATTTAAATGAGAAATGAATGCTAAATTAAAAGTAGGGCTAAGAGTTTTTTTTAATTAACTGTATTAATAATGGCTTAATTTATTCATTGATACTCTTTTGTGCTGCCGAGTACTGACCTTTTACAGAGAAAATCCCACGTGTTGACGATGCCCATAATTACTGCGGATATAAGACAGATGCATTTACTACCACTACTCCTGCATGCTTTAATTTATTGTTCACTTCAATATACAGAAAAATAACGGGTACGTTTTTTGTGTGCTATTAGCACATGGATCATGGATTTGTGTATTGGATCTTCGTTCGGGTCGGGTCAGGATTTGCAATTTTTTTTAAAAAACAAAAATTAAAACGAATTGCTCTCAAGACTAAGGGATTGAATAAAAAAACGCCGTTGGTGTAATGCCATGCGGCCCTAGCCCGACATTACCCTTTTAGTACAAACGAAGACATTTGGATATATAAAATAAGATTGATAAAATTATAATAATATATTAGAATTACATTATTAAAGATAATATAATAGTATATTTGGTGATTAAGATTACACATTTTGGATATGTGTTTATTTTATGAATTCTTTGTATGAATACAAGGATAAAATAATTGGACCAAGCAATATTGTCAAATTTTATGAGTTTCATGGGTATAAGTGTCAAATAATTAGCTCTTTTTTTCCACCATGATAAAGGATTATATAATTTAAGCTAAATTGTGGGGGTTATTTATCAATTGATTTGTGGATTATAGACTGGGCCCTCTATTTATCAACAGCTTATTTCTTCAAAATTAAATATTTGATGGAGCTTGGTAATATAATTTATCAAGTTCAATTCATAACGTGACCTAGAGAATTATGTTTGATAATTTGATAATATTATTATTCACTATTATACTTTTATCTTAAAATTAGAGTTTGTCATATTTAATTGATTATCGGAGGGCTATCGAGGAACCTAATGCGTTGCGTATGATAGGATGGTGGAGAATAAATTATTCACTCGATGATTTGATTTGATTCATGAGAAAATTTTGTATGGGAATGTCAATTTTTAAGGAGTCTTTGTATCAATGATAAAGTAAATGTCTTATAATTAGGAAGTTATCGGTTTATATTTCATTAACTGTGGATATTAGTGTTTTCTATAGTAAATTTTTTATTATATTTGATAGTTCAATTATAACTATAGAATTGTTTGTATTTATGATTTTGACATTTATTTAAAATATATTTGACATTTTGATGTTGTCATAATAAAAAAAAGAAAAGAAACACCGGCCACATTTTAAAATTCAAAAGAAATACGTCTTTTTAGTTTCAATTGTTTATTTCAATTAATATTTTATTTTTTATTTTACATTATAAAAAAATATCAAATGCGTAAAAAAACTTAAAATATTCGGATAGTAATGCATACATCTAATATGTATTAATAAAATAAAATATAAAATATAATCTAAAGACATAAAAATTCAAAATATTTCTTAAGGAAGGGATCATAAAAATAATTATTATTAAAATATGGATGGACAAGATCCCATTCAGATTGATTCGAGCCAACACGCAGAGGGACACTAAATTTGTGCGTCCCTTTCCACCACACACACACACAAAAGAAATGAGCTTTATATATATGACTAGCGATTCTTACATGCAGTTTCGTTGCCTGTAAATAATATTTAAGTATGACATTTGTTTTGGGCAACATTTTCATCCTTTACAATAAAAGTTAATATATTACATAATAATAATTTTTATGGGAATCATTGGTTATATTTTCTCAAGACAAATCAAATATGCACTCATTTTCCCTCCAAATTATTAAAATTGATTTCCCAAAATACTCTCTCCTATCCTTTATTATCCCCAAAATTCCACCATTTTCCAATATATATATACATATAATATATATCATATATGTTTATTATTATTTTTACAATAAAAAATATTTAATTTTATTTTTACCCCAAAAATCCATCAAAAAGCATTGATTTGACCATTACAATAAAGAATATCTACCTCCAAAATGTGAACAAACATATCACCACTCTCCAAAATAAATTTCTAATTATTTCCCAAAATATAAATAAAAATTTAGCACATTTTCCAACACAACTTTTATATTCCCTAATCCCACTTTCAAAATTCAGTCCCCCAAAATGCATATCATAATCTAACATAAAACATGACCAAAACATTACCTCTATTATCATGATGTAATTTAAAAATTCTGTAAAATTTTATGATCAAAACACTATTAAATCAAAATAATAAATACATAACGAAATTAATACAACAAAATGATTTATTCTTTTAAGGTTGTAATAAAGGATAACATACCTCTTTGCTTATCTTTACTGCAATTTTAATTTCTCACAAAAAGATGGGAGGAGAAAACCTTAGAAAGACTCTAGCTACAGCCTATAGGAAGCGATCGAAGAGTGAGTTATGGATAATGGGACTAAGAGAACAAGAAAGGAAATGACTTATTGAGAAAGAAAAAATAGGAAATGAGTAGGAAAAGAACTTAAGCGTTAGTTACGTATATTATTTTCGAGTTACTTTAAGTAAAACACAGTTTGATGTAGTAGTATAAAAACAATCACTTTATGAGTATAAGAAATTTCTCTTTTTATATAACTAGCTGTTATGGAATATCCTCCCTAGGTGTATGAATTTAGTTTATCACATTATTTATGTTAATTATATTGATAAATAATAAAACACTCAATTTCTTTATATAGTCTAGATAAATGATAGGATAGTTTTAACAATAACTACGATGAATAATATGTAATATTAATTATCAACTAATATAAATACATATATAGCAAATAATTTTTATGTAAAAAGTTCAAAATGAAGAATATACGTGCTAATATATTCCATAATTTTTTTTCATTATATTTTGATCATACTACCTATGTTTTTTAATTTTAAAGGAAAATTGATAATGCATAATTTAGTGTAACATGATGTAACCTCTATTTTGAGTAGGTAAAAAAATCATTAAATTATATACATGACGGTTTTGACATTAAATACACAAACATTTTACTTATCATTAATCCTCACTAAATGTTTGCTATTTTTTCTCGGTCGCCATCTGTTGTACTTAATGAGAAAGTCCCTCTCCCCCCATTAAATATGTTGTAATTGGCACTCATTTAATTAATATTTTAGGGCTAATTATATGTTAAAAAAATATTTTATTTCTTTGAATTAGTACCAATTATTAATTGGAATTCATAGATGTTTAAAGTGTGAAAATGGGGTATAATAAGCATAAATTCTATAAGTGGGAGTTGTCCCACATTGGAATCAAGATAAAGATGTGAGGACTCGTGGTAGTATAAAATAATTTTGGCAAGTCTTTTGTTCCACATTGAAAGTTGAACAAAAATGTGAAAAACTATGGCAATATAAAGAAGCCAATGTATCCTACATTGGAATTCTTACAAAAATGCTCCCCTCATGGTGCTTATAAATTAGTCTATTGAGTGTAGGCTAATATATTACAAATTCTCTTCTATCCCTCTATATTTAATAGCATTGTTTACCATTTTCTGGCAACTGAGTGGTGGTCAAGATGAAGCTTTACAGAGTGCACCAGAAGGCTTCTAAGATAGTGATATCCTATAGGAAGTTTTGCTGCACTCTTTGCATTGGTAGGGGCGATATTTCCTTCAAGACAAACCATATTCTGGTGTTTCAGTCTAAGTTCTGTTACTATATAGAACTTTGAGATAAGTTCTCAATTTATATACTGACCTATGTATTTTTGTTTCTATATGCCAAACTGGTATTGCTGTTTGCCATTTTCTGAAATATTTTGAATTCTGGTTTCACAAACACTGTCCTTTCATTATAAACTATTTTAAAATCTCTTTATGAACTATTGTTTATAATCTGTGCTTACAACAGTCTTGGAGAAATTATTTTTAGTGTTTGTTTAAACTACTTATTTGAAAATGGCTTCTTTATTTGCAAGTGGTTCTAGTGCTAGTTCATTGTTGTTCTCAAAAGTAGACCTTTTTGGCTTGCCAGAAAAGTTTAGGGGCTAATTTTTCAAACATTGGCAACAATGAATGAATATCTAATTCACAATGAAAGGTCTTCTTTCAGTGCTTTTAGTGACTAGACCTGAACCAATTGATATTGTCCCCAAAACAGCTGAAATAGCTTAATGGACTAAGAAAGATTAGTTTTGTCGAGGGATAATTTTGTTGTCATTATCAAATGTTCTCTTTGATGTTTATTACTTGGACTAGTACACCGCTGAATTGTTGTGGGATAAGTTGACCAGAAATATAATACTGAAAAACAAGGGCTTGAGAAGTATTCTATTTCCAAGTACATGAAGTATTAGATGGTTGAGAGAAAGCTTGTAATTGAATAGATGCACGAACTGATCAATCTTGTGAATGCTTTTGCTAATGCTGAGGAAGTTTCTAGTCATGTTTATAGTGGATAAATTTCTCAAATCTTGGGAAAATTTTGGAATGACACTTAAGCATGAAAAAGGAAAGCTGTCCTTGGATGATCTTATGATTGCCATAAGCATTAAGGAAGAACATCGGAATCAAACTCATGAAGTTCTGATTGAGCACCAACCTAAGGCAAATATGGTAACTGTAGGGAAGAAAAAGTTTAATAGAATGAACTAAATGAACTCGAACACTAAAACTATAAATAAAGGTAAAACCAAGGCCAACCAAAAACCAAAAGCAAACAAACCATGCTGGAATTATGGACAAGTAAGCCACTAGGCTAAGGAGTGTCCCTTTAAGAAAGCCAAGGCTAAACTTGAGTCTGTTGGCCCAGCCCTAGTCAACATGATTGTGGGGGAACCCAGTGAAGCCAGTGCTCTAGAAATGATTGTTGATGGGTATGTTTCTTTGAAAACCAAACTCTTTTCTATTTATAAACCTTTTGATTAGTTAATTGACAATGGGGCAAATGTGCACATTTATGTTGATAAATTGCTATTTATGTCTTGCCAGTCAATCAATAGAAATCCGTGATGATGGGAAACTCAAGTGTCGCTAAAGTACTTGGGATAGGATGTATGGACCTGAAGTCTTCTTCGAGGCACATATTATCTTTACTGAGGGTGCACCATGTTCCAATGATTAGTAGAAATATAATAAGTGGTTCTGTGAAAGTTAGGGAAGGTTGTGAACTTACTTTTAAGTTCAATAAAGTTGTAATTTTGCATTATGGTTATTTCATTGGAAAGGGTTATTTGTTTGATAGATTATTCAAAGCATGAGTTGAAAATGTTGGTTCAAACATAAGTAATATTGAGTATTTTGAATTTCTTTTTTGTGAATATTGTTGAATGTTCCACTGTTTGGCATAATCGTTTAGGTCATTTAAATTTTGATTCTGTTAAATGCATGATGAACTTAAATTTAATACCTCAGCTTAACATTCAACATAGTTATAAATACAAAGTATGTGCCGAGGCTACACAAGTAAGAAAACCTTACTAATCTATTGAAAGGAATTTTGAAATACTTGAGCCTGTGCATACAAATATTTGTGCGTTCAATGGGATCCTAACAAAAAATTAAAAAAGATACTTTATTACCTTTATAGATGATTGTAGTAGATACTGTTATGTTTATCTATTAAAACATAAAGATGAAGCACTTGAAAAATTTATCATTTTCAAAAACGAAGTTGCAAATCAAACTGGTAAAAAATTTAAGTGATTAAGATCAGATAGAGGTGGAGAGTATGAGTTGAATCAATTTGATGAATATTGCCAAACTTTGGTTGGTATTATTCATGAAGAGACTTCTCCTTACTCTTCCTCATCTAATGGGGTGGTAGAATGAAAGGATATAACCTTTAAAGATATGATCAATAGTTTACTTTTAAATTCTAGATTGCCTAAATATATGTAAGGAGAGGCTTTGAATATAACTTGCCATATTCTGAATAGAGTCCCTCTCAAACTTAAAGAAAGTACTCCATTTGAATTCTGAAAAGGTAAAAAACCTAGCTTAAAGTATTTTTGAGTGTGGGGCTATCTTGCAAAAGTTGTAGACCTCAAACACAAAAGGAAAAAGCTTGGTCCCAAAATTCTTGATACGGTCTTCTTGGGCTATGTGGAAACAAGTTATGCATTGAGATTTCTAGTAATTAAGTCTGAAATCCTAGGCATAGAGGTTAACACAGTAGAGGAATTTTATGATGCCATGTTCTTTAAGGACGTATTTCCAATGAAGACTGGAATACTTCAAGAAGTTTCTTTAGATTTAGTTCTTACATCAACTTTTATTCTTGATCATATGGAAAAGATGTCAAATGTGCGGGTTAATCCAAATAGTTCTGGTTTAGCATCCGTTGGAGTTGAAGAACTAGATTAACCCAGATAGAGTAAAAGAGCTAGGATCATCAAGGATTTCGGAAGTGATTTCATCACTTACAATATCAAGGATGATCTTGTGACCTTCAGGGATGTTATGGCTTTATCTAAAGCTAAGCATTGGAAGGTAGCTATTAAAAGTGAGATAGATTCCATTGTCTCTAATGGGACATGGGAATTAGTCGATCTATCTTTTGGGTGTTCTACGATTGGAATTAAATAGATCTTTAAAGAGAAACTCAAATCTAATGGAACCATTTATAAGTTTAATGTTAGGTTAGTTGCCAAAGGCTTTAGACAAAAAAAGGGAATAGACTTCTTTGATACCTATTCCCTGGTTGCTTGATTGACTATAATTAGAGTGTTTATAGCACTGACTTCTATATATGGTATCCCAATTCACCAGATGGATGTGAAAATAGCCTTTTTGTATGGTGATCTCGAGGAAGAGATTTATATAGATTAGCCAGAGGGATTTGTAGCTTCTACTAATGAGCAAAAGATTTGTAAGCTTGTTAAATCCCTTTATGAATTGAAATAAACGCCTAAGCAGTGGCACGAGAAATTTGACAAAATTATTTTATCATTTGGTTTTAGCATAAATGATGATGATAAGTGCATTTACTATAAGGTTAAAAGTGATGATTATATTGTACTATACTTATATGTGGATGATATCTTATTGATTGGTTCTACCATTAAAATTATCAGTGAGATAAAATCATACTTGAAAAGTAAGTTTGAAATAATGGATATGGATGAAGTTGATGTGATTTTTGGACTTAAGTTGATTCGGTCTACTGAGGGTATAGCCATTTCCTAGTGTTATTATGTTGAGAAAAGTATTGAGAAATTTGGCTATAAGTATTGTAGAATCATTAAGACACCATATGATTCTTTTGTGGCTCTTTCCAAGAATAAAAGCAGTATTCCTGCATCTCAATTGAGGTATTTTGAGATTATTAGGAGCTTGCAATATCTTGTAAATGGCTTAAGACCAGATATCTTATTTGTAGTCTCAAAGCTAGTGAGATATACAAGTTGTCCCAATCGAACCCTTTGAAAGGCTTTAGATAGGTTACTTTGATATCTTAAGGGCATGGCATCACTTGCTCTGGATTATGGTAGATTCCCCACAGTACTTGAGGGATATAGTGATGCTAGTTAGATAGCCAAAACCTTCGATATTAATAGGGGTATATGGTATGTATTTACCTTGGGCGGATGCGCTGTCTCCTAAAAGTCTTTTAAACAGACTTTGATAACTCGGTCCATATTTGAGGTAGGGTTATGTACTTTGGACACAATTGGAACGAAGCCTGAATGGCTACATGGGTTGATAGTCCAGTTACCCATGGTTAGTAAGTCTTTTTCTATGATAGCAATGTATTGTGATAGTTAAACCATAATTGCAAAGATTGAAAGTTTAAAGTATAATCAAAAGACCAAGAGATACATCCAAGTTAGACTAAAGTTTATAAAGGAACATGTATCTGATAGGATTATGGCCAGTGATTTTGTTGGATCTAAAGACAATAGGGCCAATTTTTGACCAAAGGACTTAAGTTGTCCTTATTCTAAAAATTCAGGTTGGGGATGGGATTGAAATCTCATTAGTGATGCACCTGTAGTGTCAACCCAACCTACCAAGTGGAGATCCCATAAGGAAGGTTCAATGTAGTTTAAACAACCTGTTGAGTGCGTCAAAGTGCACCTACACTTGACTGATTCTTTAATATCTGAGTCTATCCCCTAGCATACCTGGAAGGTGTTTTTACTGCAAATAAAGTAAGAGTTCTAACTCTGAATGGGGTCAAGTCATATTGATAAGATGCAAGCAGTGCATCTTTGGAGATACCCAACCACTACAAGAGTACAGGGCTTCAGAGACGAAAAAATTTGTCTCTACATTCCAATTTTCCATCTCAAACTAAACTTTAAGATTAAAATTTTTGTCTCAAAATATGTTGATGATGCTATTGTGGCTAATCCACAAGATGGAAAAAAGTTTGTTGGTAAATTCTAAGATAGAATTTTTTCCATCTCAATTTTTGTCTTAAATAATGACTAATAATTTTTAATTTGAAAATGTATCTATCTTTAATTCCATTTTATCTCAAATTTGTCTCTAAAAGTAACAATTTGATATTCAAACTATCCATTATTTATCTCAAAATTGTCTTCAATTCCATATCTCAATTCGTTTATGAACCATCTTTGATCTATCTAAAAAGTGTCTTTAATTCTATCTATAATTTGCCTCTAATAATCATATTTGATGGTTATTTTCTTACAAATTTATAGATAAAATGTTTTATTTCCAAAATGAATGCTATAAAATAGAATATACACCAGCTCATCATCCAACTTCATATTTAATTAATCGATAAGCTAACTAAATAAAGTCATTAGTATATAATCTTATAAGACCACAAAATAAAAGTATGCACATCAAATCATTAATTGTTCAAATAAAATAGTTCAAAATTCTAACATAGAAAACTCAGCCAGTGCTATTAGTCATAATCGGAGGAAACATTGGCCTATTGGCCTAGACTTGCCAATGCCCTAGAATTAAGACATTAAAATGCTGTTAAAATTATAGATAGACAAATTGATTCCAAAGGTTCTTTGAATGGTAAAAATCTCGACAGGATGAAACTTATCCTAAATATGCCTTATGAGGCTTAAAAACAAGATGGTAGAGTTTTGCTGCATCAATGTAAAATCTTAATGCAGTCATATGTTGATTCAACCATTGAAAATTGAACATGGTGGCGGAAGGATAGATGGATGGCATTCTAAAGATGTCTCCTTACTTTATATAAACTTTTACTCAATTGGGACTAATAGCAAATGCATTTCTCCCTACAAAACCAAAAAAACTACATATATTAAGGGATGAGAAGTTTAAGGTTGTTCATGACAAAACAAGAATAAGAAAATAAGTAACCTTAGCCAAACACCCTCTGAATTGCACCAATATGTCAAAGATGATAGGTAGCTGAATTCAGATTCAAGGGCAAATCTAAGGAAATTACTGTGACACTTGATCTAAGAGACTTCCAAATATAGGCATATACTAAATTATCATAAAGAAACTATCCCATGTTCTTTATATACATGATAAAAAACTCTCATGAATTAAGCATATTAAACCATTTCAAATATATGCAAGGGTTGCAAATGCAATAAATGAGAGAATATAACCAAACTACCCATTGACTCCAAAAAAAATGTATCTCCACAAAGAATAGAAATCAATATTTGGAATTGTAGTTTAGTACCAACCTTTATAGAAGAGTCAAGCAGCAACAGCTTGTTGTAACTTTCTATGTGCCCACTTCCTGATCCTCTTTTTAAGCGCTGGTCCAAAGTGCCTTATTAGCCCCTGAACTAGTTCTACATGAACTGGGTGAGGTAAAACAAGTTTTGTGTTTAAATTGAATAAGGGATGGACCTATTAGACCTACACCATATCTATTCTATCAACATACCTCACAGAAAAAATAAAAACAAAACCAAGATTATCATCTTATATTATCCTTAGTCCCTCAGTCAAAAAAACTTCAAAGTTTTAATTCAAGATTTTTTCATTGCATAAGCATCTTATATATATAATAAATAAATAAGAAATTTGTGTAGACAAAAAATAATGCTTGCTGGATTCCCATCTAGAATATCAATAATGAAACCTAAAAGAAAGAGGAATCATCCAATAAAGGTATAGTAGAGGAATATCAATGATAGGCACAATATCGCCTAGTGTAAGAGATAAATTAAAAGACCAAATGACATCATGGATTCATGGTATACAAAAATTAGCTTCAAACCTAGATTATTGTTCCTCTTGTTTTTGTTCCTGTTCCTTGAGTGGTGTGCTGCACTTTTATTACCTATACAAAATTCCATTTACATGTTATTTTGAGCCATAATCATAACTTTATAATGAATAGCACACATAAAGAACACCATAAAACATAAAAATAAAATTTATGGGTGAAAAATTACCTAATAAAATTTTCTTGCATTGCATCAACATTCAATAGCAATCCAAAGACCATGTCATAATAAAGCTCTCATCGTGGTTTTGCCAAACCAATTTTCATGGCATGCCTCATAGTAAAACTAAGAAAACAAATAGGAAAGCATAGAAGACATCACTTATATTTATGGACTTGTCCATTTTTACACTAATATTACTAGAAAAGATTTTAGGATAAGAAGATTTTTAAAGCATAAAAAGGCAGTTGATTCTTGAGTCTTGACTATAACTCAAGTAACAAATTGTCTTTTCATAACTTTTCAAAATGAATGCCATCCATGAGTGATAAGATCAGCATAGTTAACCAGAGAAGCATACAACACAAACCCTGTGTAGTAAGCAAAAATGAAGCACACCTCGTATATAAATTACTGTAGCCTAATAAACATAAAAGAATTCTTGCCCCAACTTATATAGTAATGAGTAAGTTTGCATGTCCCAAAATTTCCACAGTGGCTGTAGAGATGGAAGTCAAATTCAACTAGATGAACAATCGGTTTGTCCACCTCGGTTCCTTAAAGCATATTCATTCCTACAAGCTAGCTGGTGAGGATTGTCATAAATAGTTTCCTCTAAATCAAGTATCTTGACACAAAGTACCGATTTGTGAATGTTAGCATTGAAAAAAAAACTTTGGCATGATATAGAAAGGGTAATTAACACAATATAAATGTGATTCTGTGTCCTTGGAGCATTATTTAGCATTCATAATATGTGTACCAACAATCTATCCAAATCAATTTATACCAAAACATGTACTAAGAAATATGAATTTCCATGCTAGAGAGAGTAAAGCAATAGAGCAGAAGTTTCATCAGCCAAACTCATGTAAAAAGTGTCCGATAGAGAAGCAAAAGGTAGCCTCACAAGTGAACTACTGTGTGCATTCCCCGCAATAGCAATGTGACTAAATTCTATATCCCAAAATTCTCTGATTTGTATAAAGGGTCTTCCCAAAAATATGTTTCACAAAACCATAATAAAGTTGGCATAAAAGTATACTAAATTGATATTATTCACATAACAATAATAAAAGTCAACTGAATTGATATATATCATAATGATGGTGGCTTCTGCGGAGGACGTGATAGATATGCCTTTAAGTCTTTTCGTCTATTATTTCCAATAAGACAACTCAAAAACAACTCTCCATTTCCAATATTATCCATGTTCATCTCTTTCAAACTATCATTCAAATCCATGGACTCAAGAAAATAAGCAATATCTAAATTCAAGAGAGCACAGATAACTGACCGAGAGTTAGAGAGAAAAATGCTAGGGAAGTAGTTTTTCAAAGTCTCCTTGTCCCCTTTTTTAGCTCTAAAATTTGATTTTATCTTAATCATTTCATTGAACACCTTTTGTGTTGGATGTGCAACATCCCCTTTATTTGATCCTTTAGCATTATTCGCCTCCTCATTGAATTTCTCTTGGAGCAACTTGAGCCCTTCTTCAAGCAACTCTAGTTTTGACCTATGAGATTCTAACTTACTTTGTAGTTTCTCCATCCCTTCCTTGATTTTTGAAATTTCTGCTTTCCAAACTGATTTGAATTCCTCAACGAATTGGCATTTCATCAATTCTAACTCATCTATGGCTACCTCATGTGGATCTTTGGTTGATGTATAGAATGAATTCTCCATGGGTGTATCAATTGGACCATGCTCCATTGTCGTAGAAGGCTGCCCAAGTTTCAGATAGCTTTGATACCACTTGTTATGAATGCCACTATATCCGTAGGAGCCTATGCCTCAAGATGATGTAGTCTGGTCAATTCCTTAGGCGCTCGATTGGAATCAAATGATGAAAATGTGGTTTATAGAGTGATTATAGATAGGAGTTTAGGAAAGATTGATAAGAACATGATAGAGGGAGATACAGATTGATAAAAGAGAAATAATAGAAAAGAGGATGAGAGAGAGAGAGAGAGAGAGAGAGAGAGAGAGAGAGAGAGAGAGAGAGTGCAAACTCCAAAAAGGATTTATCATTTTACTACAATAATAGTACACTATATTATCTAATTAATTTTGTAAAACTTATAATTAAAAAAAATTATAATTAAATGTCTACTCCTAAAATTTGTTGAGAAAATGTTTTAAGTGAAAAAATTGATATAAGTATTTTTTTCTAAAAATTTTTATTGTGTCATTTTAAGTGTTATGATTCACAAATCTAATTGTAATAATAAAAATGAGATTATTTATAATTATAAGAATTCATTCTTAAAAGTATAAATTAATTTAAAAAAATTAATTTTTAATAGAAGTTAAATAATTTTTTTACATAGTTTATTCTTATAGGAATGGATTAAATTTGTCCAAGTGGATAGCTTATTATTTAATAACTAAACCAAGTCCCAATGAAATTTTAATTCAAACTTAAAATTATGAAAATAATTTCTTGTAATAAATTTTGTATTTATTATAATTATTTTTGCAATTTCTTATAGTGTAGGTTTTAGTACAATGTCATAATATTTTCTCAAAAGTTAAATTACAATATTATTTTACATATATGAAAATTAATTAATTTATTAAAAGTAATGCTTATAAAAATTTAAAGAAAAACAAAATTATTGCTGAGCAAAATTTTGACAAGAACAAAACTTAAAAGAACATATTGGAACAAAACTTAAAAAGCACATATTATAAAAATAAAAATTTATATATTTATTGTCTCCAATGTATATAGAAATTAAACTAAGACAAAGTTTTGTTTTTAATCTATCTCAAGAATACATAATTAAAATGAATTATTTCTGTTGGTAAAATAACTTTTAAAAAAATAATAATTTTAGATGGATTAATGACAGAAATATTTCATCTATAATTTTAGTCTCTAATTTGTCTATTTTTTTGTCACAATGATTATTTTTTTGTCCTTTTTTTATAAATTTAAGACAAAATTGAAATTTTGTCTATATTCCGTCTTTAATCTGTTCAAATTAAAGATGAAAATTTTTTCGTCTTAAAAATTCCGTCCTTGATACCTTGTTTTCTTGTAGTGAACTAAGTGAATGTAGTCGTTTGGCCGCGATTAGAGGAAAAGGATTATTCCTTGAAAACATTCATGATACAGGATTGGGACACACGGCCGTAATGTGTAAAAGCTAAAGATCATTGCATAACCATATAGCTTGTTGTTACCAATAGACGCCAACACATCCAAGGGTCAAATTCAAGTCTTAGATTCATTTGTCCCTATGGTGGCATTAGTTGGATGACTTAGGTAGTAGTTCAAATTAGAAGGTACCATTACTGAAGTAAGTTATGATAATCCTGATAATCCAACACTATGAATTTGTGGGGGATTATTATAATTGGCACCCATTTAATTGATATTTTGGGGCTAATTACATGTTAAATAAATGTTTTATTCTTTGGGTTAGTGCCAATTATTGGTTGGAATCCATAGATGTTTAAAGTGTGAAAAAGAGGTATAATAAGCATAAATTCTATAAGTGGGAGATGTCCCACAATGAAATCAAGATAAAGATGTGGAGACTTGTGGGAGTATAAAATAATTTTGGCAAGTCTTTTATCCCACATTAAAACTTGAACAAAAATGTGGAAAACTATGTTAATATAAAAAAGCCAATATATTCTACATTGGAATTTTTTCAAAAATGCTCCCCTTGTGGCACTTATGAATTAGTCTACTGAGCGTAAGCAAATATATAACAAATTCTCTTCTATCCCTCCTTTATATTTAAAGTGTTGTTTATCATGTTCTGGCAATTGAGTTGTGGTCGAGGTGAAGCTTTCTGAAGTGCACCAAAAGGCTTATGAGACAGTCATATCCTGGAGGAAGTTTCGCTGCACTCTTTGCATTGGTAGAGGTGATAATTCTTTTAAGGCAAACCATATTCTAGTGTTTCAGTTTATGTTTTGTTACTATACAAACTTTGAGATAAGTTCTCAATTTATATGCTGATTTTTGTATTTTGGTTTCTATATTCCAAATTAGTATGTTTGCTTTGGTTTATGCTTACGTTAAACTGAATTACATTTGAATAATTTGGAATATATGTATTGTTTTTTGCCATTTTCTGAAATATTTTGAATTTTGGTTTCACAAACATTGCCCTTTGATTATAAACTGTTTTATAATATCTTTATAAATTGCTATTTATAATCTGTGCTTACAACAAAATAATCCACTTCTCCTCCACTCCAACAACCCACTCCTCCATATACTCATAGCATCTGGTAATTGTCTATTGGAAAAGAGACTAAGAGGGTGTTTGGCAGCTTATTTAAAAGGTCTTAATAGTTTTTACATCTTATAAGATGTTTTTAGTACTTTTAAAATGTTAGATCTTTTTTCAAAAATAAGTTCTAAAAATAAGATCATGAAGCTTATAAGATATTAGAAATGGTAATTTTGGAATTAAAATGATTAAAATTAAGAGAACTTGTTAAGATCTTAAAAATAAGTTTGGAACTCCTTACTTTTTTTAGAAAAAGTTTAAAAGCTCTTAACATTTTATTATAGGAGTTTATAAGTTCTTTTCTAAAAGAAATTATCAAACAATTTTTGATATTTTATAAGCTTTCAAATGTCTTATAAAATATTTTGAGAGGCTCATAAACTTACCCAAATACCCTATAATTACGACGGAAGTTGTGTTTCGTGAGGAAACCAAAATAATCTGTTTTTATCCCCCAAAACATGATTCTTCATTTTTCTTTTTTATTAAAAATTTTTCAAATTGTGGGTTTTCATCAATTCCTTTCTCTTTGGTTCGTTTTTAGTGTAAGATGTCAATTAGAAAAAATTGAAGTGCACATTTCTTTTCTTACTCTTTGAGTAGGTTAATTTACAAATTTCATTTTACATGTTTGAAACTACCATTTATAGAACGTATATAAGAAAGATTGAAGTAATTAAAGCCATGAGTAAGGTAGCTTTATAAATTTGCAATTCTCTTTTGTCCCTTTGCCTGTATATTTTGTCGTCCGTTCCACATTTTCTCTATTACCTATGTGTTTTCTTTTTCTAAATAGATGATTTCGTAATATGTGTTTTCACTTTTACTTTTTCTTTTTCTTTTGATGTGTTTAGCAGCGTTTGGTGAGATTATTCATAGCGCTCAACTTTCCAAATAGATGATTTCGTAAAATTGCTTTAATTTGAATTATAAATTCTTTATTTGGTGATCACGTGCTTTCAGCTTGAATATTAAATTATTTTTTAATAGAAATAAAAATTTAGAAGTAAATGAGAATTCGATCTGGGTCCTTAACTAAAGTGGGCATTCATCATTTTCTTCAACAATGAGGTGTTGAGTGAAAAAGAAATTGGATAAAGAAAAAAGAGATTCAAATTTAATGAATATGTTTACTTTTGTTCAATTGCCTTTTTTTGTGCAACACCAGCGAGTTATTCTAAAGAACTTAGAAATAACTGACAATTTGATCCTTGGTCCCTAAATTAAGCGGACATCTTGTAACATATCTTATAAGATTTTGATGAGCTTATAATAAGCTCACCCAGCACCCTATTAGTCGAGATTTGCTGCTTTAATTTGGACCCATGATTAATCCTTTCCCTTAATCATGTTTTTTTGCCTTTAAACATGAAAATAAGAATATATATAATGCTAATACACAACTAATATCAACCATAAGAAGGGATCAAATACTGAAAATTGTCTTAAAATTTCCCGATTCTTTAAATTTTCATCATTTTCCAACATGAGTTGCTGAGTTTTATGGCCTCCTTACCAATTTTTATATTATATCATTATTTTTTGTAAATTTATTATAATTGGACCATCTTATTTCTTTCATTATGTGGCCAATTATTATCAAATTTGTGATGGAGAGATTGTGATATTCTTTTAAAATGGTCAAATTCTCTCTCTCTCTCTCTCTCTCTATATATATATATACACACACACACACATATATGCCATTTTTTTGTTGGTTTACAATGGGATTATGAGTTTAGATATTATTCTTACATGAATTTGAGTTTAATTAGTTCTTAATCTCTTTATAGTCGTGTATATGATTGATGTGAGTTAATGGCTATTTTATTTTAGAGTTATAATCAACCATCAAAATTTGCACATAGAAATATAATCATGAAATTAGAACAATAATAGCAAGTGAATATGACACTTCATTTATCTAACTTAGACTTACTTTGATTTTTGTGCGTTTTGATTCATTATTTGATAGGTTATAATTTTTGAACAATAATAGCAAGTGAAGATGACACTCCATTTATCTAACTTCGATTTACTTTGATTTTTGTGCGTTTTGATTCATTATTTGATAGGTTATAATTTTTTAATTAAAAGTATGATTATGATGATTAGTTATTAGTTCTATGTTGATACTTTCAATACAAATCAACAATATCCGCATCAATCTAAGTCCACGACTTCATAATTGTGTTAACAATCATATGAAATACATATTACTCTAGTTGATCGTTGTCCTTTGTTTCGTAAGAGATGCTTCTTAATTTTACGGAATCCAAAATTATGTTATATTGAGTTAGCTATTTGATAAATGAGACACATCAAACAATTTAAGATCCTATTATTGAGAAAATGGTATGATTTTTCTCAAATAACATGTAGCGCCCCATTCAAAAAGTGCCTACTTCGAGTTGAGGTCACAAAATTCAAACAAAATATGCACCTTCAAAAATTTTCAATTCAAATAATTCCATAACAACTCAAAAATGATTGATGTTAATTTACTATTACATTCTGCTACATAACATTCCGCAATAACACTAGCTCAAAAACCTATATGTACACAAATCATCTACATATATTGTATCAATTTTGGGCTTACATACCTAAAGCATTAAACAACACCTACAATCTTACTAGTACCAAAACTATAGGAACATAACAGTTACATGCCACATCATTGAGTTCTACATATACATATCCATTGGTTTGTTGCTAGACATCGACCATGGAGATTAGATGCCTTTTAGCTAATAGAGATTAATTGAAAGAGTTATTAGTTTAAATGAGTTTAAACTAATGTGAATATTTTTATATTCAAAACATCATAGTAAGTTGTGAGCCCATGTCCAATAAATGGATGAACCTAATGGGTTACACACAAAAATATAAGGAAACTCTTATGCAAAGTCCTCGCTTTTAATGGTGAATCATTTTGTGGTTGATTTTAATGGATCCTTTAGGCAGTCTAGAAGCTGATATTTTCAGTCACAAAGCTGCAGTTCTAGAGGTGATTTGGTGTAGCAAATTTTTTAATCTTTGGAGCATTGAAAGGGAAACAGTTGAATCCAACCATTGGAGCTTGTAGATCATTCTTCGGAGGAGTCCTTTGTGCCATCAAGCGAAATCCTTTGTTTTTGCTTACAAAGGTAAATTTTTTGCCTTCAAGTTGTCAATTCATGCTTAATTATGATCCTTGGGAAGGTGATGATTGATTTTATTTTTGCCTATTTTTGGTTTTAATATTTATATCCTAATCCTTCTCTATCTTTCTTCAAATACATATCCAATTCAAATTAACAAACCCTAAGGAACTTTTTACTTTTGACATATCCTTTGATCATCATGGACTAATTATAATCTCAATTTTGGGTAGGATTAACTCCTATTGCCTCCCATGGAGTCATGTGCCTAGTAATATCCCAGTCTCTACATCAAGCTTTATATTTACCAGTTTGATATAAAATTTACATTCTTCATGTGTTCAAGTCAATTATCACCCTTAGTTGATTCACTAATGGACTTGCTATTCAAGAAACTTTTGTACTTTTGTTACGTTTTTTGACCATATTTGATTGCCTATAGCCTTAATTCTAATAGGATTAAACCCTAAATGTTCACGAGACTAAACACAGATACTGTATGCCTCATCCTTGCTTCTTAGTAATTTAAATGCTTGTTTGGTTTCATTTTCAAAACCTCTTTTAACATTTTCTACTATTTCAAAAATAAAATTCATTAATTTATCACATTTTCACCCATCATCATTTTCATTTTCAAAACACATTTCCTCGTAACCTCTCTCTCTCTCTCTAGTCCATTATTTCTGTCTCTCTCACTTTTTCAATAATTTATCCAAATACAATCTCATTTTCAATTCATTTTTACTAACTACTTTTCAATATTTTGAGAATGATGAAAATGAAAATTGAAAATAAAACTAAAACTAAATGGGTGCTAAAAGTTTCCAACAAGATCACTTTAAATCAATTCTAACAATTCGGACAATTCCCTATATAACATATTTACAAATATTGTGAGAACTTGAATTAACCTCAATAGTATCATCTCAATTCGTAATATTTATATCACAAGTAGAATGTTGTTCCCAACCCATCTTCTCCCCAAATTTTCATTTTATAGTATCCTTTCCTTAGTTTCAATCTTAAACAAACCTTAATACCTACATTAGGTAAGATAACTTATATGGAAAGAGATATTATGAAACACAATGCATTTCATCATGCTCTTACTATTGTTTTGTCAATCCTTATTAAAGATACAAGGTCCTTCCTAAAGTAAGCAGTATATTTAATTCCTTTTTTCATTACGTTAACTCAATATTCCTATTTCCTTGCATTCCTTAATTCATATCTCTATGTTCTACTTGTTTGATCTTTTCAATCATTTCGAAGGGTGGAGTTTCTAGTAATTTCTTAAGGCCATCCTTCATAGGGTTTTCGCTATATTTCCAAGATTAACAATCTAATTCGCTCATTAATAGGGTTGCAGGATTTATCGTCCCATTGCAATATGAATTATGCTACATGTCCCCATGCCTTTGAACCAGTCAACGAAATGAGGTAAGGTCCGTTGTTATCTCAAATTCTTCCAACAAGAAAGTTTTTACTTAAAGTGTCTCCATTGCGATCTTTAGGCATATTAGTTCAGTTGATTGATGATCATCCCCTCTGATTTAGTTGACATACGATCACGTTTATGCTTTAGGATGTTCTAGTGGTGTTATATCCTGTCGTACCATGATTTTTAGCTTTATAGAACAAGCTCGAGTTTGTTTAGTCCCTAACATTCGTCTTAAATATTAATAATATCAAGATGGCTATTTTCTTCAAGAAAGTGTAGGATATCTAAATGTAAGGCAAAATTCCTTAGACTAGAAATTAGTATATATATAATTTAGTTTAGTTCTCAAGAATATTTCGACTATTTATCGATCTAGTGGAGGGTTGAATTATGATGGGCAAGGCTTACCCAGTTCAGTATGTCATCCTTAAAAATGAAATATTCTATCATACTCGATTTGTAGCGCTGACTAGTTATACATATGTGTATGTATATGCCTGGACTATTTCTTTAATTGGTATACATCATGATTCTCTTTTTCTCTTGTTGAAGCCAGGGTGTGCTTTTCCATTTCAAAGTATTGGTTCCATTCTCATCCACGTCTTCGACATCCTCAAATTAGAGGAGAGTGTTCTATTAAAACACTAATCTTTATCTTCTATCCTTATTTCTTTCCTACCACGTTAACAACAGGTTCTTCTTCTTTTTTTCCTCATTCTTTGCTTTTATTCTTCCAACTCCCTTTTAATTGATTTCTGTGCCCTTATTTATTATTTCCTACATCCCACAACTAGTTACACCTTTTCTCTTTAAATTTACAATATTATTTTCCAGAACTTCACTTGTCATCGGCGATCATCCTTTCTTTCCTATCCTCCTTCATTTTGCAACCACACAAATCAATGGTCATTGTTTACACACTAATTTCCCCATATAGCTATATCATTTTAATCATACCATACAAACTCGTCAAATATTAATAAACCTAAATGATCTTCTAATTATCAAATGCAACTCCGCCTAGGACAATCCTCAACTTACAAACTCAAGATCTCATAAAACACATCTATATGTGATATATTTTCCTAAATTTCACTCTTTCAAAATTCAAAGAGTCATGTGCTTGACATCATTGGAATATTAGATCATACACTAGCCATTCTAGGAATATTTATTTTCATCATTAATTACTTTAAGGTTCCATAACCTATGATCTAAAATTCCTATCATTAGGATTAGGGTACAATTTTTCCTATTTTTTGGAATATTGGTTCTTAGTCGTCGTCACTCTATTTGATACCCTCAAGTTTCATTAAGGAATTATGTCTTATCAAAACACCAATCATGATTCTCTGTACCTGATTTCCTTTGTATTGTATTAGTATTCCCTTTTTTATCTCATCATTTCCATTTCATGTCCTCATCTCCCCTTTTCATTATTTCTATGTCCTCATTTAATATTCAACTTTCAAAATTTCATAGTTACCATACAAGTTACCTATCACCTACAGTTGGCATTACACTATTTTCATTGAATTCATAATATAATTTCTTACAACTTAGTATTTTACAGACAATTTCCCTTTTTTCCCATTATTCATTGTCATTTTGCAATTATACTGATCAATTTTGATTGTCAACACACCAACATTCCTCTTAGTTTTCAATAATATCTCATAAGCATCATATTTCATGGCTAACATCCCATTTTCTCCTTATATTTACATTATTGTTCCTCATAGATTTCATCTCATATGCAATTTTCTTCTTTTCAATCTATTCTCATTTGTAGTCATACGAATCAATTTCATCATCACCATACTAACCTTTTTTCATATAACCATGTCACTTAAATCTCGACCATATGTATAGGTTAATCGTCATTTATCCCAAAATTTACCAAATATATATATGTATATATACACATCTTAGATAATGCTCCACTTATCATATTCAACTTTCACGAATGTTGCTTGCTCAACAGTGTAATTCCCAAAATCACTATTTGCTTACCAATTACATTTCTTCCCAAAATAATCTTTGGCTCATTAAATTCAACCTTCACAAATATTGTTCACATAATGCTATAATTTCAAATAATATCATCCTTTCTGGTAATTATAAGATCATATGCTTGACATGTGAAAAGTAAGAGGTTATATACTGGATGACCACCTAATCGTAACCACCCACTTATTCAACTCTACAATCAAACTCAATATCCATTAACCAAAAATTCCACATTTTAAGAATCATATCCTAATATAGCTAAGATTTTCTTTAACCTAAGTGTTCACATCCAAAATGACTCCTAAATCGAGCTTAATCTCCAATAAACCCATCGGTTCCAACTATAATGATCATTCTCATAGTTACCTAGGTCCTCAAAATCCAAAGCTTTGATATCACCTTTGTAGCGCCCCACTTGGGAAGTACCTGATTCTAGTAAAGGTGCTACTTCTATCTTATTCACAAAATCCAAACAAAATATGCACCTCCAAAAATTTTCAATTTAAATAATTTCATAAAAACCCCAAAACTACTCATTCCACTCTCACTATTATTTTCTACTATATAACATTCCACAAAAACACTAGCTCCAAAACCCATATGTACACAAAACATTCACATATGTAGCATCAGTTTTAGGGTTACATACCCAAAGCATTAAACAATACCTACAACATTACTAGTATTAAAACCATAGGAACATGACAATTACATGCCATATCGTTGCGTTCTACATATATAACCAAAATTATCCTAATAGGTCTAAGTCCATGATTACCAATAGTTTTAGAAATTGTATGAGCATAGGCCTCTACATGAGACATCATAGTGTTTAAGTTACACGCATAAGATTTTACATAAGAAGTCTAGGTCCTGCACAACTAGAAGCTATAAACAAAATTATTTACATTTGCACAACCTTTTGTGGTCCACCTGCTACCTATCATATCATATCTAGGGAAAAAATTGAGAACATGGAAAAGGTATAAGTCCTAATGACTTAGTGAGGTATGTAACTATCATCAAACATAAAGGGGTCAGGGAGAACTGATAAAAGGTTCTAACAAAAATCTATAGAAAAGAAATTTGAATAGATGATACTTATAATATTGGAGATACAACTTAGCAAGGAATTACATAATAGAAATCAATTTCAATAACTTAATAGAGCTATTGGTCATATCCAACCTATTACTCTCTAAAACATATCATAGTGGAACATATCCTAATGAATTCCTTATCTCTCCATTTTTTGAGTGATTAGCTCGGCATAACATAATAGACATGTGGTATAGCTGGACACATGTTGGATCTTGGCACTCATAGATAGCTAACTCCAACTACTTCGAGTCAAGATCGTAAGTAGGTATAGTTAGGAGACTAGTGATCGTTGGTCTATTATGCCTGGTTATCTTTTTGGACCTTATCTTGGGCCTAACTTCTTTTGGTATCCCTATGGGTGACAATCTGCCTTAGGGCATCTCTAAAGGTGCCATAATATAGTAGCAATAATAGAATTAGATTTCAAAACAATTGATCAGAAACAAACATATCAAGACATAAAACCAAGTAATTCAAATCACATAAGCATATTGGTCAGCAAGACCGTTCCAAAAAAACATTTTAAGACGCTGAGTTGAAAATTGATGACAGTCAGCCAGCAAGACCATTTTGATAACATCACAAAATGATGACTTCAAAGAATGATAAAAACTATTTAGCTAGACTATTTCTATAGCATTTCAAAAGAATGGTATACTAATCGTAGATTCAGCCAGCTAGGCCAAAGAAAATAGAAAAGTAAGGAATCCAATAGAATTTGATAAATAGACTCGAATGTTATGATATAAGCCAAGATGTGAACAAGAAAGTCAAAATTCACAAGAAACGTATATGTTCTTTTTCACAATAATAGAACAAATATAATTGAATCCAAGGGATAAGAATTTATCAAAGGTCCATAAAAGGCCCTGAACATCAGGATGATTGCAAATATGTAAAACATGTATGTATAATTCAAGAATTCAAGAATAGTAGAGATGATATATTTCCCTGCAATAATATGAGCTATAACCTCACTTGGTATAGTGTGCCCATGTTAGGAGTCTCTACGGGTCATGAACACTCTATTCCTTATCGCCTCCAAGCATCACATGAAATAACTACTAGGATATTAATATAATGTTTACTAATAGTAATTACAGCTGCTTAGCACTCTAATTACATTAGCCAACTTATCCTCTCGAGTACCCTTCTATCTTCGTCTTCGTACCAAGGTACTTAGATTTACTGTCTATTTCCATGATCATCTAGCTTGTATCACTATATTTGTTACATATCGAATTTATTTAGGTGATTAAAAATTATGTTATGAACTTAATTACATTTTAACTTCCTAAGTATGTTAATTTGTTTAATACCATCAATTAAATATTTTATCAATTTCTGGCTAATACTCCACTTTTATTATTAACATTTAAATTAATATTGGTAATTCATAACTAATAGATTCGGTTTACATCATGAATTTAATATATTTCTTCGTATGAGCAAACTTCTATTGCTCTTTCAAAAGTTTGGCTACGCAAATCTATCAATTAACTTAATCAAGTAATAGTTAGTCTTTTATTATCAAATTCAAGTCCGCACATTCCTTATAATCAAATTCTTATAAGTTCATTTAAGTCTATAATTACAATATTTGGTCCAATTAACTTAAATTTACATAAAAAAAACCAACTTAGCAATTTAATTGAATCACATTAGAAAATGTTTAATCATTTAAATGGAATTTTACCAAATTAATCAAGTTTGAGGTCAATTCACAGTACAAAACCCATTCATATGCATCTAGATTCACCATCTTAAAGAGTCTACATTTAGCCTCATTGGACCACTGTCCAATGACCACCAAAATGGGGCTTCGACATCACTAATCAATGCGTTTGCTTATACTGAGCAAAAGCCCTCAATTAATTTCACAATTAGCCAACATCTTGTTGATCAATTGGGCTGAAGACACCATTATTCCCTACCAATCATGTGTCTCTGCCTTGTTTACTTCTTTTTTGACTGTCCAAATCCACAATTAAGGGTACAAACACATTCCTCTAGTTGAGCCCATCGATGTCCATCTCTTGGTCATGAGTTTCTATTGTAGGAATACCAGCTCTCGCCACCACTATTGTGAGCTCCAATTTTTTGGTGTTTCACTAGTTGTTTCATGAAATTTTGGTACTAACATGATTGTTGAGGTGAGAAGAAGGTAATGGTTAGCTCAGTTTCAATTTTTTGATAACGATGAATGTATGACTTGGGTGGTGGGAAAGGCTGGGCATATATGTGGAAATTTGATTAAGTGAAAGGGGTTTCCTTTTATAAATTTTCACTTTTTTGAAATTACACATTAGCCCTCAAAACTTTTCCTTGGCCCTCAATCTAGTCCTTCAACTCTTTAGTACCTCACATTTACCCTAAAATTGTAATTGGCCCCTTAAACTTTTCTCCTTTCATACATTAGCCCATTTAATGTTCAATTTTGCAACTAACTCCTCATGTTATTAATTTTTGGTCCCCATAATTTCTCATTTTCACATTATTGCCCTAACTAACTTAAGTATGATTTATCAAGGTTTATCTCTATTTTATTATTTTAAATCTTCCATCAGCTCTCACTATGTAGGGTTCATTTTCTTAAATATTCAATTCCTTTAAAATTCATACTTAGGGATTGGGGTGTTAAATACCACTTTGATTCAAATGTAGCGCTATTTAATTTTGGAAATGTGTTAAAGATTTTTGCACAATAATTTGATAAGAGCCATGGTCAATCATGTTGCACAAATAGATGGGCTTTCTTTGGCAGTTTTAAAGAGATAATTTAAGTTAGAGAAATGATATTACCTAATAGCAAACAAAAAAATATCACGAGTTAAATTATCTTTAGCCAAAGAAAAAAGAACTTTGAAACTTGAAAAGTTCTACTCTATGAAAATTTGGATATTGATGCAATGATAAATTAGTTGATAATAAGGAAATTGGGTATTTAATTAGTGTAATTACTTGTATATATGTAAGACAATACATATTACTTAGGAAAAAAATGCAAATTTAGTCATGTTACTTGATCCTACTAGCAAAGTAGGACTTTAAATATTCAACCCCTATATGGGTACCTACCTATTGGTAATTTGAGAATAAATTGAGTCTGAATCCTATTTTCCTTCAACCCACATAACATTCTATGTAGTGTTGTGTGGTGACTAATCAACAAGCTCTCTCTGACATGGATTATGTGATTGACATCTCAAAAAGAAAAAAGTCTCCATGTCAGCTGAAATAAAATGATGATTGCCACATTAGAAAAATTTTTACGCATCATGTAAGAATTATAATTAAACAAAAAAGTGAAAGAAAATGAAAAATACATGTGGTCATAGTAGTCTAAATAAATGTTTTGAAATTGCTAAATTAATTGGTAATTTTAGTGTTTTTGTAAAGCAACCCCCATTGTTCTAAACAGATAAATGATAGGAAAGAGTTGTTCAAACTAGCTGCCAAAGCATTAAAACTTCTAGGGAGCTCATATTTTATGTTGAAATAGAAGTAGTTGGGGATGGAATTTTTTTATTTAATGAACAAAATGTAAAATAGAAATAGACTAAGGGTGAGAAGCAAATTGAGCAAGGGGGTGAGGACTTAGCTTTAGACCAAAATGATGAAGGTTTGGGGCTAGGTGATAGAGCAATTGAAACTTGATGTTGGGAACTGCATTGAGAGTGTTAAAAACTATGTTGAGAAAGATGTTGAGTGTTCAAAATTATGTTGAGGGAGTTCAACTTGGGTTTGAGAACAACGATGTTGATGGAGGGTGATTAGTAAGTTTAGTTTCAGTTTGAGAAAGGTACTGATGATATAGTTCAAGTTGATATTAAGAGGGCTAATGAAGGTGTTGATGAAGATCTTTAGAGGGTTAATGAAGGATGTTGATGAAATCTTTAAAGGGTTAATGAAAGTGTTAAAGTAGATGTTGAAATGGTCAATTTAGAGGCATAAAGGCAAAAAGAACAAGATGTGGAAAAGGGATAATATGAATAAGATGTTGAATTGAATGAAATATTAGCTAGTAAGATCTTTATCCATACGAAGTCAATCTAAAAACAGATATACTAGTTGATGTTGATGTGGTGTTGTTATTCAGTTTGAAGATGAGAGTGACAATAAGTATGTAATGAGTGATCCAAACGTGAGTGATGATGTTCCACTAAGTTAATTAAGTCTTGACAATTAGAATGAAGATAGTGAGGATGTTAGGGATGATGAAAATAAGGGTAGTGAGGATAATTTGTTGGGTAGTGATAGATAGATGACTGATAGATTAGAGTCAAATGATAAGAACGAAGGATACAAGTATGCTGTATTCAACCCTAATAATGAATAGAACCTAAAGTTTGAGCTAGAGATGATTTTTAGTAATAAAGATGAATTTAGGTAGGTTGTCCAATCCCATGCCATAGCTAATAACAGAGATTCAAAAATAACCAAAAATAAAAAAATAAGAATCTATGCAAGATATGCAAAGATAAAGAAATTAGTTGCCCTTGGAGAATGAGTGTCATAAAGTTAAAGGATAAGAGGACCTTCTAAATTGGAGAATATGATCCAACACACACTTGTGAAAAATTTGATGTTAGAGCTATGAAAACAAAATGGTAGTGTGATGTGTACTTGAACTTGTGGAAAACTAATCTAAAGAGAAATGTTGAGGGTTTTATGTAAGACCTAATTAGAGAAATGAATGTTAATGTATCTATAGACTAGGCTTATAGGCCTGAAAGAATTACTTTACTTAGGGTGCCCCTAAATGGCAACATAGGAAGTTATAGAATTATGCTACTGAGATTAGAAGAACAAATCCAAAGTCTAGTGTATGGGTGGGTACAAAGTGGTTAAATGTAAGAATAAGTTTCGTAAATTTTACTTTGCCTTTATGCATTGAAATAAGGTTTTAGGTTAGGCTGTAGTTGAAGTTGATCCGAATAATAATATCTTCTCTTTAGCTTATGTTGTGGTGTCCAAGAAAAATTATGAAACTTGGAAATGGCTTTTAACTGTGTTGAAGAATGATTTAACTGTGTCTAACAAACAAAAGGCCTAATTCAAGCCTTTGAAGAGGTTTTTCCAAGTGCAAAGTATAGGTTTTGTGTACAACATTTATGGAAAAACATGTATAAGGATGACTTTAGAGAAGAGTCTTTCAAGTAAGCATTTTGGAAAGTTGTTAGTACCACAACAATTGGAGACTTCAAAAGAAAAATGTAAGAATGAAAGATATAGATGATAGAGCATATCAATGGTTGTGTGAAGAATCTCCAAATCAATAGAGTAAATCTCATTTCAGCATACGTTCGAGATATGGTTTGGTTGTGAACAATGTTTGTGAATGTTTCAACAACATTCTCCTTGCCTGAGAGAAACCAATCTTGACTATGCTAGAATAGATCAAGGAGTTTTTGATGAAATGATTAGCAAATACCAGAGATAAAGCTAAAGTAAAATGGAAGAATGATTATATGTGCCGAAAGATTAGAGATATAGTTGAAAGAACTTAAAGGATGCATCCAACTGCACACCTATAAAGTCTACTGACAAACACCACTACCTTTCTAGAGATGATGATTCTCAGCACTATGTGGACCTGGAGAAGTGGACATGCTCCTGTAGATACTAGGACTTGACTCGCGTACCTTGCAAGCATGCCATTAGTGTAATTAATAACCAAAAATGAAGATACAACGAGATACATCCTGTCTTGCTATAGTGTTTAGACTTATATTCAAGTGTACGAACCTACAGTAGTGAGAATTTATGGAAGTGATGTGTGGGGTGAATATGGTATTATACCACCAGTACTGCCAAAATTTGTCAAATAGGCTAGTGACCCAAAAAGGTAAGGGGAAAATAAGCAAATAAATCAATTGATAAGAGGAAAAAAAAAGGGTAGCCACTTAAAACAAAAATGAGGAGGCATCAAGCTACTTTAAAATGCAGAATATGTGGCTAGGAGAAGCATAATGTTGCAACTTGTCGAATGAAAAATAACCACGATAGAGAACCATCCACAAGATAGGTAATATTGATTACTTTAATAGTATTCATATGTGTATGCATTTGACTAATAATTATTTTTCTTTCTTAAGTGAGGAAAGGTAAGAAGGTCACAATAAATAGAAGTAGAAATGATGCAAGTATTGTAGAGAACAAGGCGAGCAACATAATTTAGCTGTCTTTAATTATTTTATATTTATTGATCTAATTAGTGTTAAGAATATTAGTGTTGCAGGGTAACAATCCCATAGAAAGTTCTACTATATAGCCTCATGAATAAACTAGGCATGAAGTAAATATTGGAAGTGTAGAACTAACCATTTTATCTCCAATAAAGAAACCAATAGTTTATGAAACTAAAGAGTAGACTAGCTTTTTGAATCTTAAGCTTCTATTGAAGACATCCTTCAACCACTAGTGTTGCAGCTAGGACCACCTATATTTGAACAATTGATGCAGTTAAGGTCTCAGGGGAGCTAGAGAGTTGATGATGGTAGAAGATTGAACATAAAAACACCACTAGCATTCATTGACACTTAGCAGTCCCAATCTATTCCTCAAAGTAGCTCTTTCACTCGTTTGAATGTGCCAACTTTTATGGAGGATGGCCAAAAGTATGTGACACTATTAGACCTCACTTTTGCTATGAGGGAGTTGAACAAAAAGAGAAATACTAAGAGAAAGATTGAACAATAGATGTAAATGATGGATAGAACTTATAAGTGCCAATTCTCAGTATAATGACGATGTGTTTTTGTTTTTCTGATATAAATTTATTAGTAGAACTAAGTGATGGTCTCGGTAAATATTTTGGTACTATATTTTTGATGAAATGAAAATAGTTTTTTGGGCATTTTGATGGTGCATTTTATTTATTTTTTTTTGGCTTTTGATGGTGCTTTTTGTATAGTTTTGTGGCATTCTTTTAGCATTGCTAGTTCTTTAGTATAAACATTTTTTGGTAGAAGCTTTTTGGTATTATAATGGTGCAATTCTGTATAGGTTTTTGGCAATTTGATGGTGTTAGGGATTCTTTTGTGCATAACGTTTCTGGTGAACCCTTTTTGGCATTATAATGATGTAGTTTTTTATAGAGATGTAATTTTTTATAGCTTGATGTTGTAGCTTTGGCCAAACTTTTTTGGCATCTTGATGGTGCATTTTGATAGCTTTTTGACATTTTGATGGTGTTGGTGGTCTCTTTTATCTTTATTTTTGGTAAAACTAAATGGTGTATGCATTTTGTGCTAGAAATATGCTAGAATAAGAGCTGCCAAATAATGTGAAGTGAGCTACGACTTGTTCCAAAATTTGCTGAAAAATTTGCAAAATTTTGACATCAAATTCGTTGGAAATTTATCTGCAAAATATAGCCTTAGTAGAGTTCAAAATTCACATTCTTCAAAAATTTTCAAGGCTTTGTCAAACCATCCAACACAATCTAATTTAGCACCATGTAATGCACCACTATTTAGTCCAACACATCAACATAGTCAAGCATTACGAACCAAACAAAATGCAGAAAATTTTCATTAAATAGACCAATTTTTCATTTATTAAAAAGACTAGGTACATATTACATAGATACACATTTCTTCCATTATTAGAGAGCATACGAAAAAGAAATACCAAAATATTAAATTAAAAAAAAAGTCCTGCACCAATTATTGAGTACAATGAGAAAGAAGAGAAAAAAGTAACTACAAAACACCATTTTCCTAATACCTCCATCAATCAACCCCGGAGCATCAAAACTGCAATCACCAAACATTCAAGAAAAAAAATTTCATTTTTCCATAATGCTAATTATGGACTCCATCCCATTGAGTTGCCATAAAATCTTTGGAATGATTTATCTCGCCTTTCCACACAATAGTTTATCAATCTGGGCACATGTTTGAAAATGCCTACCTAGATTTTCATTCATCCAAGATGTGCAGAAGACAGTTGCGTTTCCATAGTAGCAGTATATTGGTGGTGGAATATCATATATGTTTTTGGAATTGTTGAATTAAATTAGGGATTTTGCCTTCTCAGAACCTAAGGTTCATGAAGATGTATTTTTCCCCTTTTCTAAATCGTGTAATTGCATTTGAAAAAATGCTAGTAATTGTCTCCTTTTTTATTTGTGGTTTTTTTTTTTAGGTTTTTTCACTTCTTTGTTTCCTTGTAATTTTTATCTACTGTGTAACTTTTTTTTCTTTTTTTTTTCTCCTGATGTGGCAATCATCATTTTATTTCTACTGACATGGGAATTTTTTATTCTTGAGGTGTCAATCACGTAATCCATATAGGAGAGAGCTTACTGGAGAGTTGCCGTGTAGTGCCGCATAAGATGCCATGCTAGATTAGGCTAACGGAAAATGGGATTCTACTCAATTTGTTCTCAAATTGCCAAAATTCAATAGGTAGTGTACCTATTATAAAGACTTAATATTTAAAGTTCTACTTTACTAGTGGGGTCAAAATATAGGATCAAGTTTGCATGTTTCCTATTCTTTATTGGTCCTTTAAGAGCTAATTTCTTTATATTTATCACAATTATTTTTTTGACATTTTAGAGAGGTCTGGAATGAACTTCCTTTCTCCTATCGCAAGTGAAAAGATTAGCACTCGATGGTGGTTGCTACAAAATTTGTTGTTATATTTTGTTTATCTAATAGCTTATTTAAAAAAATAAAATAAATGGGATTATAGTGTATTTCAAGTATTTTTCTTCACTAACTTGCATTTGTAACTCAACCTTTAGAAATATAGCTACATATCTCTCCTCCACTAGTGAGTAATAAAATACTATTTAATTATTCTTTATAACTTGTTAATCTCTTATAAGTGCACAACATGTTAGGTATTTTGCTGTAGTGTTGTAATAGAAGAAGAAAAATGAAGGCATTTTCTACAAAGATCATCTCGTTAGCAGTCAAATTACTTAATTTCTCTTGGTTTTTGTAAAATTATATACATGAGTAACTACAAAAGGGCATAATGTTTTTGTCCTTTGCCAAATTGATGGTTTATAGGAATTTTGCTTTTGTGTATGCAAAGGGAAACCAGGTGATATCCAATGAAGGCATCTACCAAACAAAATTTTGTTATGTGATTTCTTCATCTGAATTTTGTCAAAGCATGAGGGATATATATTTATATTTATGTATGTATATAGATGATTTAATTATTGCATGCTTAATGAAAATTTGCAAGCTTTCAAATAAGAGGATATATGGCTAAACTTATTTAAAATATTTTATAAACTCTTACGTTATATAACATTTTTGAAGCTTATAAGATTTAGATCTAATTTTAAAAATAATTTATTAAGCTGTTTAAATTAAAATAAGACATTGGAGCTTATAAAATATTACAAATTACAATTTTATATTTACATGGTTAATATAATAAGAGTTTGTTAAGACTGTAAAATAATTAATCACGAATTCCTTGCCTATTACAAAAGAACTTATAAGACCCCCACATCCCATTTTGATAACTTTATAGAGATCTTTGTTTCTGATAAGAGTATATATAATACGACTAAAACCTAATTAAGACATGTGGTCATTATTTTATTTTTTTATCCTTTTATTTTATGATAATTGGGAGCAACTCAGTCATTAATTTTGTGATGTCAATTGAACAATTACTCTAATTGCTAAAATAGTTCTTCACTAAAACTACCTGCTGAGATCTGCAACCAATAGAAAATGTTAAACTAACCAAGGTGCCCCTGACTAAGGCACTCCGACACTCAAGTTAGTACTAGTCAAATGAGGTAATCAAGTAGCTAAGTAAGAGCATATAATGTATATGGTATTCCTAGAGGGTGACTAGCAGTGAGGTGTTTATAGCCTTCTCTTAGTAGGTGATATGTCTAAGATGCCCCTATAAGTGTAAAGGGCTCTTGTCCTTACCTAGGGATTGTTGGTTATTTTCAATCCTAGTACTATTCCAAGTGGCATCATCTCCTACTTTCTACGGTAAATAGCACTCTAGGGGTGCGACTCCCTAACAGAGTTGGTGGCAGAGACTGTACTGGGGTAGCACGCGCCATTAATACGGAGATACGCTGCTTGTCAAAGCATTAAATGTGGCAAGAATATACGTCAATGCTAGAGTGAGCACTCTGGTTGACCATCATTAACTAGAAAAGGTAGCCACCTAGAGGGATAGCTGAATGGACATAGTGGCTTGAAACCTCTCGTTAGGTATGGTTGAGAACAATTTGCATGATTAGGCGATTGTAGTTGAGTAGCCCAGCCCAACTGGGTCCTAAAGCATCATTAGGCTTTGAATGTTAAGTGGTCCTAAACACCCTCTCTGGAGTTGATAGCTTGTTGGGTTGGGCCAGTTGAGCTATCTCATATCATGAGTACCCTCATACTCATGATCCTAATTAAGCTTGTTGATGGGAACAAACAAGGAGTAGATAATTGAATGATGGTTATGTGAGTTCGACCAAGGTTTTTGAATTGTCAACTAGGGTTTTTGAATACTTGATCGAGGTTTTTAAATACTCAACTAGGATTTTGCACATTTAATGCATCAGTTATATTACGGTATATAAAGTACCAAAAGGCGGCAATACAATTATTACTGTTGCTTGGGTTCCCATATCTAAATGCCTATAAATAAATGGGGTAGAAACATTCAATTGTCACTTTTGCTGAATCTGGTTTGTCGAGTTCTTGCTTTTAAAGTTTTTTAATCCTTTATGTACTTTAGAGCTTTCAAGCTATCAACTGTAAGTTCTTCTCCAAGTTTCTATTTTCCTTCATTTTATTTTGTAAAGATGTCAAGTGCATTAGATAATCAAGACACTAGGTCCAAGAGTCTATAGTTTTAGGGGGAGATTGGGGGTGAAAGTACATTTGGGAGCACATTTGAGAGTACCTCTGATAGTTCATCGAGCGATAGCTTGACCTCCAGTAGCTTGAGTACTGAGAGGGCTATTTGTGGGGGCGATGTTGGCCCAAGTGAAGTGCCAGTGTCGTGTGGTCAATTGTTTACCTAGGACCATTATAGTGAAAAAGTATCTAAGATCTCCTTCACTAACTTAGTTCAAATTAGGGAAATGTACATATTCCAGATGAATACAAACCTTTGGTGCTCGGACCCTAGGGTAGGATGCATCGACCTCCATAGGGGTATGTTCAGGTGCGGTCTTAGGTTTCCATTAGCTCCAACCATAGTTGACCTCATGGGGGGCCTCCAGGTCTATATAACACAACTTCTACCTAACTGTTTCACCACCATATACAGTTTTGCTGTGCTAATGCATTTGTTTGGCCAACCAGTCTCTTTTGCCAAATTTTCCAATCTATTCCATCTGCTTATATCTTAAAAGTTGGGTAGTATCAAAGAGTCTGTGTTTTATTATCTGCCGATGTATCCATGTCAAAACGTTTTGATTACCCCCTCCCATCATATGGCCAGGAGTGGAAAAAACACTTTTTGTATGTTCAAGGGCCCAGTGAGTTTAATATTCCTAAAGGGTAGTAGAGGGGACACGTTGAAATGTTGAGAAACCAAATGCCCAACTAGCCCAGAGTTTTGTTCGAAACCTAGTCAATTTTAGGTAGATTAAGGCCTCGATTCTAATTGAGAAATGATGTCTGGTGCTAGTTGTCCTGTCATTGGTCAGGCTTGACTTGCCTGCAGGTGATGAGGTAGGTAGAGATCTTTATCGATTGTGATAATTATAGATTTCTATCTTTCTGCTTGATTTTGACTGTTTTTATTTTATCTTTTGTTGGTAGACCATGAAGAAGTGATGGCCCATAGTTGACAAAAGGCTTTAACTAAAGCTTAGAGGAATGACGAATTCCATTAAGTGGTTGCTCGATAAAATACACCTACAATAGAGTCGACCCCCTTAACCGCTGCCCCAGCCATACCCTAGATCGAACAGGTGCTCGCCCTAACCTACTCAATTAGAAAAGTGTGTTCAAAGAATTCTTATAGGTTGGGGAAAAAGATAGATGATCAAGTAGGAAGGCTTAGCACCTAAAAGGACAATGGGCGACAAGGGTAAAGAGAAGGCAGTCACTGGCTATAACTTGTTTGGCAAGCATTGTGATAGGGTTTTATTTTAGATTCCCAAGCTGCCATCACCTTAAATCAAAATTGATCCCACCATGGAGATAACAAATTCCAACTCCATTATAGTATTAGGGACAACGAGTGCTAATGCGCTCAAGTGTATGGTGATTAGGCTCTTTTCTGCCAACTAGTGAAAATTCATGGGGTTGAGCCAGGTCGAAGCACTCAGAGCTATGGCCTACCATTGTAATATGGTAAGTATGAGGTTGATTACTCTCTCGTTGAGTTCTATTTTCAACCAGCAATATTATTTATTGATAATCTCTATTTCAGGTGAGCTAGCTTGAGTACCATTTTTATCGCTAGTCGGAGTTGGCCCCGTGGACCATGAGGAATTATGGGAGGGAGGGGAGCTAAAACCCTCAAGGTACAACTTGAGTATGCCCAGCTTTAGGTTGACTAATTAACAAAGGCGGTGGCTGACCTCTGGGAGCAAGTTAATGTAAAAGACCAGTAGCTGGTCAAGGCTGTCGAGAAGAGGAGTCGAATGGACTCTATGTTGAAGAAGGCTCACTTGGATATATAGGTGAGCTGCTCTTCTGGTTGATTAGCTAGTCATGCTACTGCATTCAAGAAGGCTTAGGCAGCCTTGTCTTGACAGCTCTTTATAATGCAGTGGGAGGTAGTAGAACAATTCATGTTGAACTTGGCCTTCCAAGATGTAAACGTAGTTTTGTCCATTGATGCTAATGGCATGTTTGAAAAGGCAGTAAAGCAGCTTGAATATCTGGACTATGCTTTTTAGGCAGAAGATAAAGATTGAATAAGTTTTGCCCTAGACGAGAAGCTGAAGCCTTACCCAAAATCCAAAGAGGGCGCGGTCAATGGGGGTAGGGAGAGGGATACTACAAAATATGCTCCCATCAAGCCCATGACCAAAGCTCAGCAGAAACAGGTTAAGGTCGAGGCCAAGCTAGCTAAACTGGTGAGCGAGTTCACCTTGGCTGACGACCTTACCTTCCAAATGAGGGATGGGCAGGTCAACATCTTGCAGTATGTGCTGCGTTTAATTACTTTCATGGATGATGTTGCAAGGCCCTTATAGCTAACCTAAGCTATTTCACCACTTGCATTAGTGATGCCGGAGCCCAACCAAGACTCACAGAAAGATGCTCAGGCTAATAGATTCAAGGGTACTGGGTTGAGCTAGACTTGATCTTCCAACTCATTTTTGTTATTGTTGCTGTTTTTTTTTTATTATTATTTTTGAAGGTTGTAAAGAACACTTTCTATGAATAAAATATTATTTTGATTTCTCTTTTGTCGAATGAAACCAACTTCATAGCTTTCTTATCAAATGCAACTGTGTCATCGCAATTATATGGTTGATAAGTTGAGAACCATGTTAGTTAATAAGAAACCCAATAACTTTATCATTGACTTAGGTTACTGTTGAGAGATATGCACGGTCTTGTCGAAGCACATTTAATAGTTTTTTTTCACAATATGCTCAACTCTATAGTTGATTTTCATTATTTTATGGTTGACTTGTTGACCGACTACTAAGTCAATTGTACAATTTAGGCTAAAAAACCTTAAGTTGGCAACACATAGCTACTTTTAAGTTAACTACATGGTCAATTTGGAACTTGGGCTTAGAGCCCTAAATCGACAACTAGACGCCGCTTTCAGGTTGACTTGAAAATTTATTTGTTAGAATGAAGATACTTTTTCGTCGACTCTGGGGTCGACTTGAAACTTAATTTGGCAGCATGAAGCTACTTTTTTATCGACTAAGGGGTCGACTTGAAACTTGATTTGACAACTTGAAATGGCTTTTTGGTTGACTACAGGGTCGACTTGAAACTTTATGTGGCAGTGTGAAGTAGTTTTTGGGTTGACTATGGGGTCGACTTGAAATCTTTGTGTGGCAGCATGAAGCTACTCTTGCATCAACTATGAGGTCAACTTGAAACTTGATTTGGTAGCATGAAGCTACTTTTGGTCTGACTACAGGGTTGACTTGAAACTTGGAGTAGTGCGAGGTAGATACAGCTGTGACAATACAAACAAATGGTAGCAGTGTTGTTGGAACTTTATTTATATCACAGAATATGAGGATGATTACAATGTGCTTTCATATGTTGAATTTCTTCAGGTTGATGGCATTCTATGGGCGAAGGAGCTCATCCCCATTTATATTAGTAAGTCGGTAAGCATTATACTTTGATACCTTCACAATGGTATAAGGTCTTTTATATTTTAGGTCAAGTTTTCCAACATTCTTATACACCTTCACCTTCTTTAGAATGAGGTCTCCAACCTTAAAGCGGAATAGCTTAATTGTTTTATTGTAGTTTCCTACTATCTTTGACCTATAGTGATTGATGCATGGTGTTGTAGGTCTCTTACTTTCGATCATCGATAATCACATGGTCGAGCTTTCTTTTAGATGTGATCCTAAGTGGGTGAAAGTGAATCACTCAAGCTGTATGTTGTATGAGTTCTGAGGGGATGACTGCTTTGGACCCATAGAACAAACTATAAAGGTTGTGACTTGTGGCTGTATGATAAGTTATCCTGTATGCCCCCAACACTCTTGAGAGGTCGTCTACCCAACTCAACCTAGTATCTTATATCCTAGCTTTCAAATGGTCAAGGATTGTTCTATTTGCTACCTCTGTCTGACCATTCGACTAAAGGTTACCCACTAAAGTAAAATGCTAGTTGATTCCCAAGGTCTCGCACCAACCTCTAGTATTTCTACTATTGAACTAGGTTCCATTGTCTAAAATGAGGATCTTAGGTAGGCTAAAATGATAGATGATATTTTTATAGATGAAACTCTTGATAGCCGCATCGATTATCTTTGGGATAGCCTCAACCTCTACCTACTTGGTAAAATACTTAACCGCCATAATTATGAACTTTTGTTGATCCATTGACTTTGGCAGTGAGCATAAGATGTCGATCCCCTTCTAGTCGAATAGCCAAGAAATTTGAACATTGACCATGGGTACAATGGGTTGATGCGGGAAGTTTGAATAGACTTGGCATAATAGGCATTTTTGAGCAAAATCAACAGCATCCTTCAATAATGTCAGCCAAAAGTATCCATACTTGATGATTTTATGCGAGAGGGATCTTTCCCTAGAATGGTTCCCATGCATACCTGCATGGATATCCTACGATACTTCATAAGCCTGGTCAGGATCCAGGCATCTTTGAAGTGATCTAGAGATTTTTTTCTTGGTGATCGATTTTCAAGGATACAATTAATGGTCAATTTTGGCTTGATTAATTTAAGTGACAAATTAATTGACTAATTTAAGGAGTTAAATTAGACCAATAATTAAGAAGTTCATTATTTGGTGGCAAAATGACCATCAATTGGTCAAGTTCACTTGAAGAGTTAAGTTAACTAAATTAAGCTTAAAAGTTAAGTTTGTTTGATTTAAGAGTTAAATCAAAGGTTAATAAATTAAATTAAAGTGTTTAATTTAATTAATGGAAAAAATACTTATCAGAGGAAAATTTTAAGTGAACAACATCTTAATTAACTTGAAATTAGATTTCAAATATAATTAAAATACACAAGAAATTCAAGACTTGAATTTGAATTTGCCACCTTGGTATGCCACGTGGGTGATTACCTTGAGGCATGTGTGATGCCAACTTACATCACTTCTTCCACCCTCTATATATAGATATAGATGGGGTGCATGGTTTGGCCATCTCATTGAAAGTGTGAAGAATTAGATTCTTTGTATTCCCTCCAAAACTCTCTCTCTCTCTCTCTCTCTCTCTCTCTCTCTCTCTCCATGCATTGCATCATGTATTGAAGATTTATTGCTATGTGGATCATATCATTAGAGGCAAGGCACTTGACTTGCTAGATTTTGGAGAACTACCTGCAATAGCTCCAAATTGGAGAATTTTTATGGAGAGATAAAGAAGCCTTTTTTATCCAAAATTTTGATGGCTACTTTCTCAATTTGTGGAGGTGTTCCAAATTTAATTTGGTAATTTTTGGACGAGTTTAACTGAGGTGATTGTTTCTGCCTTTTCGTTATGCCGATTCCAGACAACTTCTGGATTCGAGAGAGATCATTGATTTTCTCCTTGAGTTTGAGCTATAAGAGGTAATTCTTCATCCTAATCCATGTCTATTGCATGATTAGATCCTTGGTTGGAGGAGTAGCCTAGTTAATTTAAGCTTGTGAGTTTTTTTATTATTGGATCCTAGTGCTACTCTTACTTTCAGATTATTTTCTTACTAAGTTATTCAGACTTACCCTTTTGTGCGGTTTTTTTTGTTCTTTGCCTCAAATTGAAGAAATAGAAGGCATAATATTATCAAGGCATCTATAAATAGTAAAGATGTGACATATGTGTGTACTATAAATAATGTGTCTATCATTAGGCTATGCTTTTATCTTTTAATGAAGCGTTATATATTGGAGCCTATGACATTTGAGGCGAGCCTTTAAGCAATTATGAATCATGGAAATTTAGGTTTAACTTGAAGTTTTGTAGCATGACTAGATGACATATGTCATTAATTGATTCTAATCTTACATATCATTTGGGTTATTATGGAATTATTTAAATTGAAAATTTGGAGGTGCATATTTTGTATTTGAAAATTTTTGAGAATTTTGATCGGAGTAGCACTTTGTCCTAGAGCAGTCACCTCCCCAATGGGGTGTTATAGAAGTGGTATTGGAGCTTGGGTTTGAAAACCTAAGTAATGCTGGGATAGGATCCTTGGAATATGTAAATTTTGGATTAGTGGAGATTAGCTTTGACTTGAAAGTTTTACTAGAATGTGAACTTCTAGGATAATGCCTAATATCAAAGAGTGAAGGATTGGTACTAGGATGGCTAGCCCTTATTTTGAGGTATCACACATATGATTTTACTAATGTTCAGTAGAATATTATCTTTGGGATCACATTGTTGTGTGACTATTTTTGTGATGATAGAACTTGGAAACAAAAAGGTCATTTATGTAATAAGTATTTGGTGTATATAGGGGTTCAAAATCTAGATAATATAGTTAAATCGGAATCAACATTTTGGTATTGAGATTTATCTATATAACTACATTGTGGTAGTTGAGAAGAAAACAAGAAAGTACTTTCCTCAACGAGGTCATTTAAGATGATCAGTGAATGATGTGTATACATGATTACACTTCAAATATTTTGGGTAATTAGTTTATTGATATTAAAAGAGCTTACTAGTATGATTATAAGATGTCTACAGATAAGTGATGAGGAAAGCTTGCTTGTAAGAAATGAGAATATGAGAAATTGAGTTGTAAATTTGAAGAGAAAGAGAATGTTGTCATGGAAAACAGTAAGCAAAAGTGGTAAGTACTCGATAGATAAGAACTCATGCCTTAACACAACTAGGAAAATTTTAGAACCTAACACTATGGGACTTGTAGAATAGTTAAAGTATGTAGCATATTCACATAAAGATGGATAAGTTTCATGTATAGTTATGTGAGGAATGAAATGAAATGCATTATCTTGATGATAATACTATTGGACTTAGTTAATTTTGCTTATCCTCAATTAGATGAATAATGAGTTTAATGAAAATATTATATAAACTTATGTATAAGTTGACATAAACTCACTTGCTAATGTTAGTTTGATATAATTATATTTCTATTTTGTAATATGCTTGTATTCAATGTATCTTGTATATTATAATAAGAATTGATAAAAGTTTGAATATCACTTAAGAGATATTTATTCAACACTACAGATATAGCATTATCAATTTTGAAGACATTTATATATAATGGTGTCTGGGAAGCACCCTAACCACTTCCCTTATCTTAGTTTGTTCAAGGTCATGGAGGACTGTCCATCCCGTTAATCGAGCTAGAGCATAAGAGGGTCAAGTAAGGAATGCTCTTAATCAAGAACATCCCATACATATGAAAAGAATAATGCCAAACCCACTAATGAACCAAAGATCAAAAGGACAAGTTGTAGAACATATGTTCATCATGCGACAATAATTAATGCAGTTTTCTCTACAGTAAAGTTAATTTGGTAGCTCTCAAAATACTAAATAACCTGTTGTAGATTGAATGCTAGATCAATTTCTTGGACATAAACCCCTAAAGTTTATGGGTGAGCCTAACGATCAAAAAGTTGAAGTGTGGATTGAAGTGGTTAAGAAAATTTTTCAAGTGAAAAATTAACTAGATGAATAGAAAATCAAGTGTGCCACTTTTCTCCTAGAATAGGATGTCTATCATTGGTGGTGCCACTTTTCTCCTAGAATAGGACATTTATATTGGTGGTGATTATTGGAACAATGGTGGAATCATAAGGGTACATCTTATACTTGGGAAAACTTCAAAAGTGAATTTGTGAATAAATTTATACCTAATGTCATAAAGAATACTTGGGAGCAGATGTTTATGGAACTTATTCAAGGATCTATGTTGGTGTGTCAATATGAAACCAAATTTAACCACTTAATCCAGTATGCGCCTCACATATTTGGTGATGAGTAGATTGAGGAAGCTTGTTGAAGGCCTAAAACTTAAATTGCAAAGAATTCTTATTGCTTGTGAGTTGCCTTCTTATAACAGGACTATGAATAGAGCTATGCAGGTTGAATCAAAATGTGAGGAGCTACTTAAGATTGAACAAAAAGATTAAACATGGAAAGATTTTTGTGTCAAGGGCCCAAGGGGGAGAAAGAAATGACTTTAGAAGGAAACAACAAAAGATTCAAGGTGAAATGACACCTAACTATAGCCACCCTTTTTAAATTGGAAAGAAGCCTCGTCCATCCCAACTAAATCCAAGAAAAGCTTGTAGATTTTGTGGTGATACCTATCATAATGAAACAATATGTTGGAAGAAACATGAATGGTGTATATGGTGTGGTAGTGATCAATATTATGGTAAAGATTGTTCCAAGAACAGGAAATCAAGCTCACATTTCAAGAAAATGGAGAAGAACAAGTGGTAGAGCTTAGTAGAAGACACAGAGGCCAACTTCTGCAAATACCCATGCTAAAAAAAATGCATCAAATTCAAATGATGTTGCCCAAGGAATGAGTTGTGGAATAATATTTCAAAGAAAAATTATATATGATTTCGATGTAACCCATCTTCTTACATATACATGCCTCATATTGAAGTTAAACTAGGAGTTGAACACAAGCATTATTTAACCTTCTAGATATAGAAGTGGTAACTAATGTTATGAACAAGACCTACCCAAGTTGAACCAAATAAGTTTTAGTACCCAAACCTTTGAGAAAATGCACCCACATCTATATCTTATATAACTAATGTATGCATTGATGCCACTCTGAATTTTCTCAGATATTGGATAAGAATATGATGACCAAATTCTCCTAAAGGGGAAAAGTGTAACATCTTAAATTTTGAATTTAATAATAAAATGAAAATAAGAGAAATTTTGGCATCAATTTTGGCAAAATTCTTTAAAATTAAGTAACTAAGCTATGGTTAAATTTTAATTAAACTAGTTAAGGCCTGAGCATAAATATTAGAAGTCAATGGACTAAACATAAAATAATTTAGGGCTCAATTGCTTGAATAAAAAATATTAGGGGCTAACGTGCAATAATAAAATCTCCAGGGACTGAACTTGGAGTTTAAGGTCAAATTGTAAGGCGGTTTAAAAGTTTCTAGGTGTAATTGTGGGTGACTAAACATTTAGGGGTCAATCTATAATTTCTGAAACTAACTTTATAAAAAAAAAAAAGGAATAGATCTTGAACTATTCCTAATTCTCTCAAGTTGTGACCCCAAGCAATCCTAGCCTAGCCTATGAATGCTTATAAATGGCCATAAAATTTGGAACTAAGACCACAATTAGATTATGCTTGTTGTAGCGAGCATTTTGATACCAAAATTTTGAAGAAACAAAACAAAATGCAAAGGAAATTGTAGTAGTTGTGTTAAGCTGTGGTGGTGGTGGAGTTTTCCATTTTTGGCGACATATTTTGATTAAAAAAGAGTAGAAGGTGGTGGGTTTGTGATGGATAATTTGTTGGAGACCTTAATATAAGGAAACATTGGGTGGTTTTGGAGTAATTGATGTGGTGGTAATATGGCAGCACTAGTGTATGTAGTGGAGTTTTTAGCTCGATTAACAAGGCTACAGGCGGCAAATGATAAAATTGAGTAAGGGGTTTTGCTCACTGGAAAGAGATGCATATGTTGATGGTGGTGGTTTCCAACTCCAGCAATGGCGACTATAGTATGGCAGTGATCTGATGGAGATTCGACGGTGGTCTGACGAGACACAGTGTGGTGCCTAGATTTAAATTTCAGATTAACTCAAGCTATTTTCATGCCTAAATTCGGTCTTGGTTTGGCCCAATTGGGTAAAATCATTTTAATCGAATCTTTATTCGATTAAATTTCTGAATTCTAATCATGTTGGATTGTGTAATTAAAGTGTATTAATGTCAAATAAAAATTAGGACTTAATCGATTCAAATGCAAAAGTTGGACTTGAAATTATATAATTTAAAGTGTTATTTATATACTTATGAGAATTGAATATCTAAATTGGATATAATTGAGAAATTCTAAAATTTAGGCTAAGCTTTGACTTGTTATAAAATAGGATTAGGCTTAAAATAAGTATATGAATTCAATATTTTTATAATTGAGGTCAAAACATAATTAGCTTGAATTAGAATTGACAACAAGTACGGTCCATCAAAAAACTATAAGTAAGCTAAGAAGGATCTCCAAACAATAAACGAATTATAACTTTGTGATAAAGGTTGATGTAGGGAACTTGAATCAAGTCAAATAAGTTAGATAATATCAAGAATCAACATAATTAGTAAAATTATGTTGTTTAGGCTAAATGAGCCATTGGAGCTTCGGTTTAATGATATAAGATAGGGTTGAATGATATTACAAAATAAAATAATTACTATTTAGACATGTGGTTATAAATCAGACAAGAATTTGACATGTTCAAACATTTTGATATTCAAAACTGGAAATAATAAGGATTATGAAAGTAAAATAAATTATCAACCTATTGAGCATAGTTATATAAATTAAGAAATTAAAATTAGCCTATTTTAGTCTCTCTAATATGATATTTTAGGATAACTAGGTACTAAAGAAACAAGTTATCAGGCTCATCAAGGAAAGCATCACTACCTAATATTTCTAGGTAAGGTTCACACCTAGTATATATATTTAGAGGCACCTTTGTTGGGGGAAAGAACTTATGTATAGTAATTTAATATTAGTTTCTATTCCATTTAGTATGTTTGGATCGATAAATCGTTATGTACCACTTTATTTCTGATATACTTATCCCACGCTCTTTCGTTGAACTTGATAAAGTGGTTGAATGCCTTATACTATGCTATTCTTGAGAAATCAATTATTGAATAATTGTCTAAAAATAATATTTTATTGAAAGTTAATGTTCTCTTCTGGATTTGGTTTTGAATTTCGTGAATTAAATTATGGAATTCTTGGAACACCGAGACTATTACAATATAATTTAACTAATTTATCATCGAGCCTATCATAACATTTTATGATTTTGACTATGAGATAATCTTGATAGCTAACTGTTATTGGTTAATTCATTAGTTGTGGATGCCGTCTCTACCAACTCATAATTCATTAGTTGTGGAGTCGTATCACCGGCTCATATTGATATATATGTGATAGAGGTTGTCATGCTTACTAGCCTATATTTTTATATTGGTAATAGAGATGGTCATGCTGGCTAGCTTGTGTTGATATATTGGTGATAGAGACAGTTATGCTGGCTAACTCGTGTTGATATATTGGTGATAGAGGTAGTAGTGTTAGCTTGTCCATATTTATGCATTGGCTATGGAAACCATTTTTTTGAACAACTTGAAAGTGATTTTTGATTTATTTAGCTCCATATGGTGCTTGTGGCATAAAGCTCAGATTGAAAACTTTCTTGCATAGTTGGTTTTGAGAAAGTAAACTGATTCTTAAATGTTGAATCCGAGTCTTTCTATGAAATATTCTTGTACACTCAATTCTTCAAAATTGATTCAATTCATGAGTTTTAAAATATGAGATTTTCTACAAAGTGCATTGAAACTTGAGAGAAGTCTCTTCATTGATACGAGACAATGTTAAGTCAGCTCATGATCTCTAACTCTATTTCATGAATTCCATAAAACCAATCTATTCTTCAATATCCTATTACTTTTATATTTACTTTTAGTCATCTGTATCCAAAATAAATGCTTTTGGCATATGCGTCTACTGTATTCCAATAATTATATTCTATCTATGCATGTTGATCATTACCTTACTAAGTCATTTAGACTTACCCTCTCATAATATTTTTTCTGTTGTTCGCCCAACATTAAAACAACATTAAAAAAATAGAAGGCACCATGAGCTTGGGCCATTGTGCATAATGTAAATAGTATTATCAAGGTATTTACAAATGGTAAGAATGTGATATATATATATATACTGTAAATAATGTGTCTGTCATTCGTCTAGGTCTTTATCTTTCAATAAAGTGTAATAGATTAGAGCCTGTGATGTTTGACACAAGCTTTTGAGTGATTGTAATTTATGAAAATTTAGGTTTGACTCGAAGTTTTGCAGCCAAACTAGTTGGCATAGATGTCATTAATTGATTATGATCTTATATATCATTTGGATTGCCAAGGAATTATTTTATTTGAAAATTTGGAGGTGCATATTTTGTATTTGGATATTTTTTGGAAATTTTGATCATAATAGCACCTTATCTAGGAGCAGGCACCTCCTGGACGGCATGTTACAGTTCTCTTTCATCATCAAAAGAGAAATAAGGGCTTAAGAAAAAGATAGATGCCTATTGACTTTTTCCTTCAACCTGATAATGCTCTCCTAACGCCTACTAGTTTTTTGGAAAAGCCTTTTCAACTTAGAATCAAGAGAGGAAAAGAAAACTTCAACTTGATTGACAAGTACTTCAATAGCTTTTCCAACTTCATCCAACTTAGCCTTTAATTTCTTATTAGATTCCCCTTGAATCCTTTTAGAACACTTAGTTGGGGTGGTATAAATAGGGCTAGAAGTTTCAGAACCAAAACTAACAACTATTGATTTCTTGTTCTTGTGGGGACAAAGAATGAAGCTACCAGAAACTTGTCTAGTACCTCTAAATAAGCTATCATCCTTGCTATACTGGATACTCATTTTCTTAAAGCTAGTAGGTCTAAAACTTTATGATCACACTCCCTTCAATACAAGCATTTGGCAAGAACATTCCCTCTTTCTTTTAGATATCATAAGAAGCATAGAATAGGGAATGTTTTAGCTTCATGAGTAAATGAATAGATCATATATTTCAAAATAATAAAGCCAATGTTAATTGGTTCTTGCCTAGCAACGTTTTCCTAAGGTAAAGACTCATGAAATAAGATTAGTGGTGTGACCATCATTTGAAATCAAAGTAGGAAAAATAGAACAACTTAGTAGTTTATGCAACAAAATGTGCTCAATTTTTATCTTATTTAATGTGGCCCCACCAGAAAAGAATATTACTTTCCTTCCCAAAATATTTGAGTTATTTCATCATAGGATATGTCATAACTAGATAAATCACAAAAATTAAAGAATTGTGCACCATCATTTAGAAGATCAAGTAAGAAGTTCAACTTGGAGAAAGAAAGCACAATCTTTTTACTATACACATAATGAGGGTATCTTTATCACTTGATTCTTCATTGCCAAGATAGACTCATTTTTCAAAAAAAAGAAATGAACCTTATTGAAACTGGAATTGTTGTACCATTTCAACAGTATTTAGGCTTCAAAGGTCTAAATAGGACTAGCACAGAAGGCTAGGAAGAATGTTTCCTTTTGGAAGAGCAAGCTCCTAAATTAAGGTTTGCCAAATGCTTTGGCATGAACAAATATTTTTCTCTTTGAAGAAGAGGAAGAAAAGGTGAAAATTTTTTAAGGGAAGAAAAAATGAAAAGGGTTTTTATTTGTGTTGCAAATGAAAAGAAATATGAGCAGATTTTAAGAAAAATTGAGAAAAATAGGCTTTTGGAAAGAGGAGAAAATATACGGGAGTTAATAGCTGATTTTGAGAAAATAAAAATGATAATGGCGAAATGCATAACCATAATTAGGGTAGTTTTCCATGATAAATAACTGCTATAATTAATCAAATTATAAAATCTTGCCAAAATCAATCTTTGATTTTATTACTAGTTTTTCTCTAATACCAGCAAATTTTATTTCTTCCAAAACTTTCGTAAAAATATTTGCAAGCTGAGTTTCAATTGAGACAAAATCAATTGATATATCTGCCTTATTCACATGATCATGCAAGAAATGGAGCTTAATCTCAATGAGCTTAGTTCATGAGTGCAACAATGGATTTTTAGAAATGTTAATAGCACTAGAAATACCACAGAAAATTAGGCATACAAGACACATTAATTCTAAAATAATGTAAAATACGCTTTAGCCACAACACTTGGGTGTAGCAATTTACCAAGGCTATATATTTTGCATCGATTATAGATAATACAACTACACTCTGCATTTTACAGCAATATGAAATCAAGTAATTTTCTATTAGTTGACAACCACCATTAATACTTTTTCTGGTTAACTTACAACCAACATAGTCCATACCAACATAACTAGTGAGATTTAAAGATTTGGAATGAGGATACTATAGTCCATAATTCATTTGTTTCTCAACTGCTTTTCATGCAAACTATAATAACTGAGTTCAAAAACGAATTTGAACTTTCTATTCGTGTTCAGTGCCCAAAACCAATTTTGAAAGGAATGATTTGGCAAGTCCACCAAGTATGGAAGATAGGTCATTATCACTATCCCTATTAGAGAAGGCATCATAAGCCGCTCAACCTAAACAGAAAATGATGAAGCAATTAGAAGAATTTGCTAAAGCTGAGCCCTAGCTGGCATTTCTCTCTTTCAATCCAAACCTACATCCATTAAACTAATATATATTCTTTCTTTTGAACTAGTAGCTCCCATTTCTTTTGAACCAACATATCGTATCCAACTGATAAAGAACTGGACATTGAGGCAACCAAATCTATATAGAAATGGGATCAATATAAACCCTTTCTAAGGCTATTCTATCTTTAAATTTAAAATAGTACAGTTGGTTGAAAATACCTTTATTTATAGGGATTCCTCTTATTCAAATTCTTCTTTCCTTGTCTATCTTCAATGATCTCTTAACTAAGGAAAGGTCATAGAGCTCTAGATGGTATAGATGGCATCAAATTAGTACCTTCCAAGAATCTTAAAGGTTTGGCCTAATCTTAATATGATGAACAAAAAGTGTTTTACTTAAACTTCATTAATGCTAAACTAAAAGTCAAAGAATGAAAGAGATGCCGAGGATACTTGATCAAATTAATCCACCAAATAGATTGGTTTTAGGAACTTGTCCTAGAATGAGGTTTTCAGAATTCTTAATCTTTTCACTGTAGAAATAAGGATTTACCCCTACCTATAAGTTAGTAATTCAAGTAAAGCACTAGTGCTTTGAAGAATCCACAATGAAAACATAAGTTTTCCTTAATGTTCCCAACTTATATTTCGCTAGTGGGAAGGAATTGGATTTATTTGTTTATATAGTCCCAAGTTCAATTAAGAAATCTCAATATTATTTTGATATCATTTAAATGGGATTCCTTTGAATTAAACTAAATATAGCACACAAGAATGTAGTAACATGATATCTAGATAGGTTGCATTTAAGTAAAGTAAACTACCAATCATACCTTTGTAGACTTTTTTGTCTATACCCTTACAATCCTAATCAAGTTCCAGTTTGATAGATATACTCATAGGAGTAGTTGTAGGGTTGCATTCACTCATTCCAAACTTCTTTGGAGCTTCTTAGTAGATTTTTCTTGTGAATGAATGCTCCTTTATAGGTTTGCTTCACTTGAAGTCCTAATAAGAAGTTTAGCTTTCCCATAAAGCTCATCGCGAACTCTTATTTTATTTTCTCAATAAACTCTTGACAAAGTTAGTGGCACTAAAAATAGTATTGTCAACATAAATTTGAACAATGAGAGAACCATTATCTTGGTACTTAGCGAATAATGTGATATGTAAGATTTCAATGAAAAATCATTATTTATGAGAAAATTACTCAATTGATCATAACAAGCCTTTGGGGCTTACTTCAAAGCATACAAAGTCTTTGTCAGTTTAAAACATAATGAGGAAAATTTTGATTTTCAAAATTGAGAGTTGCTCAATATAAACTTTTTCTTTAATAAACCCATTTAGAGAAGTGCTTTTCACATCCATTTGATAGAGTATAAAATTTTTATGAGATGTAAAGGTAAGAAGCATACTAATTGATTCTAGCCTTGCAACTAGAGTAAATGTTTCATCATAGTCAATGCTCTCTTGCTTACTGTAGCCGTTCTCTACTAGTTTGGATTTGTTTCTGGTAACTTTCCATGTTCAGGGTTTAAGGTCATCAAGTTTGTTTTGGAACACCTACTTGGTACTAACAACTAAATGATATAATGGTTGTTCTACCAAGTTTTAGACTTCATTCGTTTCAAGGTAAGCTAGTTCTTTCTTCATGGCTTCAATCTAGGATAGATCTTTTAGTACTTTCTCAACATCTTTAGGCTCAATCATAGAGATAAAACCATAATTGGATTTATCTATTGAAACTTGTTGAGTTTTGGGTTTGGCAGTTATTTCAACTTGAGGATCTCCAACTATTCTGTTGGTAGAATGACTGGAAGCATGTTTAAATTTTTTGATTCTTTGTTCAATCCCTTCCACTTCTTCACTAGAATCACTTTTTCTATGGCATTGACTTCCTAATATAATTGCAGTTCCTTATATTCCAAAATTTTAGCTAGTTCCTCAAATCCTACAATTTCTTTGCTCAAGATTTCCTTCACATGAGATGGTTTAGTCTCATCAAACGTAACATGCATAGATTCTTGAACCATTATTTTCCTCTACAATAGGCTTTGTTATGTCATTGAGTAACCGACAAAGATAACTTTATCAACCTAGGAATCAAACTTTGTTAAATAATCTCTATCATTAAGAATATGGCATTCACAATCAAATACACGAGAATAACAAATATTTAAATTTTTACCATGCAACAATTCATAAGGGATCTCAAAAGAGGTATTAAGAAACACGATTTGAACCATAACAAGCTGTATTATTACCTCACCCTACAAGGATTTTAGAAGATCATTTTGTTAAGCATGATTCTAGTAACTTCTTGCAAAATCTAGTTTTTCCTTTCAACACCCCATTTTACTTGAGAGCCTTAAAGGGAGAAAAATCATGAATGTAACCATGTTCTTCACAAAATAATGTAAAATCTATTTCATCAAGCTTGGTGCCATGATCACTTTGAATTTTTTTATGAAATGACCCTTTCCATTTTGAACCTTTTAGTGAGCAGGATGAAAGCATTCAAAGCATCTTTTTTGTTAGCAAGGAATAACGCCCACATAAAATGAGTATAGTTTTCTACTATAACAAACACATATTTTTTTACCTTTAAGTGAGGCATTTTTCATGGGCTCGAACAAGTTGATGTGTAGAATTTTTAGTGGCTTGAAAATTGTAACCTCATTCTTTGATTTAAAAGGTGTTTGGATTTTCCTTTCTTTTGGCATGCATCACATATCTTGTCTTTGGCAAAATTCAACTTTGGAACCCTTTTGAACATATCTTTCTTTATAAAATGAGATATCAACCCTATGTTCATGTGGCTCAATCTTTTATGTCATTTCCAACAATTTTCATATATAACAATTGAACACTCCACATTTTGGTAGGTTAAATTATCAAGAGTTACACAATAAACATTTTCATCCCTAGTAGCAAGAAAAACCCATTTCTCATTTTTTTTAATAATACAATGAGTAAGATAGAATTTAACTTTCCATCGAGGTGGTAGTCTAATCAGACATTACCTATTACTTCCCATAAAAAGGTCATGGGTTCGAACCGGCTTGCAATAGTAGTTCATAAACCAATGACCACTATGGTGAAGGGCCTAGTGCTTTGGTGGGATTGTGTTAACGGGCTTATTCTTTGGGCAGTAATATGGATCAAACTAGACATTCCACAGTAGCAAAGGACTTCTATGGTCACCCATAGGGAGGGTTGCTATTCTAGTCGCCCCTCATCTATTTTTTTCCAATAAAAAAAAAGATAGAATTTAACTTCATGACCTTTATCACACTATTGACTAATACTAATCCAATTATTTTTAGACCCTCAACAAGCTATATATGACCAACAGCAGTATCGTTCTCTTTACTAATGGTACATTTACCTTTATGTATCCCTTTATGTTCTCAGCATAGAAAACATTCCCTGCATGACATTTATTAAGCTTGAGAAATATAGATGCATCACTCATCATATGTTTGGAACATCTGTTATCAAGTACCACTTATTTTTCTAGGAATATTCCTTGGCATGTACCTAAATAAAGATTAGTTTGTTTTAGGTCTCCAAAGTATGTTAGGTTCTTCATGGTTAACGATAAATAATTTTCTCACCCAAACAAACTTGGTTCCATTAATTTTTTCAATCGAACATTTATACTTGACATGACTAAGTTTATCACAAGTAAACTAGGTTTTTTGAATTGGTTTGAAATTCATTTTGAAATTTTTTGAAATCAATTTGGTATTTTTTTAGTTTCTATGGTTCTAAGTTTCTAACCTTTTTTAGCAGAATTTATAGGTGCAATAGGCTTTTGTTTGTGCTCAACACTTGTGGAACATTTACCTAGTTCTTCCCTAGCATGATAACATTTTTCAACCTTTTGGCCTTTGACTAAAGTTCATATTCTCAATTTATTTTTTCAAGGTGTTATTTTCTTTAGTAAATCAATCATTTACTTTCTTTCTTTTTTTGCATTAGGCATCAAAGGTCTCCCTATTTCTAGCCATTTCCAATTCAAACTTATCCTTATGAGCTCTATCCAGTTTTCCCTACAAATAATTCACTTTATCTTGCAAAGTTTTATTTTTATTAATGAGCATATTAACATGTTCTCATAAAGTTTCAGCAAGTTTTGTGCATCCTCATCAATGTTAATTTCATCATTGGAATCATAAGCAAAGTATGATATATATTTACTTGATTTACCATGTAGTAATTCTCTTCATTATCAGATTTTTCACCATCAGATTCATCCCATGTGGTTGCCATTTCGTTGGCTTTAGCTTGTTTTGTATTTTTCTTCAATTGGAGGATAATCTAACTTTTGTGTTCGATTTCATTACATTCATAGCAGCAAAGGAGCTCAAAACTTTATGTTTGAACACTAATTCTTTTTGGTTTAGATCAGTTACTACAAAATTTCTTTTTGAAGTTTGTTAGTTGCTTTAATTTTTGGGAAATAGTACATTCTCTTCCTTTTGTTCCTCATCAAGATCTTTTGGAAGTTCTGAGTCAAAATCATGACCAATATTAAAGGCAATGTTCTTTTTAGCTTTTGTTCCCAAACATTTAACTTTGTTTAGCAGCGCCATCTCATGATATGTGAAAGATCCAATCAATTCACCTATGGTCATTTTGCTAAGATCACGAGCTTTCTGGATAGCTATTACTTTTCGTGTCCACTCTTTAGGAAGCAATCTCAAGATCTTCTAAACTTGTTCATCTTCATTTATAGTTATGCTGAGTGCAAACATAGCATTTATAATTTTCATGAATTGCATATACATTAGGCTTATAGTCTCTCATCTAGTTTTATCTGGAACATTTTGTACTTATAAATGAGAAGAGTAATTCTCTTCTATTAAACCTAACTAGTATTTTTGTAGGTCACAACATTTCCCGTATTTCCTTTACTACAGAATCTGTACTGACTCAATTATACTCCTCTTTTATAAAAGCGCATGACAAAATATTTTTGGTCTTTGTGTTCATCAAGATGGTCTTTTTATCATCATTTGTTAATTTTCGTTACTCTTTTGGAACCATTTGTCTCTTAACTAGTTTCATTGGAACCATTGGTCCTTCATTGACCACATCCCACAAATTAAAATCTAGGACAATGATATATTCTTGCATTCAATTTTTCCATGTAGCATAATTGAAACCACAAAAAATGGAGGTCAATTGTGCAATTACCCTTTTGCAAAGACATTAAAAGCATTAGTAGCTATAGAATCTTAACTTGGGTAGTTACGCCATAATGTAGAGCAAGTGGCTTTGATGCTAATTGAGATGATTAAAGCCTAAGATGGGGGATGAATTAGGCCTAACAAATTTTAATGCAATGGAAGTTTATCACTCAAAACGTTTTGGCCTTTCAAAATACTTTAAGCATTTTGCAAAAAAGAATTTTAGGTACTGACTAAAATTTGTGAGACAAGTTAAGTAATTAGTTAGATTGTTATAAATAAAGCAGTAAACATAGATAAATGAATAATGAAATTATAATGGTTTAGTAAATGCATGTTCCACTACCTAAGTTTTTATAATTTTGAACCAATCAAATTAATATTAAGTGAGACAGTTTGTACAATATAAACACAGTGATTTGACAGAATAAAAAAGATAAGGGATCAAGACACTTTATCTATGTGAAAACCAGATCTCAAATAGAGAGTTAAATCGGAATCTCATATGAGATAAAGTAGATTCCAGCATGCTGTGAAACCAACTACTTTACAAATGTGCTTGGGAAAACTTCTGCTAGATCTTTAAATCATCAAAAAGGATGGGCTATAGCCCAAGGGAGTCTTTGGGAATCTTTATGATTGAAAATTCCATTAAGTAGGTTTAATAGGTAGGAATAAGTATTTCATAACTCATATATAGTACTAATTTTAATGAAAGTATACATGAGATACCTTGTTTACATTTCTAAGGTAAAGTTTTATGAAAAATGTAATGTTATGTTAAGCTTTGATTCTTAATGAAATTGAAAGTCCTACTTTTGTAAGGCATGGGTCATACATGGCTTTGGAAAGTGAGATTTGTTGGGGGTTGTAATTTTGAGTTTGGGCATCTTATAAACCTCATTAGAATCGAGATCAAGTGAGGGCCATTAACACACTAACTCATTATAACTATGTCCTAAAATCAATATTTTGTATCTTAATTAAACTTTGTTCAAGAGCTAATTCAAGGCTAAGTTCATTATATGTCCCTCAAAAGGATACTAGCAATGCTATATGCATGTACAAGCTCAAAAAGCATATACACCAATGATAAGTTGTCATCATATTCCTTAATATATTTGAACTTCAAAACTTTAACTCTTGTGGGCAATTGTTGGAAATTATGCTTTAAAAATTCTCAATTATTTAAGTTTTCATTTCCCATATGTATTGAGTTTTATACAAGCATATAAGTTTTATTCTGCCATGATTTGATGTGAGTTAATTTATTATAATTTGATCATTTTATTTCTTTCATACGTGGTCAACTTTTAACAAATTTATGTTAAACTTTAAGAGATCTTAGTGGCCATTGTGCATTTGTGACAATCAAATATTTTTCTATATAAATGGGCCATTTCTTATTTGTTTACCAGAGAAATTATGAGTTTATGTATTATCTCATTAGCCATAACTATGTATATTGGCACTGTTACTATGAATTGCTCCCTAATCTTCTCATGATCACGTATAAAATGAGACGCCAGTATAAATAGGTAAACAACATTTTACCCCCTAAATTTCTTTAATACTGTAAGACATGATGTTAAAAATAATTTAAAAATATTTTGTCCCCACTGCTTATATTAATTGTAATATTTTGATCTCTCATATATAACATTTTCAAATCAATTTTTCATCAAAAAACTTATTGTCGGCCGCCATCGCACTGATCCACAAAATATAATTAAAACTTGAAATGCCAATGTACAGTTCTCCTTTAGGGGCCAACACAATAACTTATGATTCTACAAGGAAATTGAAGATGCATTACCAACGTAAAATTAAGCACATATATGTTACAAAAGAAAGATCATGACAAGTGACAACAGAATCCCACAGTAACTATTTGGTCCCATATATAGACCCCATTGGCAAACAAAGCTGCTGCACTACAAATTCAAAAGCAATTAAAAGAAAGCCCACCATATTTCACTATAGACGGGGAATTAACTTGAGATACTCCAAATCCTCTAGTACTATACTAGCACCCTGCCTAGAAACACACATGCCAAACTCATTTTGAACCTCAAACACAAGTCCACCACAAATGCCATCTTTCTCAAGCCTACCAGAAAACAAGTCCAGCAAAGGTGACGATCATGGTTGAGCAGAAAAACAAGATGCCTTTGGGGACTAGAATTCCTCCGAGGCTTATGTCATTGTTGATTCCTGACGGGCCCAAGCCGTTATTAACCCCTCCCAATGTGCCCGCAGAAGGGGTCGTCATTAGTGGCACGCCGCCATTGGGCGTCGTGGTGGTGACCGGCGTCGTGGGGGTTGCAGTGGTAGTGCTGGTGCCACTGAACAAATCAAAAGGGCAGCGGGGCCCAATTAGCCTCAAGCTCACCAAGTTGAACAAAGAAAACATGTACAACCACTATAGTACTACTATAGTAGACAGTGAATGAAGCTTTCCTCCTACAACTTTATTGGGCATCATGTGGTCAAGAGAAATACTACCATCTTCAATCAGAATTTAGACTCATGCCTTCAATTAAATTCATATATTAGCCCATAACATTAGTCCAACAATGCCGCAATTAATGGAGGCTTCAGACAGAAGTTCTCTTCCTCTAATTTCACTTTCGGACAAGCTTACCAAATTTCGCAAATTACCCTTTTCACTCCACACCGTTCTTATGAAACATTTTAGACCCGGTTTGCTTGTGTTTTCAAGCTCATTTTCACTACTTAAATATGAATTATTAACAACTTATCACTATTTTTTTCCTAAAATTCCAACTTATTTTTATCTCAAAATATATTACCTAATAATTTGTATATCTTCCTTCATTTTTTTATTACTATCTTTTTTCACTTACAATTACAATCTCTAAATTCTATATAATTATTAATTTTTTCATGCTCTATCAAAATATAAATTTATTTTCAATTCACGTTTTTTACCATCTTTTCAAATTTTAAAAATGACAAAATTTAAAAACAAAAATGGGAACACAACAAAAGGGGCACTTTAGTTCCAAACAGATTTGATAGCACTCAAATCAGTCACATGTCGTGTCTAGCGAAGTAACAAATATTGCGCGATTAGATATAATTCAAAGAGACCAACGATATATCAGGTAGATAATGCTTGCTCATAAAAACATAGCCGGTGAATGCGTTAATATTATAAAATAAAATATTAATAATTTATATAATATCAAAGTAGTGAATGAGAGAAGTTCATAGATAATTATTAATTCTATTAAAAGAAACACGAATATCGAGGCAATCACTGCAATGAATTGAAGCTCCTGCAGAACTGCTTTGGCTGCTTCCCTCAGCCTGTGTGTGGAAAGGACATGCCCAGTTGGCATTGGCCACTAATATTCTTGAAATATCCACCACAACTTTTTGACCTTAGGAGCCCATTAAAATGCTCCAAAAGAGTAGAAAGAGTCCAGATAAAGCGGGTAGAGAGAGACAACACGGGCATCTTTTTTCTAATAGAAAAAAGTAATACATACAAAACTCCTCCCACTTAGTTTCCACTATTGCCCCTTAGCAGTCAAAAAAAGTTCAAAAGGTAGCCTTGGATTCCCCATAGCCAATTATTGCACCATCTCTTAGAGATAGTACTGTAATTTCGTATTTTTGTTGCAATTATCGAACCAATATAAGCGGGCGATGATGATGAGTCAAGGACATCACAATAATATATAAAGACCACAATTCTTTAAGATAAAATTCATTATATGTACTTAGATACATTATGTGATCTATTATCTCTCAGAAAGTATACCAAATTAAAAATGCATTGTTCAAGAATTATACATTTTTCTACCAGCACGCAGGTTAGCCCTTCATCGTGTTCTGTGGTATTTTATAAGAATATTTTTACAGTAATTTTGAAAATATGTTGAAAATAAGATTATATTTAATTTTAATTTAAGAGAAAAACAAGTTCCGGTACAAATATCATCTAAGGTAGAGTTTTATTTGATTAGCAACATCAAACTTTTCTATTATATATATATATATATGTACATATTAATTTATAATGGTATAATAACTGAAAAACACATATTAATATCAAAATACTTATTGAAATATAGAGCATACATAATTTGAACTGACATAATAATTTAACATGATTAAAATTTTGTAATTGCATTGAATGTTGGGGATAGATATTTGTTTTAGTTTTCGAATTCATTTTAGGAAAACACTTCCAAATACGACGAAAATTTTTAGCAGTTGAAGTGCAGATTCAATGGTAACAATATATCAAAATATTAATGAAAATAAAAGATTACAAATGATGTTCAAAAGTAAATAGCTGAAAAACGCTTTGCATCTTAGAAATAATATTAAGCAATAAGAAAATCAGAATGTACAAAAATGGATGATCAATATAGAAATATTCCTCAATAATATTCTTTTGGGAGAAAAACGAGGACTTCTAATATGGGCTGCGAGTAAATCCCATTCCCGCAAAACTATGTTTGTTGATCTAACAAAAATTCTCCAATCAAACGAGATGCAAAGACATCTCATGAAAGGGGGCCAAAAAAAATAAAATAACCGAAAAAACATAAAAGGCCATGATGGCTTAATTTGAAATGGGGCGGATGACGAGGGACCCAGCAAGAGGGCAACATTAGTTTTTCGGATCTCCATGACAAGAAATGATTCCGTGAATTATATGTACAGTCATGGATTGACAGCAGGGTTAACTCTACGCAAAATGATAAACGAATTTATGACAAACATCATATGATAATGAAAATATTATGCTCTCATGTAATGATATTTAATATTTGATGCGCAACTCATATTTTCAATATTATTGTAAAGAACTTATTTGAGTAAACATTATTTTTAATTTAATAATATAAATGATAAGTGGTTAATTAATTGATTCGTATTATTTTTAATTTGTGTTTGATGTAAAACTAATTAACACCCAAGATGGTAATACTATTTTAGCTAGACAAAAAATTCCACACCTTGCGGTAGCAGGATATGCGCAGGTTGCAGTGCCTGTTAATCAACCAAGAAATTATTAAAATAAAATGAATGATATGTATATATAGAATATATATTACCTAATCAATTGATTTTATATGAAGAAGTCCGAAATATAAATATGGAAAGAATTAATTAATTAAATAGAACTCACTAGGGTTAGATGTGACAACGGTAGCGGTGCCAGAAAAATCACAGGCAGTAGCGGCTTGGCGATATCTTTGGAAATAGCTGTTGACAGCATAGCTGCAATGATCCCTCACAGTGTTCGGGTTGAAACAGGGTCCACTTTGATGGGTCGGGTTGCAGTCTGCCCCAGCTCCACATGCATAGTCCAGAGTTTTCTGCAAAGCTGCATCACTCATTCCTTCCTTGCAAATGCACCATGTCCCACCTATACATGTATATATATATATATATAAACTACTATTTTAATTCAGCTGACAAATATACGATATATGTCTGTGAAATGGATTTAAAGTTAAAAAGAAAGATTCTATATATAAACTGTATGCTAACTAAGATTTGTTTGTTGTACTAAGAAATTGAAGATTTCATAAACAAAGTTGGGATGATTTTGACAAGAAAATTAAGGCACTAATGAGATGGTTTGAGATGGGTCTGAAATAAGTGTTTTTGCATAAGCTCTGCCGTGACGAGGAGCTAGCTAGCTAGCTAGAGTACTCTACGAGCTTAACCTAAACTAGTTCCATGTCTAGTTCAGTCAAAAGCTGATTTCAGCTCGAATAATGAAAATGAACTTTTCCGATCGCCAACACTTAATTTTTCCATGGAAGAGAAGCCTTTGCCATATATAGTTCTTATGTGTATATCAAGAAAAACACCATGCTTCTTGAAATGAACAAGAACAACACAAGTAGAATGGAAAACATAATGCGAGCTCAAGATAAACTTGCAGCTTTAAGCTGATGAAAACCAAAAAAAAAAAAAAGTAAATAAATAAAGAGAAGGGCAGGAAATTCAAAAGCTTACTGGAGCGACCGGCCATGGCCAAAAGAAGCAGCATAAGCACAAAACGAGCCATAATTAATATATCTAATGAGAAGAAGGGTCGTTGAACAGTAGTGTAGAAAATGGGACGTAGGTCGGTAGCTAAGAGGAGAAGACTTGGAAGGCCGGTAATAATAAGCTGCAAAGAAATTAATTAGGTAAGGGATGTTGCTGCAGCAGCTTAATTAATTGGAAGCAGAAGAGTGAGTGTGAGCTAGTGAGGAAGTGAGAAGAGATTTTGGTGAGCGAGAATGTGGAGTAGCAGAGGAGAGTGTATTGTTGGGTGAAAGTGGCTGGTCACCGCTGAGCGGCGTCGGCTTGTGAAAACACTTTTTTCGGCGTGTGCGGTTGTCCTCTTTAATAATTTAAAGAGTTTCTCAAAATTACTCTTTAATTAACCTCAAAAAGTTTTAGGCAATCGTGGGGGGTTTCATTTTAGATTTATTTTTTTTGTTTTACATTTTCTTCTCAAAATACTGAACTTTTTAATTATTATAATATATATTAATTAAAAGTATATACTTATATCTTTCAATCATTGGTTTAACATAAACTTATACATTTTTCTAATTATTATTTCACCATGTAATAAAATGTTAACTTGATTTGACAATGCTCGTTAAACAAAGAAAAATACTTTTAATAAAAATCATTTTCCTCTAAAATAAAATTAAACTTCTTCCTTCATATGTAAGTATATTTTCTAACCCCACTATTCCAAAAACAAAAAGCCAAAAATACACTTAAAATAAAACCGAACAATACTCTATATTTTGTGTGGCTAATCTATTTAAAAGATTTTATAAACTCATAAGTTAAATCTTATTTTAAAAATATATATTTGAAATGTTCAAAAAAAATTGAAATTTATAATATGAGTATTTAATATTTTATAATTAATAAAATTAAAAATAGAAAGTTTTATGGAGTTTAAAAATAAATTAAAAACTACTTAATTTTTTTAAGGAAAAAGGAGCTTATTAATTAGATCCTTTTATTTCAGAAGCATATAAACTTATTTTTTATTAATTAATATTTTATGATATTTATAAATGTTCAATATCTTGTAAGATATTTAAAAAAGTTTATAAGCTTATTCGAAGAGTCTTTATAATTTTCTCATTTATACACCTTCTACTTTTGGCAAGAAGATATTCTAACTATTGTTTGAACAAATTAATATGATATCCAAACGAAAGGAATGAGAATGAATGATTTGATTGTCAAATAATTTGTCATTTTATTAAAAACACAATTTGATTTTAATTACACTAAATATATATTTTTCGGATTGTTATTTGTTTTTGTTTGGTGATTGCTAATCATACAAAAACTACAAAAAGTAAATCTTGCTTAAGATTAACAATAATTTTCAAATTAACAAAGTCCAAGATTTCAGAGGAAAAACTTAAATAAATCCAAACATTGAAAAAAAAAAATATATATATATATATATCCGAACTTTAAGAACAAAAACTACAGAGCATTTCCATTCGATTGGCAGGCAAGGCTTTTTATTTTTACTTCTGTTCATCATCTCTGTAGAGATAGCACAGCGTAGAGCTCCTTTAATAATTGTAGTCTGTACAACAACTAGCAAAAACAAGTAGAGACAGAGGAACCACTAGACTGGAGTACTCTTTGCCTCTTACTTTTAGCTTATAATAATAGATTAGATACCATATATAATGTAGAAATTTTCTCGTGGACAACAGTTGCAGAGCCAGTTGAGACACCCTTTCCACTTAGATTTTCAAATTGATACATAATATGAGACTTAAAAATAGCATAATTTCGAGTTTTTGACACATACATGGCAACCCAAAATACCATACTCTTATTTTGAATTAATTAAATGACTAATTAATTCAATAACATCGTCTTTCATACTTATAAGTATAAGATTCAATTTTGATATGCAATAAGCCTTCAGCGTGTAAATAAAAAATAATCCTATTATAGGTTTTAACAAAGCATTAATGCAACGAAGAACCCTCCCCATGTTATGTAAGTTCATCATAATATTTACTCTAACCATGAATCACTACAAAAAATAAAAGATCACCCAAACATAAATATAGGGCGGTCAATGAATCGAACTTTAATTCGATCCAAATTTTAAGATTTTTTATTTGATTAAAAAATTTAATGGATTAGATCCAATTATAAATATTCATAATATAAAATAAGTGAATCGAATACGAAATTAAGCAATCCGATCCATTACAAACTCAAATCCAAACTTTAATAATTTTTATTAAACCAATCTCTTATATATAATATTAATAAATATTTTAAAATAAAATCTATATATTATATTGACCTATATTTTATATTAATATCTATATTATACTATTAATATTGAATTTTTAACCTAAAAAATAAGAGGGATATTAATAAAATATCAAATATAATAATATATAATAGTTTGTCTATACATTAATATAATGTGAAATATGAATTTAGTATTCAAATATTTAACTTTTGGACTAATATGTAATAAAAAAATTGTTAAAAATTCAAATTTGACATATGTTTACTTTATAAATACAATATTCTTATAAATTTCAAAAGAAAAAAATATAAATCAGGTCAAATTTTTTAATGAATTTCAAATATCCATTAAATTTGAATATAATACTGAATAACAAAGATTCTATAGGATTTTAGGTCAAATTCATATATGAATTATTGATAGTTAAATTCGAATATAACAAATCTGATCTAAATTTGACCCATTAACAGACCTACATAAATACATCCAACCAAATTCTCTACAAAAAGGACAAGGAAAAAGAACAAAACAACAAACTAGGAGAAGAAACGACTAGAGCCACTCCACCTAGCACATAAAATTTGGGCCAGGGATGGTAACAGGGTGAGTTGGGGAGGGTTTTCACTCAACTCGAACCTGCCCCACATATATTTTATAGTTTTCAACTTGCCCCACAGGTTGTAGGAGTAAAAACCTGCACCCTCCTCACAATGTGTATGTAAAATCTGAATCCTATTCACACCTAGTTATAAATTTTATTAATACTCTGTGCTATATGATTAACAAAATATTATAATTTAATAGGACCATTATATAATTTACTTTTTGAAGATGAATTCTTTTAAAATAAAATCAGCACAAAAAATTTAATTCAAGTTAAAGTTGCACAATAATACAAATAAATTCAACTAAGTTAAACAATAAAAAAAGTTAAAATTCCACAAATTACATACTAAGTTGTGATAAAAGAACAAATACTATCAGGTACCAACTTATAAAACTAAAAGAAATACGTTTAAAGTTAGATGTTTTATATATATATATGTTAAAATTTTAAAAATATATATAAATAATATATAGATAAATATTTTGGATTGGGGTGGGACTAGTTTACCATAAAACTAAACCCAACTCACCTTGCAGGTATTAATATATAAACCCTCCCTGCCCCACTGTAGGTGAAAACCTGCCCCGCCTTACTGCTGGTGAAAACCTGCCCTAGTCAAATTTGGTAGAATTGGGTACTTGTGGATTGAATTCAAAATACCTTCCCTAATTTGAGTCTTAACTAGAACATAGTGAGTTTTAACCAAATAAAGAGAGGGATGATATAAAAGGACAACCTAGCCTATCACAAAGTACTCAAATTTTTTGACTCTTAATGTTACATAAAGTGATCATGGAAAATGGTATACGAGCCTATATTATGCTACAGATTCCAAATATTAGCTATTTTTCCTACACTAAAAAGCTCAAAGGAATTCACTTGAGTAGATCAAGCAACCCCTCAAGGAGGCAATAAAAGGGTTGGGTAGCCCTTTGGATTGTGATGATTGGATTTACAATTTTCTTGTATTCTTTTGTGCGTTTTATGTTATTAATCCCAATGACATGAAAGTATTTAAAGGTGATGTGTGAATCATCATTTTTGAAACAAAAATTATTTTTTTTAAAAATTGTCATTTCAGTTGAAGTAATGATGTGACAGGTTAATTTAATTATTAAATTTGATAATACAATATAAAATATGCAAAACTTTCACTTTTTCATATTACCTAACAATCCGATGAGTTTCAAGTACAAGCTTTTTTTGTCTATGTGGGGGAAGGGATGAGTGTAAGTTTAGTTAGTTTGAGTTCAACTCACAACCTATATTTATTTTCAAATTAAACTAAACCTTTAAAAGAAAAAGTTTTGAAGAGATCAAAATCTAAGAAAAACCATAAATTAGTGTGAGCCTTGTTGTAAATTGATGTAGTGGGTAAAAATTGGGAGAAAAATATAGAGGAAAAAAAGACAAGTTATTGCATGAATAACTTGTAGGAAAGAAAATGTATTTACGACAAGCTTTGAGATAATAAAGTTAAAAACAAATGTCTTCTTCATAAAGAGAGAAGCTAATGAGCATTTATTCTATCAAATTATGTCTCATAAGTTACATATGCTAGTCTATTTATAGGCTACTAGAAAACATAATTCCCTAACTTTTGGAATAAGATTAATGTAAAATTCAAAATTGCAATAATCTATGTTTATCTCTAAGTATCTAAATCTCTAACTTGTAGAATAAGATAGTTTAAAATTCAAAATTGCAATAAATTCAACGTTTACGCATAAAAGACAAAAAAATAAAATAAAAATGAAACTATTTATTTAAGTCATAGGTAGAGAATATTTCCCATATGCACAAAGATCTTTGAGAAAATCACTCCAAATATTTCAAGATATTCTCTCCAACTTTTGTATCAATTCTCCTCCTCTTAGAAAATAACTCGCTCCCAAGTTATCAATGCCTTTAAATACAAGGCTCGTTGGATGGGTGATAAAGATACAGATTAGCCACTCAAAAGTTTTGAAAATCTACACATTCTTTGGCAATTCCACCATATAGACATTTTCATTGATTTTTTTCAAAATACAATAATACTCACACTTCTTCAATTGCAATTTGATGCAAGGACCATTTGGGAATCTTTCCTTCCTCAAGAAAATTGTAACTTCATCTCTTTTTTCAAAAGTTTGGAAACATCTATGTTTATTAGTAGCTATTTTGTACTTGCCATTAGCTTCTTCAAGCTTCTACTTGTATCTCATGTTGGTGGCAATTTTGCAAGTAGATCATTAGATATGATCTCCTTGAAATCTATAAAAACAAGGATATATATTTAAGAAGTTGTTTTTCCAATTAATTTTTTACAATAGTCAAGACTCTCTACCACTAGATAATGAATTATTTGAGTCTCTTAACACATCATTCCAAAATTGTTCTTTGCATAAGCTATTACTAGAAAAGACTTACCTTTTACTTAAAAAACTTGGTAAGATGTCTTAATCAGTAAATACAAGGTCATCTTCAATCTATTTGTCTCCAATTTATATATCTTCTCCTATCTAAATATGATCCACTTTCTTATTAAATTATCTAAATAGTAAATGGTAAGGTCCATGCTTACAATATCATAATATACTTCATCTTTAGATTTCCATTGAGAAAGGGGCTTTGCAGTGTTATGTTACTTGGATATATCCCATAGTATTGATCTATCCAATGCCATAAGGTTCTGGATGGATGTTCTCCACTGCAAGTACCACATTTTAAACAATACTCTTCACAATAATATCTCCTAATTGGCACTATCAATTTGCTATGACTAAAATTAGATTTAATAGCATTCTAATAAAATGACTAAAGACAACAAATGGACCCTAAAATTAATTAATTGAGTAAATGGGCTAGAGAACCCAAAGGGCAAGCTAAGTCCATGAAAGGACCGAAAAACTCTAATTGATCTAAGCCTATCAAAACTAAAACCTTTAAGTACCAAATTTGGGAGAGAAATAAGTTAAAGAAATCATTTGTAAAATTTCTCAAGGTGGAAAATTCTCAATAAAAGTAGATCTCTCTGTGCGCATTCCTAAGAAGATGAAGCAACACTCTATTATTTTTCAAAAAGGACCTCCCTTCATTGTCGAGCAGCACTACTTTGGTGCTATCCATGGAAAACTCAAAGAAAGAAGAAAGAATACTGAGGATGAAAAATAAATCTATTCCAAGAGCCACTTAACACTCGCACAATCTTTCAGCATGGAAGAAGGAACAATGATTGTCAAGACCCTTATTTGTTACAAACAAGGAAGCAAAATATTGGTGTAAGTGGACCTATGCCCATTAAACCTCCGAATAGGAAGAGAAAAGTTGAAGATTGCTTAAGAGTGTAGAGGTTTACCCTAGAGATCTCTTGGGGACTACTAAGACTGGAGCTACTTTAGACCTTAATTTTGAGAAGGGGTTGATGCATTTCTTAAGAGATGATCATGATGTATTCACTTGCAATGTGAAGGACCTGCAAATAATCTCTCCAAATATTATCATGGACCACCTTAAGGTAGACGCGGGTGCACAGCTAGTATAGTAGAAGAGAAAAAACTTTGGGGTGGAGTGGCTACCAAATAAGTAAGAAGGAGGTGGACAAACTGTGGCAAGAGAATTACACATGACCTTTTTAGTACTCAAAATGGTTGGCTCGTGTAGTATTAGTACCTAAGTCCAATGGGAAGTAAGGATATACATTGATCAAACTTGACAAGGCCTACTTAAGAAATCTATTCCCATACTTGTATATTAACACTTTATCATACTCCACTGCTAAGAATGAAAGGCTAAAATTCTTAGATGGTTATCAAGGATATAACTAAATGGCCTTGGTATTGAAGAATATGAAGAGTCACCAATTTGCAGCACTATCATGATTGGAGCTAAAGCTAGCTCTTAACACACCACCTACACCAGAGAAGACACGCACGCAACAGGTATCCCTTTGGAGATTTTATTCTACCTATGACCTAAGAGATGTTGAAAATCCTATTGGAAGATGTTACCACTCAAGCTACAGTTAAAGTAGTCACCTAATATGCTGGGGAGTGTAACCTTTAAGAAATTGCGGCGACCCTTGTGTTGGAGCCAGGGACTTCTTCATCCCCAAAAAGCACTAAGTGAAGAGATAACTCTGAGCATGACATCATTGCTTCTCCTTTGCCTCGACAGGAAGACATATACCCCTTTCTTTGAGCAGACCCTACTTGGCACACAACAATTAACACCGGAGTCCAAGTGCATTATTTGGAGCTACACTCTTTATCCACTACTCTATCTTAATATAGCCTTTTCTCTCCAACCATTATGGTGGAGGTGCCATCTCTTAGAGTGAAGATAGTCTAATTACTAGAGTATGATGGCCCTATAGATCTTAGAAGTACTTTGATAATTTTTTGGTGAAATTAGAGCTCTACAACTTAAACGAAGCTGTATACTACAAGCTATTTCATACCATTTTCATTGCAACTGAGGGCATACCAATAAGGAATGCCACAATTGAAAAGATGAGATAGAAAGGCTAATCTAGTGTGGCTATCTGAGCAAATATATTGGTAGAATGTGGAATAACTCCAAAAGGTGACCCAACCTAGAAGACAATAATGATCACCCAAGCTTACTTGCAAAGATTAGAGTCAAAAGAGATATTTACATATTGTGAAACCACACTTAAAAGAGTGTCTAAAGAGATAGATGCCATTATCGGCAACTCGGTCTATGCATCAAGAGTAGGAGATGCTCCCAATTCCAATAAGCACATCTCTCCAAGGTGCCTTGAAGTATTTTTCTTTCCTATTACTTAATAAGTGAATTTTATTTTCATTAAATTAGGTAAAATTTACATCATGAATAAAAGTTATGAAGCATTTGAAATTTTCTACACATTAACTGCTCCTAGATTAACAATAGCTGCTTTTAGAAATAATAGTTCTAACTGAGTCCCTGAGTAGCGTTTTCTACAAAATAACCTTTTTGCTAGAGTCTTGAAAGGGCTCTTTCCATAGAAAGTACCTTTCTATCAGAGTCCTAAAGTGGTTCTTTCCACAAAACGTACTTTGCCGCCAAATTCCTGAAGTGGCTCATCTCACAAAAAATACCTTTCCACTAGAGTCCTAAAATGGCTCTTTCCACAAAAAAATAGACTTCTGCTAGAGTTTTGAAGTGGCTATTTCCACATACAGAAAATCTTTTTACTGAAGTCCTGAAATGTCTCTTTACATAGAAAGAACCTTTCCATTGAAGTAATAAAGCAGCTCTTGCCATGGAGAAATCTTCTGCTAGAGGCCTAAAGTAGTTTCCACAGAAAAAAACTTTTACCAGAGTCCTGGAGTGGCTTTTTCATAAGAAATACCTTTTAGTCAAAGTCTTAAAGTGGTTATTTTCATGAAAAGATCTCTGCCAAAGTCTTGAAGTGGCTCTCTCCATAGAGAGATCTTTTATCGAAGTTCTAAAAAAGTCTACTATCATCTCTCTTTAGGAGTATGTGGCACCTTTTACATAAGTTCACTATTAGCTCCCCTTTAGGAGTACATGATGCTCTCTAAAACGTCAACTATTGACTTTGTTCAAAAGTATGTAGTATCCTCTCAAAAGCCCACTGTTGGCTTCCCTCAAGAGTACGTAACAATTGCTTTGGAGAAACTTGCTAAAGAACACTTTACAAAATATGTCATTAACCAAAGGAAGCCCACCTTGAATCCTCATAAAAAGAAAAGTGGAGACATCACAACATTTAACAAATATTCAAAGGAAGACCTTTAAGTCCAATGACTCTAAATATCATCGCACACTTATTATGAAGCCTTCTAAAATATTTGTAAGCATGCTTTTTTCATCTCAACACGTAAGCCATGCTCGACTTGAGCATAGAATTAGCTTTTCTCCCTTGAAGGACTCCACTTTATACTAGACAAATTGATGCCAACATAAGGGGACTCCATACCTCTATAGGGAAACTCCATCACATGTTATACTCACACTCACTTCAACTTCATAACACGAAAGTGGCCATGGTACTTTATCAATTAAAATCCTTTAAGTCCTGATATGACCATCCAAGGTATTAAGCTATCAGCATGTTTGATAAAAGAAAACATAAACAACTGCAAAGTGAGAAAGAGAAAAAGATATCCCATGAGGGCACTCTGCATAGGTGCTTAAGCATTAATTTCCAGTCATACTCAAGTCGGGCACTCCGCCTGTGCCCTGACCTTGAACCTTAGTTGAGCACCTACTATGCATGCTAAGCTATGGCGTGGGTGCCTAATTTTAGCACCCGCACGAATACTCAAGTCTGGTGCCTTGAGTGGATGTTTGAGATTTTCTTTCTCCCTAGTACTGGATAATGGCATCCTTTTGTCTCTCATCACTTAATTCGTAAAGTATTAGTGTGCAAGGTCAACAACTACTTAATTGGCTAAGAGCTTGCACGAACCTAAAATAAATCAAAACAAAGTAGCTTTATAGAAATTAGATTAGAGCAACAAAAAACTTGTCAGAGCCCTTATACTCCTCAGCTATATTCTCATGAGCTATGTTCACAGAGGCTCTCTCACCAAAGGATATAAACAAATCTCTTCACTCTTCACCTCTTTCGCATACCTCACTTTCAAGTACTCATGCTCTTTAAAATAACTTAGACTACTACTCTTTTTTCTAACTCCATTATTTAACTGCTTTGGGAATCTCCACCTTAAGATATTTTTGTTGGAATAGTGCTAAGCAAGCTAATTAAAATGGCCTTGTAAAACTATTTTCTTGTAAAATAATTTTGATTAAATGATACTCTTTATATGGCCATCTTTATCTTATGATCTTCATTACTTCACTGGCATTTAGATGAAACACTTAGATCACATTAGACTATAGGACTTGGTTATGCATTAAATGGTAATCATGAAATAAGTCTTACATGATAGTGAACTTAAACTTTTCAAGTTGTAGGATCTTATGAAATAAGGCATCTAAGATCCAGATAGACTTTTACTAACGATGCATAAATCTAAGAATTGGATGTTGCTCCATTCCATGAGCAATCTTGTATAAGATATGGATGCATATTAGTATGTGCTTATTAGAGAACAAGGCATTGAAGACCTACCCGAAAAATCCACTAGATAACCATAGTGGCAAGTTGGTAGTGGTAAGTTCTCTTACTTATGCTAGTGCATATTATTGGTCCTTTGACTTGAGAATCCATGGTAATCTTATGTTTGGTCCTCATGCTTTGACTCCTTCTTGATCACTTAATGGGCCACTCGGGTAGAGATTGGGCATAAGTTATTGGGCATTAAGGTTTGTAAGATCCAAAATAGAATCTAACTCCTTATATTTGTGCAAGGTGAGTATATTTCTTATGTCTTCTATAATAATCGATTCTAAGAAATTCTTACTCAAGGTAGTATGACAATTTGATAAAGGAGTTCTCCAAAGATGAGGTCACATAGTGGACTTAAACATTGAGAATAGAGACATACTATTGAGGTTGTTAGAAAATCGATAAATATTTTACCCCAGGCTTCTTTCAGGAAATAGGAGATAGAAGAACCGAATTTGCATGGTATGTGTAAAGCTATAATAGTTTTCCAAAAGCATTCATTTTGGCCAATTAATTTAGCTCTATGAGCTTGAGGTTGGGCACCGATCATGGAGATTGAGTATTCTTCAACTAATGAAGATTAATTGAATTGAGTCATTTTAGTTTAAAGGAGTTTAAATTAAAATGAATATATGATATTCAAAAGTTACAAGGAGTTCTGATCCCTTATCCAATGAATGGTAGAATTTATTGAGTCACACACAAAAGCTAATTGCATTTCTAAGTCTTAGAGGAACTTTCTAAGTGTTAGAAAATTCACTCCAAAGTGACTGATTTCTGGGGTGACTGAAAATTGAAGTGTCACTTGTCTTGAGTAATTTAAGTGTTAAATTGATGAGCTAATTTAAGAGTTAAATTAGATTGATAATTAAAGAGTTAATTATTTGGTGCCATGTGACCATCAATAGGTGTAGTTAATTCACCTTAAGGAGTTAAGCTTATTGACTTAAATGTTAAGTTAAATGTTAACTAATTAAATTAAAATGTTTAATTTGATTAATGAGAAGAATCATTTTTGGAGGAAAAATTCAAACTCAAAGTTTATTTGGTGTGACATTTTAATTAACTTAAAATTAGATTTCAAATGAAATAGAAATGCACACAAATTCAAATTAAATTTGAATTTGTCAACTTGCAAGCGTTGCAAGCAAGTTGGCAACCCCCTCCACCTTGAGGAAGGTGTGATGCCAACTTGCAATGACACCATTCTCCTTTTATATATATATATAGATATGAGGGTGGGCGGCTACTTGCAACACAAGTGAAGAATTAGATTCTTTTACATTTTCCCTCTATTCTTCAAGATGTTCATTCATGTGTTGAAGCTCACCTTCTCTTTTCTTCTCCAACCCCTAAAATTGATCACTACCTCTCATCATTTTTTTCAATCTTCAGCCAATTGTGATGAGTGATAGGATATTGCTTTGGTATATGGATGGCAAAACAAATGGTTTGCTAATCATGTGAAAATCTACCAACAAAAATAGTAACTTGGCAATTTTATTCCAAGAGATCCAGAAGGATTTTTGATCTAACATTTTCATAGTAGATCTATCAAAAAGTTGATGAGCTATTGGAAATTTCTTTTTAGGATTTTTGGAGAAGTTTTACTTGTGCAAAAGTTGCATTGATTCTACTCCGCTTGGCAATTTTTGGATTGAAAAAGAGTTCTTCATTTTCTCCTTGGAATTAAGCTAATCAAGGTAATTCTATAAATCAAAATCATTAGCATGTTTAGATCCTTGTTAGCTTGAGTAGCTTAGTTAATTTTAGCTTTTAAAGTTTTAATTATTGGATCTTAGTGCTACTCTTGCCTACAAGTGGTATTGAAGCATAATTCATGCTATGATATGGATTTTTTGATTGATTGATTAATTCATGTGATGGATTGATCTAAATCGCCAAATGTTTTATTCATATGATGAATTGGAGTGTTTGGATGATGTTGTCTGTGGCTCCTTGATTGATGAATTAAAAGTATACTATTATGTGTTTTAAGTGTTGGTTTATGTAATTAGTATGTTTTAATTCATAACTTCTAATGTTGAATATTGATTTAGCATTAGTTGATGATTGACTAAAATAGTTTTGGTCATTTTTGGATCCAATTTGATTGGAGTTAGGTTGGACTTGAACTTGTTTTTGAAAGCATGTTTGGAGGCTTGAAATTTCAGTTTTCAAAGGTGTTTTAATGCTGAAATTACATCCATAAGGTGTGTTTTAATGTCTAGGAGATGTGTTAGAGCTTTTGGTGCACAAATGTTGAGCAAAAAATGGCTTGACTTGCCCTTGACCATGAAATAAGGCTATTGCTAGCCATGGTAGCACCCAGGTAGAGTCATGATTGAGAGTTGCTGCCTAGCCATGCACATACCTCTGCCAACACTTTCTAATTTTAAGGTTGGACGAGCTTTTAGCTTTATTTTGGTTCATTTTATGACTAAAAATCATTTCAAATCATACTTAATGGAGGCATAAATGTTGTGCCAGCTCTTAAAATTATGTTTGACTTTTTTTATTGCTTTTAAAAACTTATAAAAGTTGATCTCTTACTTGATGCATAGTTGTTATGCTTGACCAATTATTTGTTTATGAGATAAGCATTTAATTATTGGAATCGAATGTCAATTCTTGATTTATTTATTGTTCATTTAAATTTTGAACGAATGATGAATGAATGGGGATGATCATGAGTCTTTAATATTGATTTTATTAGTTTCAAGTTGTTGAAATGGGTTATAATAAATGGAACTTGTATGCCTTATTCTATCTTGTAAAAGTTATTAGAGTAGAATCACTAAGAGTGAAATTTTCTTTCTCTTGTAAAAGCTGTAAGGAGCAAAGAAGATCTATGGAGGCTTGAAGACCTATGAATGCATGAGATACACTCATGTAATAGCTAGGTTTAGTCAACCTACTTAAAATCAACCGAGTGATGCACCTATGGCTCTAAGTACATCACTTAGTTAGGTTTATGGTCATCCCACCCTAGGTGCATGCTAGGAATATTTACTTATTTATGCTTTTCATATCCTATTGATGTATGAGATGCATGATTAAGATATAGAGAACCTAAATAATAAGATAGAAATGATGAGATCTTTGCAAGCAAAAACATTCCACTTAGAATGTCTAAGGGCTTTCAAAATTAAGTTAAAATGGATACAAATTAAAAAGGTTTTAATCAATTCATGCCTTCAATCAATAATATATGGCATGACGACAATACCATTTTTATGTGATGTCTCGCAAGTCGCAGGTCACACTTATAGTGGAAAATTGTGACTATATACTTAGCATGAGATGCACATTTGATTTGAGAATGCCTATGCATTGGCACACGAGTCATGGGATGTGGTGGGCTAATCACAAGTTGAAGTTTGATTGGTAGGTTCGACTTGACACCTAGTAGTGTGGATGTCTCATGAGTCATAGGTCTATATGAAAAGTGAGGTAAAATATATAAAAAGTTGTATGAGATGTAATTAGCAAAAGTTGCTTATCTTTAGATTATTTGTGGATGTCTCATGAGTTGTAGGTCCACTTGCAAGTCTTTAGGATCTTGATTCTTACTAGAAAATATGATTTTCCAAATTTTTCTTAAGGGTGAAGGATTTGATAAAATAGTAGGAAAAAACCAAGCTTAAAAGACCATGGACATGTTTTTAATATCAATACTCAATCATATACTTATTTTTTTGCCTTTTGTAGATCATCAAAATCTTTAAAAAAAAAAAAGGCTAAAAGTCCATTCGCAAGAATTTTTGAAAACTAATAAACTCACCAGGCCTAACTTCCAAGATTGGTTGAGAAACCTTAAGATAATTCTTAACTCTGAAAAGAGGACATATGCCTATGATCAAAGTTAGCCGAACACATTAGGTGATGACCCTATTAATGAGGCTCATGAAGTGCTCACTAAATTTATAAATAATGATCTACAAGTGAGATATCTCATGATGGCATCTATGACTAATGAGCTCTAAAAGATTTATGAGCATATGAAACATACAAGTGAGATTTATAAGCCCCGACAAGAGTTATATGATGTGTAATCTAGACATAAAAGGTTTGCTTTGTTGAAGGAGCTCTTTAGATCAAGGATGGTAGAAGGTTCAAGTGTCTGTGATCACGGGCTTAAGATGATTGGACTCATTGAGAAGCTTGGACAACTTGATGTGATCATGGACAATGACCTCTACGTGGGTTTGATCCTTCAATCATTACCCTTATCATTTGACTAATTCATTATAAACTTCAATATGTCCAAGTAAGAGATTATGATTAACGAATAGGTAAACATACTTGTAACCATCGAGGTGATGATGAAAAAAGAAAAGCCTCTTATGCATGCTTTTTTCTCTAAGTCGAAAGGCCTTAGAGGCTTAAGAAAGAGAGGTGAGAAGAATAACAGTTCTTCCTCCAAAGGGAAGCAACCCAAGAAAAGTACTAGAAGAGTTAAGAAAAAGGCTAAAACTAAAACAAGTTGTTTCCATTGGCGAAAAGGGACATTAGAAAATAAATTGCAAAGCTTATCTTGAAACCCTGATAAGGGTATAAATTTCTCTGAGGTGCATTTGACGACTAATTCTTCCTCATGTGTATTTGATACCACATATGGTTGTCACCTTTGTAATTTTTTACATGAGATGGTAATCCTTTGTGAAGGGGATATGATTCTTTACCTAGGAAATGGAGCAAGAGTTGTTGCCATGGTCTAAGGCGTTATCAAGTTAGACTTGGGAAATGCTAGCATTGTACTTACTTTAGTTTATTATGTACCCTACCTTATTAAGAATATTATTTCAATTCTCGTTCTTGATAATGAAGGATTTGATTTTTCTATATTGAATGGGAAGTTGAAAGCATTAAAGAATAGTTCTTTAATTGCTCAAGGTGTATTAGTTAATGGATCATATATACTTGATTCTCAAACTTCACTAATACACATTCAATCAAGTAAAAGAAAATCAAATAACCAAGAAGATGCCATTTTATGGCATGCAAGACTTGGGCATATTTTTAAAATAGGATGAACAAGTTAGAAGCTCTCAAATTACTAAATGTTAGTGGTATTGAGGACTTTCCTACTTGTGAATCTTGTTCAAAGGGAAAAATGACCAAAACTCCTTTTGTAGGATAAACAGAGTGCTCCACAGATCTTTTGAATTTGATCCATACAGATGTTTGTAGTCCACTAAGAGTTAGTGAAAGAGGAAGCTATCTTACTTCATCACCTTCACCGACGATTATAGTCGATTTAGACACATGTATCTTATGAAGTACAAGTTTGAAGCCTTTGAGAAGTTCAAAGAGTATAGGAATGAAGTAGAAAAGCAAAAAGGGCTTAGTATTAAAGCTCTTCAATCGAATTGAAGGGAAGAATACTTAAGCATCGAATTCTTGGATTATCTAAAGAAGAATGGGATTCCCTCTCAATGAACTCCATTTGACACACCCTAACACAATAGAGTAACTAAGAGGAGAAATTGTACCTTGTTAGACATGGAATGTTCCATGATGAGCTTTTTGATGTACCCATATCCTTTTGGGGATAAACCTTAGAAACGATAGTGAAGTTACTGAATATAGTACATTTAAAGTCGATGCCATAAACACCACATGAGATGTGGTATGGCAAAATACCATATTACCATTATCTTAGGGTTTAGGGGTCTCTTGCTTTTGTGAGATGAATAGCAAGAATCAAGTTGGATAGCATATCCATCTTGTGCAAGTTTGTGGGATACCTAAGAGAGTCTATGGATCATTACTTTTATGATCCCTCAAAACAAAATGTGCTTATTTTGAGAAATGCCACCATTTTGGAAAAGAATTTTCTATTAGATAGAAATGGCATTATTATTGAACTTGATGAAGTTCAAGATGATTATCAAATTCTACAAGCAATGGAAACAAGAAAGCAACAAGCCTCACACACAACCTCTAAGAAGGAAGGACCAAATCAAGAAGTAACCCAGAAGGTTTAGATTTCTTCATGAGATGGGCTAATTAGATAGTGATCTAAAGACCTATGAGGAAGATATGTTGGCTATAAACTTTTGATGTTGGCTTGAAGCTATGAAATCTGAAATGAACTTCATGTACTCCAACAAAGTGTAGACTTTGGAAGATCTACCAAAGGGAATAGTTTTCATTAGTTGCAAGTGGATCTATAAGCTAAATTTAGGAGTTAATGGATAGGTAGTGACCTTTAAGGTGGAACTAGTGGTAAAAGGTTATACTCAAAGACCCTATATCAATTTTGAGAAAACTTTTTCACCAATAGCAATGCCTAAATTAATTCCGATTTTACTTGCCATAGCCGCATATTATGACTATAAGATATGGAAAATAGATGTGAAAATCGCTTTCATTAATGGTGACATTGAAGAAGAAATCTATATGGAGCAACCACAAGATTTCACATCCAAGGAGAGCGAGCAAAAGATTTGCAAACTCTTGAGATCCATTTATGGACTCAAACAAGCATCTCGAAGTTAGAACATATGTTTTGACAAGATAATCAAGTTGCTTGGCTTTGTCAAAAATATTTATGAACTACGTGTGTATATGAAGGCTAGTGAGAGTAGTGTATATCTATGTACTTTATGTCGATGACATTTTTCTCATTAGAAATGAGGTAGGAATGTTAAAGTGTACTAAATCACATTATCTACTTAGTTCTCCATGAATAATTTTGGAGAAGTATCTTACATATTGGGAATAAATATCTATAAAGATAGATTCAAAAGGATATTGGGGCTTTCCCAAACCTCATACATTGACAAAAATACTAAAGAGATTTAGTATGGAAGAATTCAAAAGGGGATTCTTTACTATGGAACATGACATTCATATCTCCAAGTTTATGGCCCCTAAGGCAGAGAAAAAGAGACAAAGAATGTCCCATATACCTTATGCCTATGCTATTAGGAACATAATATATATAGTTTAATGTACTAGATCGGGTGTGGCATAATTGCTAATTGTTACAAGTAGGATCCAATCCAATCCTGGTGAGAGTCATTAGATAACCATGAAAGTAAACCTTAAGTACTTAAAAAGGACTAAGGACTTGTTTTTGGTATGCGGCAATAGAGAATTAAAACTCAAGCGGTTTTCAAATTCAAGTTTACGATCTGATGTAGATGATATGAAATCCACTTCTAAATTCATATTTTGCCTCAATAGTGGCGTGGTGAGTTGGAAAAGTTCTAAACAAGATACCACAGCCAACTCTACTATAGAGACAAAATACATAGCAACTTCAAAAGCTGCAAAGGAAGGTGTTTGGATAAAAAAATTCATTTAAGAGTTGAATGTAATACATAGCATTATTAAGCCAATAGTTTTCTTCTATGACAACAACAAAGTGGTAGCACAAGCTAAAGAGCCAAGATCTTATCAACGATCTAAGCACATTTTGAAGCAATGTCATTTGATCCAAAAGATCATTGATAAAGGTGACATTTGAGTGGTGAGAGTTATCTTAGAAAAAAATATAGCAGATCCACTGATAAAACCCTTAATGTAAAATGTCTTCAAAGGACATCTTGAGAAGATGGGCATCAAGACCATGGGGCATTAGCTATAGGGAAAATGGAAAATTGTTGGAATAGTACCCAGCAAGCCAATTAGATTGGCCCTGTAAAATGATTTCCTTGTAAAACAAGTTTGATTAAATGATATTCTTCATATAGCCATTTTCATCTTATTCTCGTTATTACTTCATTGGCATTTGGACGAAGCTTTAGATCACACTAGACTATGGCACTTGGTTATGCATTAGATAGTAATTATGGAATAAGTTTTACACGCTCATGATCTTAAACTTTTCAAGTCATGTGATCTTATAAGACAAGGTATCTAAGATTTGGATAAACTTGCACTAATGATGCATAAATCCAAGAGTTGGATATTGCTCCATTCTATGAATAATCTCATATGAGATATAGATGCATGTTAGTAGGTGCTTGTTAAAGAATAAGGTACTGAAGACCTATTTGAAAATCTACTAAATAACCATAGTGGTAAGTTCTCTTGCCTACGTTATTGCACATTGTTAGTCTTATGACCTAAGGATCTATGATAATCTTATGTTTGGTCCTCATGCTTTGACTCTTCCTTGGTCACTTAGAGGGCCACTTGGGAAGAGATTATATATGAGCTATTGGGTATAGAGGTTTGTCAGATTTAAAACGGAATCTGAGATCTAAAATAGAATTCAATTCTTTGTCTTTGTGAAGGGCGAGTGTATCTCCAATGTATTCTACAATATGATTGATTCCAAGAAACATTTGCACAAGGCAGTATGAAAATTTAGAAAAGGAGTTTTTCAAAAATGAGGTCACATAGTGGAATCAAACATTGAGAATAGAGATAGTATCAAGGTTATTAGGGAGTCGACAAATATCTTGCCTTAGGCCTTTTTTGGGAAATAGGAGATGGCAGGACCATATTGGCATGGTACATATAGAGCTATAATAGTTCTCCAAAAGTATTCATTTCGGCCAATCAATTTGGCTTCATAGGCTTAAGATTGAATATCGACTATGGAAATTGGGTACTCTTCATTTAATTGAGATTAATTGAATTAAGTCAAGTTAGTTTAAAGGAGTTTAAACTAAACTAAATATATGATATTTAAAAGTCACAAGGAGTTGTGAGTTTATGTTTAATGAATGGTATAATCTACCAGGTCACACACAAAAGTCAATTGCATTTTCTAAGTCTTGAAAAAACTTTCAAAGTGAATTAATAATATCATTTCTATGAATTATCATAAGATAAAAATCAAAATAAAACTTTATGTTATATATTCAGTATGAAAATAAAATTTTTATAATGAAAATAGTGGGGCATGATGATGTGAACAAAATTAGACTTAAAGGGATTTGGGTAAATTATCTAAAGATAACAAACAAACCCTAAAATTAATTAAGTAAATCGGCTAGAGAGCTTGAGAAACAAGCTAAGCCCATAAAGAGGGTTAAAAATCATAATTGGCTTAAGCCCATCAATGCTAAAACCTATAAACACCAAGTCTCGAAGATAAATAAACATAAGAAACCATTCACAAAATAAGGTAAGATAAGCCCATAAGGCAGAAACGGTGATAAGATAGGTAGAAACAATGTTAAAATAGGACACCAACTAGTGGTGGCTAGTTATGCCATAACCGGCATGCCTCTGTGCATCAGAAAAAGACATAGTGTACCCTAACACATGTTAGCTAGTGCCCTATTTACGTGTAGGTTTTCTGCACCTAGGTGTAAGTGCCATTGCCTTTGGTTATAGTGTTTTGTGCACCACGTGCTTAGGTGCAAAGCTTGTGCACTTAGGCAAGAGATACAGAGCCCAAAACATAATGCATATTTATGGCGTTTTAGAACGAAATGCATGTTTAAGGTGTTATGGGCCTAAATGCATATTTAAGCTATTTTTTTCTATTTTTATCTTTTTATCCCATCCAAATTTGTTCTGTACTTGTTTTTAGAGAGTTTCATGTTTTGGAGATAAAAACAAGGGAGTTGGATGTTCTCATGAAGTTTGTGGCATTTGAATGTACTTGGCACCTTTGATTTGAAATCAATAAATTCATTTCTTCGTTCATGGAGGTAGGTATCTTGCTAAACCACATTAAATCTTGTGTGTTGTATTTTCAAATATTTTTACAGGCATTTCTTGATAATTATTATTTAACAATTTTAGGGTACAACATGAACAAATCACACGCCGTCATCCTTCTAGTTCTCCTAGCCGATTAAAAGGCACACAGATTAGTATCCTTAAATAAATCCACTTTTAGATTGTGAGATTATTCACGTTCCATTAGGTTCTAATCAATCCTTCTCATGAAGAGAAATTTGGGAGTCTTTATTTCACTTCGGGTGTGCTTTGATGGAGATTTAGTTCTGGAACTAAGATACAAATTTGGCATGATAAATAGATTCCTCGCCAACCTTTATTCTAAGCTTTTCTACCTCCCATAATTTTTCCTGCCAATGCTCTTGTGTCATGTCTCATCAATCACTGTACAAATGGTTGGAATTCTAAGTTGGTCAAGTTGATCTTTTTGGAACCTGATGCTAATGCTATTTTCGCATTCCTTTAGGAGAAAGATGAAATTTTTTGGCATTGCTCGCGTTCAGGAAATTTCTCAATTTGAAGCATATTATCTTGCACTATATATAAAGACCAAAAAGTTGGAGAATAATGGAGGTGCTTGCAATTTATTAACCATTCCTGATCTCCATTTTGTTTGGTATTGCCGAGTTCCCCTAAGGTAAGGCAGTTTGCTTGGCATGTATGTTGAAATATTCTTTCTACAAAACCATTACTATGTCAAACAAAAATTTAGGAGGATCCATTTTGTGATATTTTGTGAAATTTTTAGGAAGATATTATTCACTGTTTACTTCACTGCCATTTTACACAATATGTCCAAGCGTTTTCAAATTTACCTTTCTCCCATTTCTTTATTCATGCTAAATTGGTTATAGACTAGTTTGTTTGAGTTTCTAATGGTATTGGTAAAACTAAATTTGAACTTTTCTTGGTCTATTGTTGATGTCTTTGGCATTGAAGGAACATTCTTAAATTTGAGGCAAAAGCTAGTCTATTTTTGACATAATGCAATTTGCTAGAAGCTTCTTTCACTTATTTTGGTTGGTAATGTATGCTTCAAATGTAACCAATTTCATGTTTAATACTACAGCTAGGGGTGGGCATCAGGTTTGAGTTTGGGGGTACCCGACCCAACCCAACCCTATCGGGTATTTTCTGTTTAGGTTGGGTATTTTTAATCCCCAAACCCAAACGTGTATTTATGGGAGTACCCAAAAATTTGGGGTTCGGGTATCAAGTAGTTGCCTAGGGTACCCAATACTTGATCGGGTACCCCCATTAAAAAAAACTAATTATATTATTAGGTATATCATGTATTAGACATTTATGTTTATATTTAAGTTTTAAAATTATATATTAGGTGGGATTTAAAATTTGTGAATAATAAATTGTAATACTATCAATTGGTTCATAATGAAAATAAATTATGTATTAACAAAATTTTAATTTTTATTTATTAAAAATATAAAAAATATTAGTGGGGGTTTTGGGGGTGCCCTCAGGGGGTACTTGATGGGGGTTCCTTTATAAAATAGGGTTTAGGACTCGAGTATCAAAAAATGATACCCGAGCCCTCGGGTACTCACACTATGGGTACCCCCGAGAGGGGGTTACCTATCCCTCGTCTACCACTAACTGCAGTTAGCTAATCAGCACCTATAGAGGCTCACATAAAAATAAACTTTGATATGGCTACTTTTAAGAATGCTCATGCCATTGGGATTAAAATGGTGGTTAGGATTGTATGAGGTAGTGTTTAACATGGTCACACTAATAATTCCCAACATTAGCTGTGCACTTTTTTCTTATAGACTAATGTTATGAATGAAGGTGACTGGCTATTGGTCATATGAGCTTCATAAAATGATGGCACGAATTTATCTTTGATTAGCCGATTATTTTTGAAGCTAGAAGATGCTTTCGCAAAGGATACATCTTCTCTTTCAATCATGTTCGACGTAGTGCAAACATGTGTATCTATCATCTAGTTAAACAAGCGTACTTTCTTCACCATTCTCATGTTTTTGAATTAGTTGTCTATTAAATTATGCTTTATCTTTGAATTCCTAAGTTTATAAAATCTACCATTTTTCTCAAAAAAGAAAAACAAAAAAATCCACAAGATAAGCCCTCTGTTGGCTAATAAAAATGTACGGATAGAAATACCTCTAAATGAAAAAATAGAATGAAATTCTCCCTGTTCAAATGCTCTATTCTCTTCTTTTTCTCTATGGTTAAGGCCTCCAAATATGGTAGAACTAAGTGAATGAAATGTAAATATGAAGACACCAAATGAAATTCACCTCTATATTTCAGTATTTGTTTACAGTGAATAGGTGAAATCCATTTTGCCCCTCAAATTGTGAAAATAAACATCCTATTAATTGAGAAAATATGTTTTGATTTTATCCCTTTATATCTGTTGCAAAAATCTAGAAGTTAAACTATTGGAAACCTTCATATATAATGACTTAATGCATTTTATCAGTGTCAATATTTCAAGACTCTTAATTGTTTAGTCAACTTATTAGTCAAATTTAGTGTACATTACTGCAATAATATTTGTTGACACTGAAATTTTATTAGAATAAATTATCATTTGATAGCCCAAATAAATTGGCTATTGATTTGGGTCCTAAATAAAAGTTTATAACAAATTTGGGCTTTACGTAATGGGTTAGTCCATGATGAATATTATACAGTTTTATTTATTTTAGATTAGCTAATTGGACCAAAATATATCTAAATGTGGCCTATTAGTAAATTAAACCTATCTCAAGTGGTATTCAAGCCTAAGGGAAAAACTCAAGCTTTAAGTTATCAGACCCTATTTTGTGTCTATAAAATGAGGTGGTGGAGACATATCACATATCAAGAAATTTATCAAGAAATTCACACATTAAGAAATTCAAGGATCAGGCTCTTAAGTCTGAGTTCTTGCCTCGAAGAAGTGTTGCAACCACAAAGGTTCTACACCTTCCTCAAAAGCATCCAAATTCTAAAGGCTTTGATATAAAAAACAAATGTAGTTTGTGATTTCTTCCACAAGTTTAGGAGGGAATTACGCATCCAATTCAAGAACAAGTATCAATCCCTTGAATCACATTCCAATGGGAAGAATTAGAAGAATTAGCCTTCAATTGTAGAGATATTTCTAGACATTGTAACTACTTTTATTTTAAATTAAATATTGAATTTGTCCATATTTTCTTATCTTGTAATCTTGTTTGCAAACTTGAAATTTATGTGAGCAAATTTTAGTGCGCTTAGTTGGACTGTCTCTAACTCTCATATCTTTCCCATACATCAAAGTTCTAATTCTCATTTCTGAACTTTCTATGAAACCCAAGAAGAATAAAATTACTATTATGAATTAGATAGCTATTGTGGATATTATTACTACAGTTGGTCTATTCTCCACTGGGGGCAAGATTGTCAATACCATTCCATCAGATGGCTTAAATTCAGCATATCCTATAGAGATCAAGTCCAAACCATCTCATTTTGTTGCACTGCATGTAATGGTAATTGAAATAACTATAGTTGATGAACAACTTGCTCAAATAACTCAATCTATAGCTAATCTTGAAAAGATTATGGAAGACAAAGACCTCCAAATTACCTTATTGATGTTCAAGTTGGATCACTCAAATGTCAAAGAGTCTAGCCAGAATTGTTCATTGTCCTTAAATCATGTAGAAAATGAGAAGCAAATGGATGAGGTATCACTCAAGTATGACTAAGTGAAGAAATTTAATCACTCTACAATATCTATTGCCATGCTAACCGTCTATCAATTGCAAGAGATGATAACTAACACCATTAAAGCTCAGTATAATGGACCTTTGCAAAATTTGTTTGTATACTCAAAACCATACACTAAGCAATTGACTCACTAAGGATGTTGATAAGTTACTAGTTTAATGAAAATGGCTATCTGAAACAGGATATTACCTATTTTATGGAAATATACAATAATGTAAGAATTGATGGTGACCTTTTTGTAAAGCAATTTGTGAGATCACTCAAGGGAAATACATTTGATTGGTACATTAATTTGGAGCTTGAGTCTATTGATAGTTAGGCAAAAATGGAAAAAAAATTTCTAAACTATTTTCACTACACTCGTCGCACTGTGAATATGATCAAGCTTACCAATGCAAAGTAGTGGAAAAACAAGTTGATCTTTGACTATATCAACTATTGATGTGTACTAAGTTTAAATTGTAAAGATAAAGCATAAGAAGTTTCAGCAATAGAGATGTACATCCAGGAGATGCATTGGGGGCTTTTTTATATCTTCCAAGGATCAAGCTATGAAGTTTTGAGGAATTGGCCACTCGTGCTCATGACATGGAGTTGAGCATTACGAAACATAAACCTATTTTTTTGATTGTTAATCAAAAGAAAGACAAAAAAGTCTTGAAGAGAAATGAGAAGTCTACAAAAAATACTATAAAAGAGTCATGACAATTAAAGTAGCTTATGTCAAAATTTCGACAAACAGTAATAAAGGAAAACCGCCTAATCAACTTGTGCCAACTAAAAGGCATTAACCTATGTTGAAAGAGTTATAGAAAAAGGAATACCTATTCCCTGACTCTAACATCTCATAAATCTTTGATGAGTTATTAGCAAGAAAGATGATCGATTTACCCAAGTCAAAATATCCTGATGAAGTTGGGAAGGTGAATGACTTGAAATACTATAAGTTTCATCAAGTTGTTAGCCATCCTATAGAAAAAATTTTTATGGTTAAAGAGAAAATCATGATGTCGGCAAAAGATGAAAAAATCATCCTCGATATCCAAGATATAGTGGATGCAAATGTTGCTAGTATCGTAGTTGTTACAAATGCTGTTGCAACTAGAAGAATGTTCTTTCCCCACTCATAGGGGTGTTGAGGATATTTCAATTTGAAAGTATAGATCCAGTCATATTTTGAACTTTGTTTGCTAATAAAAAGGAAAAGTTGGATACAAGTCTTGTTTCTAAAATTAAAGATAATGGCAAGTAGATTCTTATGACATGTGAGCAAAGATGATGGTGAGTGGATTCATGAGATGTTTGATCTAAAAGCTTATAGTCTCTTAGCAAAGTCTAGATACGGTTTCTCCAATTCGTCTGAGCTAGGGGAGTTGAAACTTGAGTTGATTGAAGAAAAGATCTATGGCTTTAGCAAAGCACAAAAAAAATTATAAAGTCTAAGGTTTTGTGTTGATCAACCAAGGATTAGCTTGGGATTTGTACCATATGAGTTAATCTAAGTATGTATGGTGAGAAACGATAAATGCATCAGTGTCTAACATATTGCTATTGTGAAAAATGAAAATAATGGAAGTAAAAAGTTAAGTGATCGTTGCATTTCTGTATTTGATTAGCTGAGCACTTATACCACTCATCCTTCTATCTTTGAAAGACTTGGTCAAAATCCACTTCTCCACAAGGTCCGGTCTTGTATTAACTTGGAAGTAACAATGCAGAAAAAGTAAGAAAAAGATGTAACTATGATGGGACCAACATGATGAAGTTGAGAACTAAAGGTTAGACTATTTGCTTACCTCAATTGAGTGAACCCAATTTTTTATTTTCATCATCAGTATAGAAAGATCGGTGAAGGAGATGCAACGTACTATGAGACATTCATCTGATGAAGATGGTAAACATGAGGATGAAGTGAAAGTCACCATAAGCTCTAACCATTCAAGTGTTGTAGAAGAGTAAAGCCTTTAGTATCTTCAAAAGTTTGACAGATTGATTAAGGGTGGCTTTGTATGAACTACAAGTTATCCTGGGTAAAACATGACACTTATACTCATTTCGAAAGCAAATAGAGTTATACAATGAAGGGTTGTATTTCAAAGAGTAGCAATTATACATAGTATAGTTTTATGATAAAAAAGACAATGAGTTGCACTCATGTTATCATGTTGTTGTTAATGAAGAGTTTGACTTAGACATCTCTAAAAATGAGGCCCCTCCACAACTATAAGATAGTGGACAGGCAACTGTAGGTAAACTTAAAGAATTAAATCTTGGCACAACAAAAGATCTGCATCCCATATTCATAAGTTCTCTCTTAAGACTTAAAGAGAAATAACAGAATTTCCAAACTACTTGGTATAAGGCATGGAGTACACCCAATGAAGTAGTTGCAGTGAATTCTTTGCCTAGAACTTGTTCCTTAAGTTGAAGCTAAAGTAAAAAAGCTAGGTAATTTTGGGTTTATTAGAGAAGTCAAATATCAAATATAGATATCTGGCATTGTGCTTATTAAGAAAAAAAATGGCCAAATACGTATTTGTGCTGACTTCTGAGACAAAGCCAAAAGGCATGCTCGAAAGATGATAGCTGATGCAACTACTAGTCATAAAGCTTTGTCTTTCATGGATGGATCCTTAGGATACAACCAAATCAGAATGTCACTGCAAGATGAGGAATATATGGCTTTTCGTAATCCGAAGAGAATCTATTGTTATAAAGTGATGCCTTTTAGCTTAAAAAATATAGGTGCCACTTACCAAAGTGCTATGTAAAACATATTCAATGACATGTTGCACCAAAAGGATGAATGGTATGTGAATGATTTGGTTGTTAAAAGTAAAAAAATAAGTGATCACTTGGTAGATCTTTGAGTAGTATTCGATCAATTGAGAAAATATAACTTGAAGATGAATCTCCTTAAATGTGCATTTGGTGTTACATCAAGCAAGTTTCTTGGCTTCATAGTCCATCATCAAGGTATCGAGGTCAATCTTGCAAAGATAGTGGCTATCTAAAAGATGCCTGCATCAAGGAACTTAAAGGAGCTACAGAGTTGGCAAGGTATTCTTGCATTCATAAGAAGGTTCATATCAAACCTTGTTGGAAGGTGCAAACCATTCAATCATCTTATGAAGAAAGGTGCCATTTCAAATGGGATAAAGGATGCAAGAATCCTTTTGAAAGTATAAAGAAGCACCTCTTGAATGCACCAACGTTGGGAGCCCATGTACCTAGAAGGCCACTTATATTGTATATTGCAGCATAGGAAAGATCAATTAGCTCTCTTATGGCTCTAGAAAATAAAGAGGGTAAAGAAAATTTGCACTATACTACATGAATAGATTTTTGACTGAAAATGAGATGAAATACTCCCCTATTGAAAAGATTTGCATGGCATTATTCTATGCCATTAAGACATTGAAGCACTATTTTGAATCATACTCCATACAACTCATCTCTCGTGTTGGTCCAATCAAGTTTGTTATGTCAAGACCTGTGCTCTGGGGAAGATTGGCGAAGTGATTTGTCATATTCATGAAAGAAGGTGTAAGCCACGGATCCAATTATAAAATATTTCAAAAATAAAATCAAATTTGATTACACCTCCCCAAGGATCTAATTCATGCTATGAAAATGGATTTATGCCAGAAAATTGCTTAGATAGTAAAATCCAACCAAAGAAATGATGACTTGCTTGACGTCTTCAATGTAGTCTCCTCATAGCGCAGCACCTTGTAGGCAACAATTTCCCAACCAAATCATCTCAGAATATGCTGAAACTTGGGTTCAAGATCCTGCACACCTTGAAGAGTTTCCAGTAAAAAATGCAGAAACAAATCAGATCTGCGAGGCCTCAAAAAGTTGCACCAAACTTGCTGCCCTGCTGTGGATCTTTAAAGAGCAAAACAGTCCAAATGTCTTACCTCTAATGAACAAATCACATACCAATTACAAGCACTAATAAACCTCAAAACCAGTTAGAACAATTGAGGAAGAAGGTATGGGGATGGCTGATTTGGGAGGGAGAGGTGAAGAAGGTGTGAAATCTCAACACATGAGAAGATCACACAAATTAGAAATGAAAAGCATGTGATTAAGCATTTGATGGCCAGAGACCTAGATCTATATATAGATGGATGTGAAATGTGAAATGTGATTAAGCAAGTGCACCTCAAGGATGTGCCACCTAAGGAAGCAAGTTGCATATGAAATGTGAATTTCACTTGCATTTGAATTTTATTTGAAATCTTCATTACATCTCAAGAAATGTCATTCAAATAAATTTCAAATGCATACGAAATGAACTTCTTCATTTGAATTTCCATCCAAAATTAATTCTTCACTTTAATTAAATTAAACTATTTAATTCAATTAATTGGACTTTGACTTAACACTTAAATTAATTAACTTAACTCTTTAAGCTAGCAAGCGTTAACCTAACTCCCTAAGCTAACTTAACTAATAAATTGTCATATGGATCCAATTAAATTAATTTCTTAATTTAGTTAATTTAATTTAACTCCGCAAATTATTTTGATTAATTTAATAATTAAATAAATCATGCCAAAATAACTAAAAAATTAGCCAACCGATTTCACCTCCAAAATTGGTCACTCAGAGGAATACTTCTAACACTTAGAAAATTGGTTTACCAAGTAGAACTTGTAATTTAGCCTCCGTGTGTGACCCATTAGGCTCTTCTATTTATTGGACATGGGTTCACAACTCTTGTGATATTTTGAATATCGAATATTTATATCAGTTTAAACTCCTTTGAACTAAAAATTCAATTAAGTTAATCTCCATTAATTGAAGAGTATTCAATCTCTCTAGTGAAAGTCTAGCCACAATCCCATGGAGCCTAACTAAGTGATTGAAATGAATATGCTCTTGGTGAACCATTCTAGCCCTATGCTACCATGCAAATACGGTTCTTCTATCTCCTATATCCCAAAAAAGACCTAAGACAAGATATTTTTCGATTTTCTAATAGCCTCAATACTATGTTTTTATTCTCAATGTTTGATTCCCTTTTATGACTTCATCTTTGGAAAATTGGAAAACGCCTTTTCCAACTTGTCATAGAACCTTGCTCAAGGATTTCTTAGATCATTATAGAATACATAAGAGAAGTGCTCGCCCTTCATAAGGACAAAGAAATAGATCCCATATTGAATCTCACAAATCTCAATGTCCAAGTAGCTCATACCTAAATTCAACCCAAAAGGCCTACTAAGTGGTCTAGGAAAAGTCAAACATTGAGGACCTAAATATAAAGTTACTATGGATCCTCAGGTTAAATGACTAATTATATGCACTAGCGTAAGCTGACGAACTTGCCACTATTGTCTTGCCATTACAACTATCTAGTAGATCCTCTAGGTAGGCCTCTAGTGAACTTGTTTTCTAACAAACACCCATGTCTAAGATAAATTGCTCATGAAATGGAGTAATATCTAATCCTTGAATTTTTGCATCGTTAGTGCAAGTCTATTGAAATATTAGTGACCTATCTCATAAAATTCTATGACTTGAGAGATATTTTTAAAATCACGACTGTGTAAAACTTGTTTCATGACCACCATCTAGTGTGTAACCAAGTCCTATAATCTTGTGTAATCTAAGGGCTTTAACCAATGCTAGTGAAGTGAAAAAGTATAAGATGAAGATAGCCATTTATAATGAACATCATTTAATCAAAATTGTATACAAGTGAAATAGTTTGCATACCAATCTAATTAGCTGTGGGGCACTATTTCAACAATCTTCCACTTGTCCTAAAACCAATTTTCCATAGTCTTAATACTCATTTTCTCAAGATGTCCTTCATGCAATAAGGGTTTAGTCAGTAAATCTCCTATGTTCTCTTTTGAGGCTACCCTCTCCACTCAAATATTGCCTTTATCAATGATCTCCTTGATGAAATGATATTACCTCAAAATGTGCTTGGATCATTGATAAAATCTTGGCTCGTTAGCTTGCACTATTGCTCGTTGTCACAAAAGACAACTATTGGCTCAGCAATTCTAGGCACTATATCCAACTCTTGGATGAAGTTTTCTATCCAAACACTTTCTTTTGTAGCTTTGAAAGCCACATTATATTCCACCTCTATGGTCGTATAAGCCATGGTGTCTTGTTTAGAACTCTTCCAACTCACCGTGCCACTATTGAGGCAAAATATAAATCCAAAAGTGGATTTTAGGTCATCTACATTATATTGGAAACTAGAATCTGAAAACCCCTCAAGTTTCAATTCTTCATTGCCATATACCAAAAAATAAATCTTTAATCCTTCTAAAGTATGTAAGGGATTACTTTAATGGCTTTCCAATGACAATTACTGGGGTCAAATTGAAAGTGACTAGTAACACTTAGAGCATGTGCTATATCTGGCCTTGTACATTGAACAACATACATTATGCTCCTAATAATAGATGCATAAGGTATATGGGACATTCTACGTCTCTTTTTCTCTGTCTTAGAAGTCATAGACTTGGAGAGACGAAGACTGTGTCCCATAGAAATGAATCCCTTTTTAAATTACTCAATGCTAAACCTCTTTAGTATTTTATTTTGGGAAAGCCCCAACATCTTTCTCAATCTATCTCTATAGATACGCATTCTTAATATGTAGGATGCTTTTTCCAAATCCTTCATGGAGAATTGCATAGATAACCATATTTTAGTACACTTTAACATTTCTCTCTCATGCCTAATGAGAAGAATGTCATCAACATAAAGTACAATAAATTGTATGCTACCCTTATTAACTTTCTTGTACACATAAGATTTATACATATTTCTGACAAAGCTAAATGAATTGATTGTCTTGTCAAAACATATGTTCCAACTTTAGGACACCTATTTGAGTCCATAAATAGATCCCTTAAGTTTGCAAACCTTTTGCTCACTCGTTTTGGATATAAAACCTTGTGGTTGCTCTATATAGATTTCTTCTTCAATGTTTCCATTGAGGAAATTGATTTTTACATCCATTTGCCATATCTCATAGTCATAATATGCGGCGATGGCAAGTAAAATTTAAATGGACTTAGGTATAGCGACCAGTGAAAAAGTTTTCTCAAAATCAATGCTGAGTATTTAAGTGTAACCTTTTGGCACTAGTTGTGCCTTAAAGTTCATTACCTCTCCATAGACTCTGTAGCACCCCTAAAAATTTTCTTGATTGCATTATATATTGCCATTATTTGAATTTTTATGAATTATATTTATTAATTATTTTAAAAGTTTATGGTCAAATTATAATTTTTACATACTTGATTTCATTTATTTGAAACTGTTGGGGCCAATTTGCAATTCTTGAGGACTTAATTGTACACTTTTGAAAATGTTTGGGCTTGCATGGAAGACCCTAAGTCAACTAGGGTTCAGCCATATTTTTCCTAAGTTCATAGACTTAATTGTATGACTTAAAATCCTTGAGGACTAAATTGCAAAAATGAAAAATTTGATTTAAAAAAAAAGGGGCAGTAGGATTTCATTCCTTTTTGTCACCATTTTTCTTTCTTTTTCTTCTCTTTTCTTTCTCCTCTTCACTACCACCAACTACTTTCAGCAACCACTGGCGACAGTTTTTATTTTCACAACCAACTCCATAGTTGGGTTCCCTACACCTTCAACTCTTCATTGACGCCCACATGCACAATTGACAACCACCAAAGAGCCACCGTGAGAGAAGGAAAAACATGGGTTCATGGCAGAGTAGCTAAGTTTTGAGTTTTTTGATAACTAACGTCTATTCTGAAGGGTGGTCTAAAGGTATTCGATGAGGAAAACACCGTGGAAGCATTCTATGGTGGTGAAATGTGGAAATGAGAGTAGAAACTGATGGCAGAGCTTGTAAATCATGAAGACTTGAGCAATTTTTAGATGGTTTTCAGGCGGCTATTGTTGGAACTAAGGGTACCATTAGAAAGCTTTCGGCGAGAAGAGTCTCTGGGTGGTGGCATTGAACGTTTCGCCAATAGTGGAGAGATAGTTTTCTCGGCTCAACGCGATGATTACACTTGTGCTATTAGTTTGTGGTTTTGGAATTCTGATGGTGAATTTGAATTTTAGCTTAGTTACACCTTGTTATATATATATATATATAATATGCATGTTGTACTTTTTTTATTTAGCATTGTACTTGCTAGAATAGAATTTTAGGGATGAGATGAGATGTTTATATATATATATATGTGCATATGTTGTTGAGCCCCATGTAAGGAATAAGGAATTTTGGAAATATGAATTACATACTCGAATTTATGCATGATGCCAAAATTGGACTTTAATTATGATATTAAGGATTATATTATAAGTTTGAATGGTATTTCATTAGGAATTAACCATGTGTGTGTTTAGGATTATGTTATGGCCATGATTTTGTATATAAGAATGAGATTAATTATGCAATTATGCAATTTTGAGATATTAGGTTAAAATGATGTAAGATTATATAAATGAGGGTTAGTATATCCTGATAAGTGAAATAGATGCGGAATTTGAGCTGTACTTGGGTAATATTAATGTTGTTAGCTATTTGCAAGATGGTAGTGCTGTTTAAGTTTTAAATTATCATGTTAATGAGTTAATTAATAATTTTAGATTAAGAGAAAGCATGATGATGATATATTAAAGAGTCAAACAAGGATTTTGACTGTAATCATGGTCTCTTGGTTAGGTGATGAGGAGTTGGGAACTAAGGATCGATGAACTATTGATTTGATTGCATTATCAGGAAAACTAAGGTAAGGGCCTCCTACTTTGGGTTATTGCTTTGTACAAGCTTACTTATTACTTATTGGAAACCCCTATAAGGATCTGCCATTTGGCCTTGTTACATGTATTATGTTTGTGGCATAACTCTTGTGAGGGTTAAAATGTGCTTAACTGTACCTGCTTGTAACTTGATTGATTGTTCTTGCTCATTTACTTGAGAATCGTACTTGATTATGCACTTGATCATACTCGATTGTTTGATTGTATAACTTTTGTGGGTTAGTACTTATATTACTTTGTTGAATCGTTCTTGATTGTTCTGGCCTCTAGAACTTCTATCTATCTTGATTCGTACTTGTTATGTTTGGTTTTAGGTATTATTCTGTTATTAGATGCCTTATCGGCATATTCAATTGCTCGATTCATACTTGTTGCACTTATCGTACTTGCATGGAGATAGCACTTAGGTTGAGTGACAATCTTATGTGGAATATTGGGATACATAGGACACACCTTGCAGCTCGCCTAGGTGTCCGCAATACATTAGGGATTTCACCTTAGGTACTAGCAGTGCGCTAGGAATTTCCCCTTAGGCATCGCAGTATGTCATATGGTTCGTATGAACACATTAATTATATGCCGAGCTGTCACACTCAGAAGTACTTGTTTGAATGGTATAAAGTGAATATATACATATCTTACTTGTTCTGTTGGAATGCATATACTATGAGAGATTGCTTGTTGTACTCACTCTCGCTTGTTTGTCACTGCTCTTAGAGCAATAAGGCAGGAGAGCTTCTTGTTGTTATTATTGTTCTTACTTGAATTGTAATTGCATTTATACTGCTTGTTGATTTTAAATCTATTAAGATGTTCTCTTTCCTTGACAAATTCCTATTACTATTCAACTCTATATCTCTCACTAAGTCCATTGGACTTACCCCCATTTCCTTCAAATTTTACAGACAGAACTGAATAGGAATGAAAGTTCTGACTTAACAGGAATAGATTCTCTATTTTGTAATAGTTTAGATATGCTAAAGCATTTATAGGCCTTAAGAATGTTACATATGAACTTAGCGATGTTATATGTCAGAGACTATAAGTACTTTGGGATTATATATATATGCTTTGCTAATCTTTAATAATGAACTTTGATTTGATCACTATCATTTTATAAGTAAAAATTGAGATGATTATTTTCACTGCTTGTGGTATAATAGTATTGAAAAGAATGTTCTTAGGGAAATTGTGAGTATTTTAGGTCCCAATTTAGGAATGAATTGTTTTGATATCTCAACTTAAGGTTATCCTACGTGGGGTGTCACAGACTCATAACTTTCACTTATAGATCCATATGCAATCAATAGGTACTATACCCTTTATTGGATCTACCAAAGTCTATATTTTGTTAGAGTATATGGAGTCCATTTTAGATTTTATGGCATCAAGCCAATGTCTCGATTCTATATCCAACATAGCTTTCTCATAGGTCTTTGGATAGCTATTCGATTACCCCATCTCATGAAGAAATTTGAACCTTTTAGGTTACTTCTTCATTCGATTTGACTTTTTCTGAGGTTGTGTGTAAGGCTCTTGATCTTCACTTGTTTCCACCACTTGTGGGATTTGATGATCATCTTGAACTTCACCAAATTCAATAACAATGCTATTTCTATCCAATAGAAATTTCTTTTGCAAAAAGTGGGCTTTCCTTGAAATAAACACCTTTTGTTTCAAGGGATCATAAAAGTAATAACCCAAAGACTCTTTTGGGTATCCCACAAACTTGTATAAGATGGATCTACTATCCAACTTGTCTCCCATTAGCCGTGTGACGTAGCAGGAGACCCCCAAACTCTTAGAAAACTGTAAAAAGGTGCTTTGTCAAACCACATATCATGTGATGTCTTTGGCACTGACTTTGAAATTATTACATTTAGTAGCTTTGCCACCGTCTCTAAGGTGAATTCCCAAAAGAATATACGCACATCGAAAAAGCTCATCATGGAATGTACCATTTACAATGAGAAATGATTTTTTCCCTCGATTACTCTTGGTGTATTAGGTGGAGTCTATTAAGAGAGAATCTCATTCTAATTTAGACAATCAAAGAATTCAATACCTAAGTATTCACCCCCTTGATTTGATCAAAGAGTTTTAATACTAAGTTATTGTTCCTTTTCTACTTCATTCCTATATTCTTTGAACTTTTCAAAGGCTTCAGACGTGTATTTCATAAGATACACATGTTCAAATTGAGTGTGATCATCGATGAAGATGATGAAGTAAGAATAACCTCTTCTTGCACTAACTTTGAGTGGGCCACCAACATTTATATAGATCAAATCCAAATGACTTGTGGTATGCTCCGATTGTATTACAAAAAGAGTGTTGATCATTTTTTCCTTCAAACAAGGTTCACAAGCTAAAAGGTCCTCAATGCCACTAACATTTAGTGTTTTGAAAGCTTCTAACTTGTTCATTCTATTTTTAGAAATATATCCAAATCATGCATGCCACAAGATGACATCTTCTTGGTTATCTACTTTTACTACAAAAAATAAATATATTTGTAGGAGTTATTTAGGGGGGTTTATTATGAACCTGTACTAATCATCTTATTTTGTGGGGGTTATTAAACTCCTCTTAATTAATAATAAAACTTAGGGGGTTTTAGTATTTAGTGGGACTTCAACTATGGAGGTTTAACAACCCCCACTAATTAATAATAAATGATTTTTAGTATTTAGATTAACAATCTCTACTAAAGATCCATCCCTAATTATACTACTTAAATATGAATTAAGCATCAATTTAATATTTTAGTTTTCATCATCTTTAAAAGCTCAAAAATATTCATAAAACTAACATCCCCAAATTTTAGTGCTAAAATTAGTTAATATAGATTTAATTAATTAATTTTTTATTTTGAATTTTAAATTATTTTAAAATATCTTTTAATTTTGTATTAGTTTTTTTTAATGAAAATAGTGATATATTAATTTAACTAGATATAATTTATAATATTACTTAATTGATTTTTTTAAAAACTTTTTTCACATCTAGTTATAGCTTAAATATTGCTACTTTGGCCTTAATAAGTTTTACAGCAGAGAGTTTAAGTATATATGCACCTATCTACTCTAACATATATTAGTTGTTGCTAAGTTGGTTTGTGTATCCTTGCAGAAGGGGGCTGATGTAGGTTCGAGTCCTGCACTAAATGCAATTGCAAAATTATTTCCAGTCATCAACAACCCAGCGTGTCGAAGCTCAAGATGTTGTGGCCTATCTAGTCTATGCTCCTGCGGCCCAGCCTATCAGAGTCTAATCTTTGGCCTAGCTTCCAGCCCAGATGCAAGAATGACCCATGGATTGTGCCCTCCTGCTAGTTGCCCAACGCACCAGGGTCTAAGTCTATCCTGAAGCCCAACTTGCATAGGCATGTGAAGCCCACTGGTGTCTTTAGTCCATACCCCAGGTCTAGCTATATGGCCCACTAAAATTATATAAAATAATACATTTTAATACTAGCAAAGGTTTCTCAACACTTGCTAAATAAAAATAAATCCCCATAAATTCACTTAATTATTAGTAGGGGTTGTAATGGCGGTTGGTTAAAAACCCCCACTAAGAATTAGCAAGATGTATAATTGTGAGGGTTTGGGAAACATCCACTGAAGGTATTAATGGGGGTTTAAAACCCCCACTAAATATAATTTTGACCTCAGCTAAATTTAATTTTTTTTGTAGTGTTCTTTTACTTGATTGAATGTGCATCAATGAATGTTGAGAATCTACTATGTACAATCCATTGTTTAATATACCTTGTGCAATTAACGATTCTTTAATGCTTTCAATATCCCATTAGATATAGAAAAATCATATCCTTTATTATCCAAAATGGGAATAGAAATAATATTCTTAATAAGAGAAGATATATAATAATATGGATCAAGCACAATGCAAGCATTTTTCAAGTCTAACTTGATTACGACTTCAACCATGGCTACAACCTTTACCCCATTTCCAAGGTGAAAGATCATATCCCCTTCATTGAGACTCTTTATTTTTTCCGTTCCCTATAATGAATTACAAAGGTAATAACCACATGCGGTATCAAATACCCATGAGGAAGAATTTGTTGTCAAGTGCATTTCGAAAAAGTATATACCTTCTCAAGGGTGCTAAGGTAAGCTTTGCAATTCCTTTTCTATGTCATTTCTCACCACAATGGAAACAAGTAGCATTAGTTTTAGTCTCTTTCTTCTTCTTGATTCCCCTGAACTATTCAAGGGTTGCTTTCCCTTAGAGGAAGAACTTTCCTTTCTTTTACCTCCTTTTTTAAAACCCTTAAGGCTCTTAGAATTGAAAGATGAAGCAAGCATAAGAAGTTTATCCTTTTTCATGGTTGCCTTGGCAGTCACCAAAATATTCACCAATTCATCAATCATTACTTCTTGCTTGGACATATTGAAGTTCAAAACAAATTGGTTGAATAAGCTTAGTAATGATTGAAGGATAAAATCCATATAGAGCTCATTATCCATGATTACGTCTAATTGACTAGCTTCTCAATGAGCCCGATCATCTTTAGCCTATGATCATGGACACTTGTGCCCTTGTTCATTCTTGATGTAAAGAGCTCTCTAGATAAAGCGAATCTTTTGTGTCTAGTTTAAATACCATACAACTCTTGTAGGTGTGTGTAGATTTCATGAGCATGTTTCATGTGCTTGTGAGATTTTTAAAGCTCATTAGTCATAAAAGCCATTATGAGACATCTTCTTTGTAGATCATCATCCACAAACTTAGTGAACAATTCACGAGCCTCATTGGTGGCATCATCGCCTGTGGTGTCTGGCGAACTTTAATCAAGTACGTAAGTCCTCTTTTTGGAATCTAGAATGGTTTTGAGGTTTCTCAACCAATCACGAAAGTTTACGCGATTAGCTTATTAGTTTCCAAAATAATGTTGAGTGGATTCTTTCCCATTTTAAGTTTGAGATTTCCAAATGTACAAAAGGTGAAGAGAGAACATAAGCATATGATTGAATATTGATATTGAAAACATGTTCATGGTCTTTCAAGCATATTTTTGTCCCACTATTTTATCGAATTCTCCACCCCTTAGAAGAATTCAAAAAATCTAATTTCCTAGTGGAAATCAAGGTCCTAAGGACTTGTAAGTGGACCCACGCCTCATGTGCCATCCACAAACAATCGAAAGGTAAGCAACTATTACTAATTGCATGTCTATGCAACCCTTGATATATTTTACCTCAGTTTTTATGTAGACCTTCGCCTCATGTGCTATCTACATCACTAAGTGTTAAGTTAAACCTATCAATCAAACTTTGATGCAATACCACTTCATGTCATCTCATGCATCGTGGCTAATGCATAGGAAACATCAAATCAAGGGTGTATCATATGCTAAGTATGTGACCAGTGCTTTCCACTTTAAGTGTGATGCTCGCCTTGAGTCCCATCACACAAAAGATAGTAGCATCATCATGTTACATACTATTGGTAGAAGACATGGATTAATTTATTTTGAATGCACTTAGACTTTCGATATGGAGGGATTTTCTTGCTTGTAAAGATCTCATCAATTTTATCTTTTTATTTAGGTTAATTAATCCTAAATATGCATCTCATACAACAATAGGACATAGAAAGCATAAATAAGTAAATATGTCTAGCATGCTCCTAGAGTGGGATGACCATTAGCCTTAACCAAGTGGTGCACTTAGAGCCATAGGTGCACTGCTTAGTTGATTTTAAGTGGTTTGATTAAATCTAGCTATTACAAAAATATATCCCCATACATTCATGGGTCTTCATACCTTCAATAGTCTTCTTTGCTCTATGTAATATTTACATGAGAAAGAAATTCTTATTCCTAGTGATTCTATTCTCATAACATTTACAAGATAGAGATTAAGAGGAATGCAAGCCCCAATTTAATGCAACCTTTTTCCAACAACTTGAAATAAATAAATTAATATTAAAGGCTCATGATCATCCTCATTCATTCATTATCCATTCAACAATTAAATGAACAATAAATAAATCAAGAATTAACATTCAATTCCAACAATTACATGCTTATCTCATAAACAATTAATTGGCCAAACAAAAATAAACATAACTATTATGCATCTCATTTTTGCACTAATTGAAGATTAACATTAACAAGATTTCTAAAAGCAATAAAAAATGTCAAACATAATTTTGAGAACTTGCAGAATACTTGTGCATCTATTGTGAAAGATTTAGAATACTATTGATCACTAAAGAAACACAAAAATACATCAAAACTCACTAAGAACTGAAAATAGCCCATTGCCACCCGCTTGAGTGCATAGTTGTGCAGTAGGCATGCTCGCTACCTTGCTAGTGCCTCGTTGGGGCTTGTAGCAGCCTTGTTTTTAGGGTTTGGTTTGAGTCAATATGATTTTGGCTTAACTTTTATCCACCAATAATTTTAGGATACGTCCTAAACAATAAATCACACATTATAAACAAAATTCCAAATCTAAATTACCTTTTAAACATGGAATTTAAAGTTCTCAAACATGCTTTAAAAATCAAGTTTAAGTAACAATCAACATTTTCCTAAAATCTCTAATAATCTCCAATCAAATTGAATCCAAAAACGATCAAAACATCTTAAGGCCAAATTTAACATGCTATATCAACATATAACATCATTCAATGCTAAATCAAAATTTAACATTAGCAACTACGAATTAAAACATACTAACATATGAATTAACACTTAAAACACATATTAGCATAATTTCAATTCATCAAGCAAGGAGCCACAAACATCATCATCCAAACACTTAAATCCATAAATTGGATCAAGTGTTTGGAGATCTTGATCAATCCATCATATGAAACAATCAATCAAAAATCCAAATTAAGGCATGAATTTAGACTTTGATACCACTTAAAAGAAGGAGTAAGCTAAGGATTCAACTATAAAACATTTAAAACTAAAATCAAACTTGATTACACCTCCGCAAGGATCTAATTCATGCTACTAAAATCAATTTAGGTCAAAAAATTAACTAGATAGAAAAACCCAACCAAAGAGATGAAGACTTGCTTGAACTCTTTAATGTAGTCTCCTTCTAGCGCAGTAGCTTGTAGGCAACTCCTTGAGTTAGCTTCACTAATTAATTGACATATGGCACCAATTAATTAACTACTTAATTTAATTGGTCTAATTTAACTCCTTAAATTATTTTGATTAATTTAACAATTAAATAAATCAAGGCAGAATAACTAAAAATTAGCCAACTAATTGCACCTCCAAATTTAGTCATTTAGAGGAATAATTCTAACACTTAGAAAATTTCTTCACTAAGTAGAACTTGTAATTTGGCTTTTGTGTGTAGCCTATTAGGCTCTCCTATTCATTGGATAGGGGCTCAAAACTCTTGTGATATTTTGAATATCAAATATTAATATCAATTTAAACTCCTTCGAACTAATAACTCTATTTAGTCAATCTCCATAGTGAAAGTCTAGCCACAATCCCATGGAGCCCACCTAAATGGTCAAAATGAATATGCTCTTGGTAAACTATTCTAGCTCTACACTACCATGTAAATATGATCATTTCATCTCCTATCTCTCGAAAAAAGCTTAGGGTAAGATATTTTTCGATTCCCTAATAGCATTGACATTATGTTTTTATTCTTAATATTTGATTCCCCTTTATGGCTTCATCTTTGGAAAACTACCTTTTTAAATTATCATACTACCTTGCGTAAGGATTTTTTGGATCATTATAGAATACATAAAAGAAGTGCTCGCTCTTCACAAGGACAAAAAGATAGATCCTATCTTGGATCTCACAAATCTCAATATCTAAGTAGCTCATACCTAAGCTTAACTCAAAAGGCCCACTAAGTGGACTAGGAAGAGTCAAATCATGAGGACCTAAACATAAAGTTACCATGGATCCTCTGGTCAAATGACTAATTATATGCATTAGCATAAGTTGGAGAACTTGTCACTATCGCCTTGCCACTATAGTTATCTAGTAGATTCTCTAGGCGGGCCTTCAATGAACTTGTTCTCTTACAAGCACCTACTCACATGCACCCATATCTAACATGAATTGATCATGAAATGAATCAATATCCAACTCTTGAATTTATGCATCGTTAGTGTAAGTCTATTGAAATCTTAAATACCTTGTGTTATATGATTCTACAACTTTGGATATTTTTAAAATTACGATCATATAAAACTTGTTTCATAATTACCACCCTGTGCATGATCAAGTCTCATAGTCTTGTGTGATCTAAAGTCTTCAACCAAATGCTAGTACGGTAAAATAAGCATAAGATAATGATGGCCATTTATGATGATTATCATTTAATCAAGATTGTATCACATGTGAAATAGTTTACATATTAATCTAATTGGTTGGAGAACACCACTCCAATAATTCAACTAATATGAGATTACCTATGAGCCACAAAAAGCTATTAAAGGACAAGCTCGTGTTGATTTCTTGGCTAATTATCATACCCCTGTAGAGTGGGAATTATCTAATGACCTCCCTAATGAAGATGTTCTTTATGTTGAAATTCTCCTAACATAGATGATGTTTTTCAATGGAGCAGCTAAGTCTGATAGATCGAGGGCAGGTATTGTCTTCAGTTTTATCTTCATTTTGCCAAAAAAGCAAATATTGGCATATTCTATTATGATGGGTGAATTGTGCTCCAATAATGTTGCTGAGTACCAAGCTTTGATCATCAGGCTTCAAATGGCCTTAAAAATAGAGATTATGGAGATTAAGATATATGGCAACATAAAATTGACTATCAATCAACTTTGGAAAGAATATGAAGTCTTGAAAATGGATTTCATGCCTTTCTTCCAGCAAACCGTTGACTTATTGAAGAAATTTAAAAGTGTCAATTAAAACCACATTCTGAGAAAGGAGAATAGAATGGCTAATGCATTAGCTAACCTGGCAACTACTTTAGCCCTGTCTAAAGGAGAAACAACAAATGTTTCTGTATGCAATTGGTAGATCGTTCTATTTTTTACTAAATCCAATCATGAAGATTTAAATGTTATATTAGTATTGATTAATGATGATCAAGATTGGAGAATTCCATTGGTTGATTACTAAAGTATGGGAAGTTGCGAAATGATCCTCGCCATAAGATGGAAGTCCAAAAAAAGTCATTCCATTTTATCCTATATAAAGATACTTTGTATCATCAGTCTTTTTAAGGTAATTATCAACATAGCTTAAGTGGCGAAGAAGTAATTGAAGCCATGACTAAAGTATATTCTTGGGCCTTTGGTGCTTACTAATATGGTCTTAAGCTCTCTTTCAGGTCGAAAAGAAGGTTACTATTGGTCGTTAATGGTCAAAGATTGTTTAGAGTATACGAAAAGGTGTGAAGCTTGCTAGCTTCATGCAAATTTCATACGCCTACCTCTATAGCCTCTACATCTTACTGTTGCTTTGTAGCCATTCAATGCTTAGGATCTTGATGTTATAGGACCTATTACTCTAAAGTCATCTGCTGGTCAAGCTTATATACTAGCAGCTACTGAGTATTTCTCCAAATATGCTGAGGTGATTTCTCTTATAGAGGTAAAAAAGGAAATAGTGGTTGAGTTTGTCCGTTTGAACCTTATTTATTGATATAGGGTACCTCTTTGCATTATCAACAATAATGAAAAGCCATTCTATAAAAAAATTGATAGATAAGTTATGTACATAGTTTAGATTCAAGTAGCATAACTCTTCGATGTACAACGCAGCAACAAATGGTTTAGTTAAAGCATTTAATAAAACTCTGTGCAACTTCATGAAGAAACTAGTGTCAAATTAAATAAGAGAGTGACATGAAAAAGTTGGAGAAGCATTGTGGGCATATAGAATGACACACCGAATTGCTACTTAAGCCATTCCGTATTCATTGGTGTATAGAATTGAAACTTTTCTCCCTCTTGAAAGTTAGATACTTTCACTCTACACCAAAATTAAATAAGGACTCACCATTGAAGATAATGCTTGTCTCAGGCTTGAAGAACTAAAAGCATTATATGAGAAAAGGCTTGAAGCTCAACAACAACTTGAGTGCTAGCAAGCTCGCATGATGAAAGCATTCAACATAAAGGTTCATCCTTGATCATTTCAAGTTTGAGACCTAGTCCTGGTAGTGAGAAGGCCAATTACTATCACCTAACAAATGTAAAACAAGTTTATATCAAAGTGGGATGGCTTTATGTTGTGAAAGAAGCTTAAACAAATGGTGCCTATAAGTATGTGGATAAAGATGGACTTTGTATTAGCCTTATAAATGGCAAGTTTTTGAAGTGCTCTTATCCATGAAGAAGTATGCTTCTTGGTGCATGAGCCTAAACTGTATGTTACTTTTGACCTACATGAGTATAAATTGTATACAATACCCACCAGTGATAGTATATGTAGATGAACTGCAAACCTATTCTACTAATAATATTTCATGTGGCTAAAATGTAGAAATACTTCACCTCGTCCAGGGTGGCTAAGTTGTGGATACTCCTGGCCCATATGAATATAAAGTGTGAATGGCCCTGCCCAAAAAAAATAAAGAAAAGAAAAGAAAACAAATATTTGTACAACGGTGATGACTTGATTCTCTTGATGGGCTATGTAGCCAACTTGAAATTTATTTTCTAAGTTCAATCACATCTTTAAACAAGTTTGGTTTGTTTAAAGATGGCCTATTTATTTGTAAATTTGAGCTAGTTTATTTAATCATTCAATCATTGAGAACATGCATCATATCTTCACTTAGTTAGAAAAGTGCAAAAAATAGAATATATATATATATATATAAAGAGGGAGAAGCAAAAGATTTATGAAAAGAAAAGAACTTTTATTGCGTATGAAGATGGATGTTCTTTTACATCAATTATTAAAAATAAAATAAAATTAGGGAATGCTAAGAAGCTAAATGCTCAAGTAAATAAGTCAAAGGCTGCTAGATCATGGCAAGATTCTTCAAGTAATGCCTCTATCCTCTTTAAAGCTTCAACTTTTTTGTCATTTAAAAATGGAATGCTTTTGAGCTTCAAGACTTTTTCCCTCTTGGTGGCTACTTCTTTTTGAATAGTGGATAGATTTTCTTTAGCTTTATGGAGTGATAATCTTTTCTTTGTTGTTCAACTCAGCCAGTTGTGCCTTTAATTCTTCTTGTTGCTTCGTTATTTAGCAAAGCTCTACCTTTAGATAATTAACCTCTTCAACTTGGTCAATTTCCTTCAACTTGGTCAATTTCCTTCGCTTTGAATTCTAGAAAACCTTGTTGTGCAAGAAGATGTGCTTTCTCATGAGCCTTTTGTGTCTCTCTTAGAATGGAGTCTAACTTCACCTTTGTGTAGTTTGAAGCTCCCTCAAGGAAAGACTTCAAATGACTCTCCAAAGATGAAGTATGCTTTCATATATGTCTTCATCTCATGATCAAAACTGCTCAAATGGAGTTTTCTTGACTTTCTAGTATATTTATTCCTAATAAAATTTGATCAGTATCTTCTTAGCTTTAGTTTTTAAAACTCAAGGACAAAATTTAGAAACTTGAGCACGCGAGAGTGGCCATAATGGAGCTTCAAATGTCTTCTTGGGTTTCTTGGAAACATTTTCCTCAACACGCAACTTTTTTGCAATAAAAATAGGTAATATCATTTTGAATACTAATAAAAGTCTCAATTTCATGACTTTCATAAGGAGAAGGATAGGATGATTAATGCACTATTACGAGAAGTGTGTGAAGTAGTATCCTTTCCATAAAAGCCAAAAGGATCAATCCCATTTATTAAGCCCATACAGCCTTCAAAAGTGATGGGGATTTCTTTCTTAAAGTCTACAAGCTAAAAGAAAAAAAGAGAAGATATAAGATATATGAATGAGAACAGTCAATAAATAATAATAATAATAATAAGCGTATCCATATATTTTACTAATTCCTTTAAAGGTAATGCAGAACTTGGGGCCTCAGTGAAAAATGTTGAATTCATAGTAATATTATCTATGTTAAGTGTGGCACCCCACTCAGGATACCCCTAAGCTAAGATGTCAATTCAATTCAATCTTAAATTGAACCTATAATATAGTCAATAGGCCTATTAGAAATTTTTTTCAAAACTTATCAGGGATAGCAACGGATTTCAACTCAAGCAAACTGCAACAAAAGTCCTATATGCAAACCATAACTAATCCCATAATATATACACCCCGTAGATGTTAAATTCAAACCTAATCAACATAATATATACACCCTGCAGATGTTAAATTTAGACCTAACATATCACAACATTTCTAGGGTATACAAAATGTCCAAGAGTACCCATAAACATATACAAATGTTTTTCTATTGCAAAATATGTTCGCCAATCCAAGCTTAGAGTTCAAGTTCATCACTTAACCCTATATGAGAAAATCAAAGACAAAATAGGAGAGTAAGTCTAAAGGACTTAATGAGGGTTAATCGTAATAATAAGTAGTAGGGACTTGTCGATGAAAAATCAACATAACATATTAACAATAAATAATTAGAATAGGAGCTTTACAAGAGATTATAGTCAGGATCGAATTGCAGGCAGTCAGGATACAATCAGGTAAAATAGATCAGATTACAAGCAGTTAGGACATAAATGAGTAAAATAGGCATTATCAAATTCTCTTATTTCTATCATTTTGATCATATCATCATGTCCAGAACTCAACATTTGGGAACAACTTAACAACACATCTTAAGTTTAACAATTAGGATACACTGATCAACATTAACAACACATCTCGAGCATAACAACTAGGAATAACTTATCAGAATGGTAATTGATATCAGGATAGTTAAATAAGAAGACAGTCAGATAACATGATGGTAATAAATAATAGTACGATAGCATATAAGAGATAGAAGTTTTAGGTGCCAAAATAGACATGACAAAAATCTTATCAGAGCACAGTTAATAGAACAACCCATAGAAGGGTGTACAGATCAGTTAATAGATAACAAATAGGATCTCAAGCATATCACAAATTTCAACAATCAAGATACCATACAGTACAAAAACTAATATAACCCACACATGGGTTTATCATAATGATAGATTTTGTAAGAAAGTGCTAGATTGGCAGATCCTCATAGGGTATATAAACAAATATCTAAGAGGTTCGACCCTTAACTCCATAGTCTCAGAAACTTGCAGTCACCAACTATTGGTCCACGGGACCTACTCTTTTGTTACCTAACCAAAAGAATAAATCCACGATCAAAATCCTTATCTAACCTTAATAACCTTCAATAATTGTAATCTTACTATTAACATTCAAAAATCAATAGCCATTCGCCTAATATGGTAGTTTTTGGGTTAGCTCGATATAAACATTATGGAATCATGCTAATTGCACTAATCTCAAGAATAAGATAATATTAGATCCTTAATTATATATTTAACCTAATAGCATTATCCCCCAAGTCAATAATCACAATCCAATCATTTTAAATAATCCAATTACTGCTGCTTAGGTCTCAAATCCATAAAATTGGGATTTAATCACTTAATTAACTCAATTAAGCAAAACTTTACATACAATAATACAAATTTAGGTCTATTAACTCATATAAAGTCCATGCATGTCACACGGATATCCAAATCCTACTTCAATTCTTTATTTTCTTTCAGCAATATACATGATTCGAAAGAAATTAAATGATATAAAGCTTAAACCTAAATTTGATCATTACCCAAGATATCTTAATAAGAACTTCAAAATCAAAAACTAATGACACTACTGAAACCATACAGATGAGGCAAAAAATTTGTCCCAGTGTTGTTGTTGCTTTGCCGTCGTCAGCTGCTACCATGCGCTTTTGTCGGAATCGACCAACGTCACCACAAAAAGACTCTTTTTAGCTCACCCAACCAAACCCCTAACTTAAAATTTCCAATCTCCATATCAAGGTTCATTTTTAGCTTCAAGCCTTTTGCGCCACCATTTATCGCTAAGTTGCTTTATTCTAATTCCATCACCATCGCTAAGCCAAACTTCAATCGAAAGCTGCTATGATGTTGCTTGAGTTGAGCACTACAAGAACTACCACCCAGAACTCAGCTTTCACCGTTGGTGAAGTTGCACCACTACCTCCATAGTGGTTGTAGCTTCAAACTCAAACTTCGGCCGCTATATTGGTGGGTTTTGCAAAAAAGCAGCATGGTTGTGTTTCTTGTTCAAAGATGATGAGATTAGTACCAAATATTTTTGGGGCTTAGGTCATCGAAGAAGGTCATCGGTAAAACAGAGTCATGGTGGTGCATGGGGTGAAAATGAAGAATAAAATGGCTATATAAATATGAATTTTCCAAAATTCAATTTTTTACCCCTAAATCTTTTTTCTAACTTACAATCAAACCCTACAGCTCTTGCCAACTCTTTAATTCAATCCTACAAAATCTTGAGAGCTTAACATTAATCTATTTGACCTAAAATATTCTTGTTTTGGACCACAAATCTTTTAAAATGTTGTACAATCAAGTTCTTTTAAATTATAAACTGACCCCAAAACTTTCAATCTTCATTCAATTAAATCCTTTTTATTAATTTTTTGAGCCATAAAATCCAACCAACCAATATCTTGATTTCTAAATCCTCATTTTCTCAAAATACCAATTTTAAGGATGTTACATCAAGAACCTTTGATCTCTTTTTAAATTGATATTGGTTAGTGGATTCATCATTTAAGAGTGACTAGGTAGAAATTACTTTATTTTCTTTGGTTGTACAACCTTGGTAGTCGAGTTTTTAGGAAGAGTTTGTTGTTTCTTAAGAGGCATTTCTACTAATTTCATGCCAACAACTGAATCTCGAGGAGATGAAGTAACTTTGCTATCCTTGGAACCTTGTCTTGAATTGCTTTGAGATCTTTTAGGATTCACATATGTGAGTTGTTTGAGTTTGAGAATGATTTTTGTGTTTTTTCCCAAATAAACCTTTTAATATTTAGTCCACCAATTTGTATATTCTTTCATGACCAAAGGCGATAAGGAGGTACTGCTTGGTACAATTAGCTTGGAAGATATGCCCAATAAAGTACAAGATTGCCAAAGTCGAACAAGTTTAGCCAATTCACAAGTAAGAATCTTTTTTCTTTTGGTGGCCAGGAATATCTTGACTAAAACCATGTTGTTGATTGAATCGATAAGAACTATAAGCTTCAACAATATATGTTTCCCCACCCTAGAATATCAAGTAGCTGGACCGCAAAGCTATGAAAAGATTTTTGTAGGTATTGGATATGCCAGCATTATCTATTATTGAGGTTAGCAATTGTGTGCACAAGTTTGATATTTTGAGGGATTAATATTGTGGAATAATTCATGTGCCTCGGCAAGTTCAAAGTGTTTAGCCATATTCTCTTGCATATTTTACCATTTGATTACAATTTGAGCTTCAACTGGTTCAAGTTTAGACAAAAAATATGTTTGAAGATAACATCTAATCCAGCTGTACACATAATGAATAGGAAAGATGATGGTGGACTCACTCAAGCTCTTTGAGATAGATATCTCTCTCAAACCATGATAAATGCTTGCCAGTATAGGAACTGCTAAAGAAAAATAATCACCACAAGTCATTTTACTTAAAACTTTGAAAACAAAAGCACATATCTTATCAACTTTGCGACATGGTAAAACAAAATTGCATAACCAACATACAAGAAAAGTAGCCAAATAATTCTCATCCCTGATGTCCTTTTCAATCTCTAGCATTAAAAAAGGCTCATCATACTCATTGGTGTGCAATAAAAAAGATATGTTGATGTTCCCACAAGGATTGCAAGATAACCTCGGCTTGACAAGTCTATTTTGGGATGGCCTTGAAGGTAATTGTGCATATCTAGTCAAGCTCTAAAAAAAAATCCAATCTAGTCAGAAATAGACATGCCATTTGAGTCCTTCAAAAGCATTTGTTATGTTGCAAATAAATACTTGCAGCTTCATAGCAGAAAAGGTAGGCATATATCGACATAACAGTTTCTTGGTAGATAGGATAGTTTTATTGTAGAAATCCCCACGTATTACCAATCCGCAAAGTCCACAAAGGTCCCATAAAGAGATTGACAGTTCTCCAATGGCAGTATGCAACGTGTTTGTAGAAAGGCATCATAACTCAAGAAATGCTTGGAGTACTTTCTTGTCGCAAATGTATGTGAAAAGAGAGGCATGAACAGTTGCCAAATCTTAGATCAATGAAGAGTGTTTGCATTATGACCCAGCACATCCTCTGCCTACTCCCAATAGTTGGTGTGAAAAGACACATTGTTATACTTAGATGGTGGAGGTCTTCGTGAGTCCTCATTGATGTTGAGATGGTAGTTTGAAAGTAAGAACTGTGCATGGGCAACTTCAACTTCATGGAGTGAGGGCTTCAACAGCAAGACTTTGGAATGAGAGAAAATGCTAGAACATTGAACAATCATCTCTTTGGTTGTCCCTTTAGACCATTCAGAGATATGTATAAAATGATTTGTCCAAGATTTGAAAGTTTGAGAATCTACAGCAGATTCATAGACACATTGTGGTGCCTTTAATTTTGAAGGTGTCCTTGTTAGCTTGAATGACAATGCATGAAAATGGCTCACTATGGTCTTCAATATCTCTATAGGTTTTTCTCAATCTTGTGTAAATTGAAACAAAAATAAAGAGGACCCCAAGATGAATAAAGAAAATGATATAAAAAAGGAGGTAAATAAATAAGAAGTCATTGCCTTATGACTGTACCTGAATCACTGCATCAATACCAAAAAAAAAAAACAACGGGGGACTAATTTAAATGAGAGAAGCTCGGTCCAACTCAGGGCAAAGCCATTTTGTAGTCGCTCAGCAATCTGATTCTTATGAGTTTATCGTCACCAAGAGGAAGAATACTGGTGTTCTCTTGTTCGAAATAAGAACTATAAACTTTCTTTTATAACGGTTGAGAGTGCCATAGAAAAGGAATTTTTTTTTCAATTTTTGAAGATTTCAAAAAGAATGGAAAATTAGAAATTGTTTCCATGTTTGGTTGATTACAAATTAGCTTACTTAAAGGAAGGAATTGCATAGAAGGAAACTCAAGCACGCAATGATATCGTCGGAAGCTATTCTTAGCCGAAAGTTGAAAACCAAGATTTGGGAATTTACTTCATATGTAAAATTTGGGATGATTGCCCAACAAGTTCATGGCTGTCAGTCAGTTAATAAAATGGAAAATTCCATTCTTCCGTGGCTTTGATTAAAAAAAAAGAGAAAGGCTGGACATTGTGCTTGCCATCCCGGCCGAAACTAGACGCTATAATGTAAGGGCTAATTGACGGATAGAAAGAAAAATTTTCGTCGAGGAAAGCTTGAAAGAAAGAAAATTTGCAATTCATTTTGAAGATTAGTTGATTGCATATCCAAGCTTTCTTGCCTCAAGAAGAAAAAAGGATTGCCGAATGAAAACGGGTTGCTGAGACGCGCGACGAGAGTTGATGCGGAAAGCTGTGAAGAAGGCATATTGTTCATGGTCATTTCCTTGTTTAAAAGAAGGAAAAGGTAAGGGTGCTTTTGTAATGTTAGGGTTAACATTCACTGCTTGCTGCTGCAGCGCTGTTGGTATCAAAGAAAGAAATTATCAAAGTTGCTTATCAAATTGCAATTGAGAAAAATCATCCACATTTATCTCACGCGCCTTTATTTGAATAAAATTTATATGGCCCAAATAGGTAAATAAATAAAGGAGAAAATAAACAAGTACTTCAAATCTCATCTCTCATTTGGCATGTTGTGTGTCAAGTCTTGAAGTGGGGCCATTTATTGATATTTAAATTTTATTGGAATAAATTACCGTTTGATAGCCCAAATAAATTAGCTATTGATTTGAGTCCCAAACTAAAGTCCATAACAAATTTAGAATTTACATAATGGGCCAATCCAAGATAAATATTATAAAAGTCTTATTTATTTTGGATTAGCTAATTGAGTCAAAATACATCTAAATGTGGCATGTTAATAAATTAAGCCCTTCTCAAGTGGTATTCAAACCTAAAGGGAAGATTCAAACTTTAAGTCATCAAAGCCTATTTCGTATCTATAAAAGGAGGTGGTGGGAGACCACATACACATCAAGAAATTCAAGCATCAAGCTCTCAAGTTCGAGCTCTTGCCATGAAAAAGTGTCACAATCACAAGGGATTTGCATCTTCTTCAAAAGCATCCAAATTCTGAAAGCATTAATATCAAAAACAAATATTTGATTTCAAGATAGTTCCCAATTTCATCCACAAGTTTAGAAGGGAATTATGCATTCGATTCAATAACACATATCAAACCCTTGAATCACATTTCAAGGATAAGAGTCAAAGGAATATTCTTCAATTGCGAAGATATTTCTAGAGATTGTAATGATTTTTATTTTAAATTAAATATTAAATTTATTCATATTTTTTTTGTCTTGTAATTTTTTTTTTACAAACTCGAAATTTGTGCTAGCAATATTTAATTAGATTTATTTTGTAATTATTTCTACGCATTATAAGTAATGCTATGAGGCAGTTGGTCCACTACCGATCAATAAATTATAGGATAGGTGTTTTCTTGCCGCACATCTCATTCGGCTGAAAGCTTGAATAATTCAGTTGTCTTTGAAAGATTTCACAAGAAATTATTTGAATTTTATTTTTAAATTAATTGCATAATGAATCCGAGAGAGGTTGCAAAATGAAATTTTTGGCACCAAAAAATCTAGTGAAACATCAATCAATAAATACGACACGAAGATATACTTTTTGATTTAATGCACTGAGAAAAAGGATTTTAGGCTTGCAGCTTTGGGATTTCATTGGGCCAGGCTACATATTTTGTTTATAAAGTACATATACCATCTACCATCTACCATCTACAGATCTACTCTATTGTGGAGAAGATATTCACAATTTATTGGAATGCATTATTTCGACTGCATTCATGCAAGTCAACCATCTATATATATATATATATAGTCATCTATTAAAGCTTGTTGATCAGTGTGGAATGAAATTAATATATATCAAATAGTAATCGTTCATATTTTTAAGCTTTAAAATCTAAATTAAGTTTGTACGTTGACGTTACTTCATATTTTTTAATATACAAACATGCAATGCAACGAATACAATGTTTTGGAGGAACTTGAAACACAACTATTACTTGAAACTTGAGAGTAAAATATGATGGATTAATTCAATTAATAATTGGACTAAGTAGTTGAACTTAATTTGATTATGGAAGCCCAACAAGAAGCAAACTGATTTTTAACTGACACTAGATCAATTAAGGTGGCTGGGTCATCAATAATTAATTCATGTAGCAGATTAATCAATATGGTTCGTAACTATTTCTTCATGATGGAGTTCATTGAAAGCCTTGGCCGCTGAATAGGTGCTGGCTTGATGTAACCCAAGACTATTAATTTTTTTTTTTTGATAGATATAAAGGAAGGATGTAATAGTAGCGATCTTACCTTCTTTCGCTATATCATGTTTGGGCTTTCGTGTTAAGCCGCGAATATATCAGATACTTGAACAACCTGTGCAAGCACGGATCCCATCAACATAGCACTATCAAAGACTGAGTAAAGTCTATAGAAACCAACATTGATTCAAACCCAGATTGAAGAGTACACAATTGACAAATACTTGTAACGAAACATAGAGGAGATTCACACCCAAAACGTGAACTCACCAAACCACTTGGAAGTGAGTTTAGAACCACTCAACCACCATTTTGGTGATAAGAATAATTAAATTTTGAAAATTCTAATTGAGAAAGTAGTATAGGTAGGTGGACAAGTGTATCACTAGCGAAATTAAAAAAGAAAAAAAATGTGTATCACTAGCGCTATTCCTCTGCTCCTAAATCCGCTTAACAAGTTCGCAACTTGTACTATACCCCATCCTAGCCTAGAAAAAAAATTAAAAAAATTATAATTCAAATGTATTATTATATATATTTTAAAGATTAAATCTAGTAAAATTTTAGATTTAATACAATCAATGTCAAATACATTTATTATACATGAAAAAATTGTACTTAAACAAAATGTAATGATTTAATTGTAAAACAACGATATGTATATATGTGTATATTACTAGTTGGATGGAACGTATATCAATTTTGAAATCCCTAAATTTTGAAATACCAGTTAGTAGATATGCAAATGAATCAAGCTAACTCGTAAGCCTAACAAGCTGACTTGAAAATTGTTCAAGCTAGCTCACAAGCCTAATGAGCTAACTTGAAAATTGTTTGAGCTCGAGTTGAGCTTATGTAAGTTTTGAGTCGAGCTCGAGCCAAACAATTCTTGTTCGCGAGCTCACGAGCCGGCTTGTGAGCCTATATTTTTTATTTAAAAAAATATTTATATATAAAAAATAGAATAAAATATATTAATTTTAAAATTTTTTATAAAATTATTTAACATTTTGAATTCAAGCTCTAGTCGAATTCGAGCCTATAGCTTAATTATGAGTTTGAGTCCAAAGAATTGAGCTGAGTCAAGCCCGAACAAGTGCTTGAGCCGAGCTCAAGCCTCAATTTCTTGAGCTCGTCAAGCTCAAGCTTGATACATTTGATTCAGGTTTAAGCTCGAACTTGAACCTGAAAAAATAGTCAAAACTCAGTTCGACTTAACTTGATTCATTTACATCCCTACTAGCCAATACCTAGACTCCAGATATATCAAGCCATCCAGGCCAAATGGAAAAGATTGAGCTCGGCTTCACTCTTTTATCCACCCTTATTGCCATCTTCATGTGTAACACCATCTAGATTCAATAAATAGTGTATATATATATATATATATATATATAATTTTGCCTTTTTCTGTTAACGAAATATGTATTGTTCTTACAATAAATTGAGAAGTTCTTCTTGATAGCAACTTCACCCTTTATTACAAATTTAATTTTTTACTATAAGAAAATTTATTAGTGAAATTTGATAATATTATAACATAAAAAAGTAATATGGTGATATTCATAAAAGAATATCACTATAATTTAACATATAATGGCATTTGACTATTAAATATCAAATAAACAATGGCATTTGATTAAAAATGCCAACAAAAAAGTAATTTGATGGTGTTAAACTGATGTTACTAATTTTTCTTAAAAAATGCAACTCTTACTTATTTATGGTGTCATTTAGAAAAAAATACCACATACTAGCATTTTGTAGTGGAATAACAAACAAGAGCAATATGGTGATAATTACAGGAAGATATCACTATAATACAATATTTAGTAGCGTTAGATTGATGAAGGACAAAAAAAAAGTAATCACATTTAATTGAAAATGCTAACATAAATGTATTTGCAAGGCATTTAAGTAGTACCACTATTTTTTTCTTATAGTGTCATTTGTAAAAGATGTCATAAATTATTTAGTAGCACTAATTTAATGCCATTTTGTAGTGTAGTAACATATTAAAGTAATATAGGGATAGTGATAAAAAATACCCCTATAATATAATGCTTAGTTGCAATTAATTAATAAATATTATAAAAACATAAATTTATGAAAATAGTAACACAACTCTACGTTCAAAGCATTTAACTAGTATCAATACTTTATTTTAAAATAAAAAATAAAAAAATCCATGATTATAATTTAATTATAGTGTAATACAAAATAAATATCGCAAAATAGATAAAATATAGGTATATTAATAACTAGTGTAATATGAAATAAATATCAAAAAATAGATAAAATATATCAATAACTGTAAAATTTATAAACTTATATTGATTAAATGAACTATTTGATACACTTTAAATATATTGATTAAATTAAACGTATTTGTAAAAAAGTACAAAAAAATTTAAGTTTTTGCTAATTTTTCTGTCTTCATCTATGCATCACATTTTTTTTTTCTGAATATTTACGTTTTCAACTATATTATGTAGTATAATAATTTCAAGCATATTTTTAAATAATTAAGAAAAAAACACCATCGAAGTATAAAGATAAATTAATATTTTTAATTAAATATATTGAACATTTGATGAATAGGTTTATGGTAAACTCATATTTTTTCAGTAGATAGTTGCATGATCGTTCGTATATAGAGAAATTAGAGGATGTTGGAGTCTCGTATATGGGGTATTGAAAACGTACATAGAGAAAGTCATCAATGTCACTACGTGTGTAAACTTTATAATGAAGTCTCATAGAGAAATTTCTTGTCATTTAAAGGAATTTGTTTGGCATTTTAGCTTGCCATTACATGCATTTTGGTGGCATCTTAGTATGTCATTTTAAAAATATCTTCAATGGTCTTAGACATATTATTTAATGAATTTTCAGTAATATTTTAACATATTATTTGATGTATTTTTCTTTTTTGTATTTTATTAATGCCACAATAAAAGTAAATTAGTAATATTTATGCTTTTGGCTATGCCACTATAAGTGACACTTTTAGAAAATGTCAGTAGATATAAAATTGTTACATACTTATTTAATATTATTTTTGCATACTGGTACCTATTTTTAGTTATACAAAAGTCTATGTTGTAAGTATGTTAATTTTTTTAATTTATAATTATAAAAACTTAAAAATAACTATTTAACATTAACTAATCATTACGATTTTATCTTTTATTTGTATAATATTCGATTTCTTTTATAAATATTAAGTTTTTAATAAATGTAATAAATATTTTAAAAATTGAGAATTATTAGAAAGCACTAAATCGAAGATCTATAAATACTAAACGATTCACACAAACACAAAATGAGTATTATTCATTAAGTTCAGAATATGTATGAGAAACGAGAGTTTTTTTCCATTATTTGTATGTAAATAAATACAAGTTTTGGATAATAGAGAATACAAGTGTATTTTTGGGTTGATTGGGAAAGCTTCTTTAGGCTCAGAAAGAAGGAAATATAGTGCCGTGAAGTGGAAGTTGATGGACCACGAAACTGATGCAATAGGGAGTTGGTTTTGCGCGGTGGAATGTATAATATACAACTGAGAACGCCAGTGGGGGTGCTATGTTTACAATCATGGATGGAGCTACAATTATACACATGTTGAATATGCAGAACTCGAAGTAACATGATGCGTAGAAAACTTGGATTAGTTATTAAGTTATGAAGACTAGGTAGGATGTAAAACAAACAAACAAACAAACGAAGTAGAATGATATATTACAAGAGCAGGAAGAGATGTGTTTGCTATTAATACAAGTTCCAAAGTTAGACCACTACAAACTTGTACCTCAACATAAAAAAATTAACAATCTTATGACCCAAGATTATGCTACCTTGTTGACTGTGGAAGAACCTGTGAGTCTTAGAATCAAGTAGCAGAAATCTGCTACTAATTTGATCTATGCTATTTTTGGTTTAAGGATTTTAATAAGAAAAGAAAAGTATTAGAGAGAAGAAAAAGGGAAGAAAGAAATATAAAATTTCAAATTTGTGTGATTGTCAAAGAAAATAATGAAGAAAGGAATGGGGAAAGGAAGAATGATAAATGTGTTGGAAATTAAGAGAGAGCTCAAATATGTTTTTCCTTTATTTCCTTGTTATTTTGTACAAAAAATTCATTTTCCTTAAATACGCCGTATTTTTTCCCCAAATTTTTTTTTTAACCTACCAAACAATCAAAAATATTTTCTTTTCTTTTGCTCGCCAAAATCCATGAACCAAACATAGTGTAAGTGTATCCAAGATTCATATAAACTTACAATAGTACTGCAGTCAGGCCACTTGCGCTCCATCTTCGTCTACTTCGGGCGCTGGAGATTATAATTTACAAGCTTAACTGGAAGCCACAAAATCCTACTTGGTGAATGATGTACATAGGCTAATCCCATTCACAATCCAAAAAACTTGCGTCTTTCATCTCTGAATAATATGCACTGTCTAAAAGCCAATCTCCCCCCTGCAAAGAGTACAAGTTAACAATCTAAGTTGTGAAGGCAAAACAAATGCTATCCTTTCAATTTCTCAGACAACAAAACTGATCGCCTGGAAAAAGTCGGCCAGAAAAGTGACATACAGAAAAGGAAGGTAAAGGGAATGGCGACAGATAACTACAAAATTGTATGACCTGACAGAAAGGCCACAATTTTGTTAGCTGAATTAACATGATTAGCTGTGTTAGATGATGAATCTCTGTAACTGGTTATGGAAAAGATACATACCAAAGACCAAAGCCATTACTAATACCAGCAAGTCCGCTAGCAAACAATTCTATAACCTTTGCTATGAACATGATAATAACGTAACTTTAGAATGATGGCCTTGCTGCATTTTATTAATTTATTTTTGGATCCAGAACAGTAAGTAAGCAAGTTACTCCAACGGAATAATCAAAATGAGAGAAGTAATAGAACTCAATACTAGAGAAGTTTTGACTCACGTGGAAACTTAACTTTCCACTGTGAATAGTGCACAGATAATCTGTAGCTGTAAACTGCTGTAAGCACCAATGAATGAACAAACAATACACTCCACTTTCCCCAATGTGTAGTATCTGCATTAATGAAGAGAGGCACCCCAAACCCAAATGTGATAATTGACTATACAAGAAAAAGTGATCTCCTGCTTTCAGCAAAAAACAATAATCTGCAAGAAGCGAGTCCGATAGAATTCCATATTTGGTTCTTCTAATTTTTAAAATTAAAAGAGTCAGAGATTTCTGTTCTTGGAGCATCGATAGTTGGGATCACATTCTGGATAAGGAGGAGGCGTCCAAACAGAAAATTGCTGTAGAAGATACTAGTGCATCACTGCAATCGCAATCTATTGTTTTCTTCGTGTAGGTTTCTTTCCTATAAAACGTCTCATCACCTATCCTCAACACAAATTCAGGTTTTCCTTCATTTCTCCAACCTTTTGTTGCTTTTGGTCCTTATGATTAATGGAATTTGTAAATTGTGGTTCAGATGAATTATACATTCACCACCTAAAAGTTGGCAGCTATTAAGAGGAGAGGCACTTATGTCTGCAACATGCTCTTTATGTGCAGGTCATATAATCTGTCTGAGGTTAGCAGTTTTTGTCATAAATGAATGTCAAGGTCCTTCCCTTCGCATGACGTTGACACCGTACGGATAAGAAATTCACCTAAAAATTTAAGTTGTTAAAGTTATATGTCTCCAACAAGAGTTTAATGACCTTTCTAGTGTTTTCTTGAGGGATGATTCTGACAAGATCCAAACCATTGATATTCTAAGTTCATGTGGTCAAATGTCACTAAATTCTTTTGTGTTATTTTGCTAATTTATTTATTGACTTTATATATGCTATCGTTGTTATTAGTGATTTAAAGGCTTGAGCTGCTAGCACAACTTCAAATTGATAACTCGTTAAAAGAAATCTAGTAGATGCTAAGGAAACGTTAGATGGGCTAAGAGCAGGAATTTTTTTCATTTTGTGCAATCAATGAATTTCCTGTGAAATTAGATGGGAATCCTACAATATTGTGACGAGCGGCATGTAGGAATAATACATGGTCAATCGGAAACAAAAATTGAGTGGCTATAATGTAGGGAGTAAGGACCAACTCCCTCTAAAACAATAAAACCACAGCAGAAATAAGCATGTTGCAGCATCACTTGTTAAATATAGAATTGTTGAAAATGGAATGACAATAGTTTGAACACATCAAATGAAGGAGGAGGATGCACGGGTCACAAAATATGGTGGGACAGAATTGAGACAATTCGCGATGTGAACTTTTGGAAACCATTCAAAAGTAATGAAAAAAGAACATCCCATGATAACCATGGAACAAAGTTTCACTGACCTGAGTTGCAATTCTTAGTCATAGTGTCCTCGCTAGCAACCGTATAAAAGATTTGGAAAGGTTAGAGCTGGAAGACGTTCAGGGTTCAATGATTATTCATTTAAATTATGCAAGCCAGTCAGAACCTAATAGTAATGGAATACAGGTATGATTCTGGCCCTTTTTGCGGTTGAGAATTGTCGTATATTCAACAAGGATGGAAAGGCATTTCTTTTCTCCCTCCTCTTACCTTGAGAATTTCTGGTTCTATCTGTGTAACAAACGCTTCAAAGTAAGTCAATTTGCCTTCTAAAAATCCGTACAATGAACCTCAAGGAGAGACAGGACCCTTAAAAAGTTGTGACATACCTACAGATTTTGCAATTCCTGAAACACAATTATGAATGAAGAAATCTACATGTTCCAAGAGATGCCTACTGTACCCATTGGTGTAAGGTAGGATATTGCTGCAAAGATGGCCGGGGAATTCATTCCAAGAGGCTTGAAGACAGAGATACAAGAAAATGAAAAATATGGGAAAACTACATGTACTTATAAGTTAGTGCATTTACCCTAAAAATGTATAAAGATACTACCTGGATAAGTGTATCAACAGCAACAAACGAACCTGAAACCATGAAACTGTGTGCTAGAACTTCCAACCCACTAGCATAATTTTACTGGAGCTGGAAGGAGAGTATGCTAATTTCTAAAGTTATCATTGTGCGTTCTGTGAATAATGACAATAGAGGTTCCACGCAATTTTTTTTCCCAGGAGCGCACTGCCATGCCTGCTTTTTAAGTAAAAACAATTCAGTAACAGCAAAAACTAGATAATTAGGATCTCCGAAAGAATGATATCAATCATTTCCAACCCATTATAGAAGCAAACTTTTGTACCGGACAGGAAGTTCAATATCAACCAAGACAAGTTTCTTCTGTCGAACTGATGGACCAAAAATGAAAAAAATACTTACACGGGAAAGGAACTTCAAAAGCTTTTCAAAGTCCAATATACTTTCTAAAATAATTACGCTGAGCAAAACAAACAAGTATTTGTTTATTCAGTGTCAAGAAATATAAAAAACAATGTTAAAAAATCTTATGAGCCAGCAAACTCTCAAAGAGCCTTTTCTCAGCTACTGGTACTCAACCATAATTTGCCATCCTGATCAAATGAAGTCAAGTCCATGTACCTTACTTTACCATTTCATAGAAGTACTTGGCGTTCACAAATCATCCGTCATATTGCTATAGCTAGCATATGGATATGACATTTGACAGATTGGCAAAGCTAAAAAGAACCACAGACTTGCTATAAACTTTTTTTAATTTTTGACACAATATTTGATCTGGAGATATCTTATGAGATTCATAAGGAAAACCAGCTGGATCACTTTTTACCATTCAAATTATGCGTTAGGTCACCAACTAAATTGATAGGACCATGATTAATTTTTAGTGACTTCAAAGTGAAAACTCCATTGTCCAACATAATCATGAGTAATTGAAAAAATCCAACCGATTTCAAGGAATGAAAAATGCAGCTGAGTTCACAAAACCAGACCACTAAAATTCCAAAAAATTTCGTCCCATTGGTTTCTAAATATGCATTTGACATCAAAACACCGTAAGTCCCAGCTCAGCTTTGCAGAAAATAGCCTGAAAATCCGAAAAAGGACTTCTGAAAAATTGCCCACGCCAAATTGAGAAGGGCGGTTAACCATAGAAGAGTATAGTACGCAATCATCACGTAAGACTTTCGGTTGCTGAGCGTCTTAACATAACGCCGGGCCTGGAACCCCAGGTACAACACCAGCAAAGCGGAAGGTCCAAGCAGAGCTGATTGGCACCAGAATCCGCCGCAGCCGGTGCTTCTGGAGCTATAACATTCAAAAATCCTGCCAGTTGTGTGCTGTTCAGTTTGAACGTGGATCAATGCTGATTTTTGTAAATTTTACTCGGTCATTAGTAGTGCTATGTTGATAGAACTCATACTTGCACAAGTTAATCAAGTGTATGATATGTTCGCTGTTAAATACAAAAGTCCAATCATAGTGTCTTGGAAGGAGGCAAAATCAGCACTATTTCTTCCTCTTACTCAATTATCAAAAAAAAAAAAATGATTTTGGTCCTATCGACCCTGATGTTTTGGGCCAAAGTGATCGAAAGGAATATATTATTATGGTTCGACATTTTCATTGATAATCAAATTAGAGTTAAATCTCATTCGTCACCGATGATTGAATGGAATTGTATAATTGATTGACTTGCATGGAGAGGGAGAGATCAACGAGGATGCTTTTGTGCAATTTTTCAATCATATTTTGGTATAATGCACTTTTCCCCTTAAAATTAATTGTACTTTCAATTGCATCCCTAGCACTAATTTCAATTGACACTTCAGGGTGAGTGTAACAAAATCTTTGGGAATTTGGATCTACAAGGAGAAAAAGAAATTAAATACATCAATATTATTTTTAATTAATTATATTTTATAATTCCTATACTTTATAAACTATGAAAAATTGATCATATCTTTTCAGTATTGGTGTCATATTTATTTTGTGTCGCTGTTAATTTTTTTTGGAACTAGAGCCATATTCTTCCTATATCACGATTTTGTCTATTTCTTTTTTTTTTCTAATTTAAAATGACATACTACCAAAAACAAATACATTTACTGGCACTAACATAGTGACATTTATAATTTAATCCTAGACAAAAGTAATGTAGTGACAATTATAAAATAAATACCAGTATAACATAATATTTAGTGGCATTTGCTTAATAAATGATAAGTAAAATGATGGTGTTTCATTGAAAATGCCAACATAAATAGATTTTTTGGCATTTAACTAATACCACTAAACGTTTTCTAAAAATGTCACACACAGTTAATTATAATGTCATTTAAAAAAAAGTCATAAAGCATTTTAGTAACACTAACTAAGTGACATTTTATAATGAAATGACATAGAATAGAAATATAATGAGAGTTGTTACAAAATGACACTAAGAGTAATATTTTGTGGCATTTGATTAATAAATATGAAATAACATAACAACATTTGATTAAACATGTCAACATAAATGGGCTTTAAAGGCATTTAACTAGTGCTATCAATTATTCTTAAAAATGCCACTTATATATGGTTATAATGTCATTGTAAACTCCAATTTCGTTGTCTACAGTAAATAAAAGTACGAGATAAGAAAAAACGTGCAAATAAGAATGAAATTCAAGCTTATCAATTGTAGATTCAAACCCTTCGTATTACTAAACTATGATTCAAACCCTTTGTATTACTAAACTATGAGTCACATATTAACTTTGTATTATTAATATCAAACCCTTTTCTTCACGTGATTATTCAATAACCAAACTGAATCAAATTAAAAGATTTTCATTATCTTATATACTAACAATGATTTTAAATTTATAATTGTTTTATATATTTATTTTGATTTTTTTTTAATTTTTTATCTTTACTATCACAATTTTGCCTTAGTTTAATTGATTTCTAATAAAAAATTAAAATTAAATAAGAATTTTTTTAAAATTCTTAGCATTAAATATATTATCTAATTCTTTATACTTTAAGTTTTACGTTAATATATATTCATTGTCTTTTAAGTCTAATGTAATGTTAAAATATTATAATTTTAAATTTTTTTCCTACAACTTTTAAGTTATTAATCTTATTTTCTATATCTTTCTCATATATTTTTATTTTTAATGCAACTATCTATTAGTTTTTGATTGCATAATATTTTCTTCTTTTTAATAAAGTATATAATAATATTCATAGAGTTTTATTTTTTGAAGTTTTGAATTTTCTTTTTAACTTCTCGCTGAATAATTTTAAAATTTAGTTTTCATGACATCATGTATATGAGATATCTTTGTATGTTCTAAGCTTTTAATTCTAAATTTTAAAGTTTTAAATTTAATTTTACTTGACCTTTTTTTGAAGTAATATTTAATTTTACTAATTACTTGACCATTTTATGTGATATTTTTATTTTTATATTGTTATTTTTTAATTATATTTATTCGACAACTAAATTAATATATAATAATATAAAGAATCCATGCATAGCACATGAATAATGCTAGTATAAATATATTTAATAACTTAACTTATTTATCAACTTGCAATTGAACAAACATGCAATTTATTTACCTTAAAGGGAAGAGATCCTACCATCAAGATTGAGAACCTATGCTAACAATGAAATTAGCACATAATAAAATAAATTTAACTAAATTAAAAATAAAAAAACTAAAAATAAATCATACATGTAGCCTTTGGTTTATGGTTTATGGTTTAAATAATCTCATAAAAATAAATGGCCTCATATTTTGCTTTTATTTTTTATTAGTAATTATTAAATGGATAATTACTAAAGTACCCTTTAATTTGGCCTAATATATTGGCAGGGGATGGCTAGAAGGATGATATTGAAGTTAATTAAAAAGATAGGAATTGTTTTGCAATTGAGTTGAAACCTTAAGGACCAAAATGAATTTTACCCTGAATAACACCTTGAATGCCGTGAATTTCCTTGAATTTGATTTTTAAAAAATAATGCTAAATCAAGGCTTCACACCATAATCTCGAATCAAGCATCAAAATATATGAGGTCTGTGAAGGATGCGGTGAATGCTGTGTGTATCCTTTAATTTAATTTGAAGAAAATAATACCAATTTGAAGGCTTTGTACCTTAATTTCAAATCAGATGTCAAAGTATGATGAGTTTCGTGAAAAACACCTTGAATACCTTGAATTTTAAAATTCTAAAATATAAAAAAATGTGAAATCAATAAGCTTGGTTAGATCAATTTTGGGTTTGATTTAGTTACAATTTAAAATTAAATATTTATAATTGAGGTTTTGAATTGCAAATAAGAGAAGGACATGATTGCAAAATTATAAAAGTTAGAGGATCAATGTGAATAAATTAAAAGTCTGAGGACTTTAGAATAATTAAATTTGAACCTAATTGCCCAGAAACAGAAATGTTAAGGGTCAATGTGTAAGAGTTAAAAGTTAAAGGGTGGAATTAAAGTCTTGGGGTTGGATTGAAAGGCAACTTAAAACTTTAGACTTAACTGAAGGTGGTTCAGATGTTTTTGGGTCAATCTAAAAAGCTTGAAAAATATTTTTATAAATATAATTGAGGATGGAATTTCCTCAAATGTTCAAACTCAACCCTTACTCTTCCTGAGCTCAATTCTCCTTTATTTTAAGCTAAAATCAAAATCAAGACCATGGTTAGACTCCTCTCAGTTTAAGGAGCACAACCATACCAAAAATAACCAACACTGATGGCAAAGCATGAAGAAGGTGATGGTTCTGCCATTGGTGGCTGGATGTTGGTTGATTTTGGTCATAGCAACATGGGTAGTCTGGTGGTGATGTTAATTTAGGTTTTCAATAGTTGGTAGCAGAGGAATTGATACGGTGGCACGATAATAGTAGGTTAAGGTTCCACGGCATTTTTTAGCCAAATTGCCTAGCTAAACGGTGGCCAATCAAGGAATTATTTTAGTGGTTTTGCTTATCGTAGTGTGGCGCACCAACTAGTGGTGGTAGTCGCCATCACTGACGACAGCGTGTGGAGATCTGGTGGTGGTGCATAATGGCAGTTTTAGACCAATTTGTATAGAATGACGTCCTAAACTTGTTTGAGCTACTCCTGGCATGAAATTGGATCTCAATTCTATCTAATTTGGAAACATTTCATATCGAATGTTAAATTCAATTGCTTTTTACATTTCTAATTCAGTGTTAATAAAAATTTGGATTATTGAAATGTAATTTCAACCAAGATGGTGATTGGTATGTAAATATTGAACGAAACTTATTATAATTCTAAGTTTAATAAATTAAGGAAGAATGGTTTAAAGTTATACTCTTGGACACGATAATATGTTATGTTGTGAACAAAATATAGTTGAGCTTAACTAAAGATTAAGTTATATAAATGGTAGAATGAGAATGAATTATGAGACTTGGACTAGATAAACTCAAAACTGATTTGGGAACTTAGACCTTCATCACGTACTATAAAATAAGTAAAGTGACGAATATAATGTGTTGGGGGTAGTTTGAGGATTGAGTTGGCACGAGCACATAAAGTTATTAAGAAGTTAAAATATTAAGACGATAAAGTGGGAATGATAGGGCTCGAGTAAGTACAACCTTGTAATACTGAAGTATTATATAGTTGGGAGATTAATGCTATTTGAGATAAGATATAATTGAACTTGAGAGTTAGAATAACCTTAAGTTTGATAAAAATACTAACTATACTTATATTTAAGAATCAGAAAATTAATAGAATGATAACTGGGGTTATCTTATGATAGTTCTCAAGCTGGCAAAGAAGTTAGGGCCTAAGTGGCCGTACAACTAGGAATTTTTCTGTACTACCACATGAGTTTATACTTAATAGTATGAGATTTCTTTGCTAGGGAAAGAATATATATACTTTTTATTCATCTTGATCATTTACTTCTTTTTGATCTATGTGTTGAAAATAGTATTCCACATTGCCCTTTTAGATTGAGCACTTTCGTTGATGTTGATTTGTATTGCTTTATCTAAAATTGGCAATTGTGTGGAGGAAACTAAAAAATGATTTCGAATTATATTTTTCTATCATCGCCATGTCTATCTTAGAATAAGCCTAGTGTTGATTCAGTAAGTACTTATCTATCATGGCGAATTAAAAAATTCAGTGAAATGTTGTTGGAAATATTCAGTGATATCAATGATTATGCTTAATACCCTTGGGGGTAGGCCTTGGGATTGATTTTGAAAGACAACTGTGCAGAACGGACCGACGGTGATTAATCTCTTGGTTGATACCCATATAAAGTTTACCTAAAATTCCTACTCATAGTAAGCTAGAGGTAGTTGTCTATGAGTGGGATCAGGCATGCGGCTAGCTATGCCTAATAAGTGATTAAGTGTCTAAGCCAGTCACTTGGTACTTTGGAGAGATCAAGATTTTCATATTTTCGAAAGTGGAGTGATAAGATCGGAGAACCACCTATAGCAAAAGTGTGAAAAGTGATTATTAATTTATTTTTTATGCTTTTAAATTCAAATATTTAACAAAAATCCAATGATTATTCAAGTGGCATGTTAACCCCTTGTGGTCGTAATTGTGATTTAAATCTATGTGAGAGAGAGTAAATTTGTGAAGTCTCATCACTGGTATAAGACGGTGACAAGATGGATCAGTCCAAATCTTGACTAAAATCTTCTCTCAGGGCTTTTGGAAATTTTAATGCTTCTACTTATTGCTTATATAATATTTGAAAAACTATCACTTTACTGTTAGTGCTTAACTATCTCATTACGTTATTTGAACTTACGTTGTTTTATTGTTATTCCCTATTCTTTAGCCCAGATAAGGATAAGTGATGAAGATTTACTAGCCTAGGCAACACATGAGGTGATGAGGGTGAAAGAAGTGTTAAGTGTGATTTATGATATTTCAGTTCATAGTCTCTGATGGATGTTGCTTGTAGAAATTAAATACTTTAGATTTCAAGAAATGCAATTTCTATCATTCAAAAGACTAGTGTCATAGCATGGGTAGTACCTTAGATGGAGCAGGCACATCCTAGTCAGGGCATATATATGTATATCATGCGTATATGCTTGGGAAACTTAACTCGTTGGGGAGATGAATGTTTTAAATAGAGTTGAATTCGATATTGGGTATGGTGGTCAAGATTAATGGTGTTTGACTTGTATGTATGGTTGTAACTTGAATGGTATGACTACTTGGAAATTTTGAGTAATAATCATAAAAGAGTTCATCGAAAGGGCTATATGATGATAGGAGACAAGAAGGATGTATGATTACTCATAGGATGTGAAGTTTAAGAAAACGTCTTATTAATCCAAGAAGAAAGGTGGAACACTTTCAATTTTGATTAAAAACATTAATACCCTTAACAATGAGATTCATATTCACATACTAATAGAAGTGTAGATAAGGCTTAAGAATAGCTTAAAATGGACATATTAGCTGAACTTCATGACGTTTTACACTCCATTTTGGTATCTCATAGTTTCAAATATGAAATAATGACTATAATGTGATTTAATAATTAATATTTTAATAAAAGAAATCCTAATACTCTTGAGAACTAGATAAACATACATACATACATACATACATACATACATACATACATACATACATACATACATATATATTTTCAATAACCTATGTACAAGTGTAATTATGTGCATAGATTTGAATTCTAGAAACCTTATCACATATTCAAGTACTCTACGCTATGCGACAACATAGTAGCTTTAGTACTATTTAGTAATGTCCGGGTTGAACAAAAGAGACTCTAGTGCTATAGGATCAATTTTGCAAGCCCAAAATCTTAATTTGCCAAAAGACACCGATATAGATCGATTACACTATAATGGATAGTTGTCAATTAATCAACTTATTTAAATACCACGATGTAGTCGCTATGAGTGGAAACACTTAAGAAAGATTAGACACTAGCGTTAAACCCTTAAACTAATTTCGTGAATAGGTTCTTAAACAAGGAGGTAAAAAATAAGATTTGACTGTAGGAAAATGATAGCTTTATAAATTAGTGATAAACATGATTAGACTAGTAATTCTAAAAATATCATAAAAGATCTTATGGAGAACATTACAGGTATTTGAAATTCATTCACTAAAGTTTATGAGGAGATTGACAATTAAAACATAAAGACATTGACTAAAAGTGTAAAGGACTCCTTTGAGTACTAAGAAATGGACCCTAAATTATTAATATCAATTGGGAAATACTAATAAGAACCAAACTAATCCATTAAGTGTCAAACTAAGACACCTTGCTCACATAAACTACTTAGCTCATTGTAAAGGCCTATAGTCTATTTAAGGTTGAGCTAAGTTAAGGATACCTATAGCTAGAAGCTTGAAGAAAAGAATTGAAAATTACCTCATAACACATGATATGGGTACCATAGGTTAAAAAGAGGTCATTTAGAGTAATTGATGCTCTTGTGGTTTATTAATAACCGTAGCTAAATTAGTAACTCTAAAGGTATCAGAAAAACTTTATGGAAAGCACTTTGTATAAATTTTGGGGTTTTATTCATCAAAATTTATGAAAGGATTAGCAATTAGAAATATAAGGACGCTAATTGAAAATGTGAGAAAGCCCTTAGAGCATCAAGAAGTGACCATGTATCATTGATGAGGACTGGTGGGACAAGGATAAGAATTGAACAAGCTTCATTAAATGTGGGGTTATAATACCTTACCCCACACTGACTGCTTGGCTTAACATAAGGATATATAGTTTACTTAAGATTGAACTAAGTAGACAATGCCTTAGTTAAGAGTTGGTGGAAATGGTATACTGGGAATTACTTCTTATTAATAATATAGGAACTATGAACTGGAACAATGTCATTTGGGTGATTATACTCTCACAATATTTGCGAACATGACATACATGATGTTTTAAAATATTGGATTAGTTTCTGATGATTTTATTAAGGACAATTAGTGAGCTTGGAATTGAGAAAAACATCATACTATATTTACACTTGTTGTTGTGGAGGTCTATAGGAATGCCAATTATATGTTCAGTTAATAATTTGAGTATCAATTAGGAAAAGGTACATCAAAATATGTGCAACACCATTATGGTAATCTTGCTAAGGTCAAGAGTATAGTCAATTGAAGATAGCAAAGTGACCCTATTACAACCAAGACTTTTAGATGGTTGAAAATAGACAAGAGATATGTTAGAAATACAAAATCCTTTAGTTTTTGTTTGTTAATGTCATAGATATATTTAGGATCTTTATAGAATGATGGATATGTTGACTTACTCAAAGACGTAAAAAAATAAAAAAATTGGTGATTTGAATACATGGGAAAAGGTATGAAGAGATCCTATGAAGTAAAAGAGAGGATTAGCTTGGTCTCATTATTATTTCACTTACAGAATGTGCAGAAATATTTTATGCATCCATACTTTTACCAAATAATTAGATTACTAGAAAGAGATCATAGATACTCCAAGCAAACTTAAGTTCTAAAAGTAGAGTTATCCTATTGAGAATATATGACTTGTCACTTTAGGTTGCCTCACTAAAATAAAATCTTCTTGTGGGCTAATAGAATTTTCTAAAAAAATATAGGTTCTAGTATGTTATTTAAATATAAATATCCGAACCAGAAAAACAAAAGAAATAAAGTTACATACCCAAGTTATGTGAAATCCTATTTGGAATTGAGATATTGTCGAGCACAAGATTCTTTGAGAGAAATTCAAAATTGATCACATCAAAGTTGGGACCACTATAAGCTGAAGAAGATTGAGGAATATGTCGGGAATAAAAATTTCTTAAGCTTTGACTATTCATGTCAAATGTGATTTTCCTAAGGTCGTTGATCTGCTGATTGAAATAAATGAAATAAGATTAATCTTCGAATGAATGAAGATGCGTAGGGAATTTTGAGAATTAAAGACATGGATTCATCTTGGTACTAGTTTTACCCCTCTTTGGGAAACTTAAAAAAACATTAAAGATGCCTATGTTTGAAATAAATAGGTGGTCACAGGGGAAAGATCTCATGCACATTGGGAAAACTTGAAACATAATAATAGATGATCTTTCTGGACATGGGGTATGTAAAGCAACTCCAAACAAATGAGGAAATATAGAACATTCAAGTAAGTGTAAGTAGATGAAAAACTCACAATGGTGATTCTCAATAAGAAGGATTTCCACTTTCTATGATAAGTAAGATCACTTGAGGTTAGAGAAAGGCATATGTAGAGCCCTTTGGATCAACAGAGATAGTAACCTGCAAAAACATTATCCTTAGGAATAGTAAGATGGTAAGTAATGACACTGCAAGATCTTTTATATGTCAAAGAGGAATTTGAGGAGGAGGGAATATTTGTAACATCCCAAATTTTAAAGTCTTGAAATATAAGAAAATGTAAAATTGATAAGTTTGTCTAGATCAATTTTGGGTTTGATTTAGTTACAATTTAAAATTAAACATTTACAATTGAGGGTTTGAATTGCAAATAAGGGAAGGATTTGATTGCAAAATTATAAAAGTTAAGGGGTCAATGTGAATAAATTAAAAGTTAGAGGGCTTTAAAATAATTAAATTTGGACCTAATTGCCTAGAAACAGAAATGTTAGGGTTAATGTGTAAGAGTTAAAAGTGAAAGGGTTGAATTGAAGTCCTTGGGTTGAATTGAAAGATAACTTAAACATTTTGACTTAACTAGAGGCGGTTTAGAAGTTTTGGGGCTAATTTGAAAAGCTTGAAAAAATATTTTTATAAATATAATTGAGGATGGAATTTTCTCAAATTTTCAAACTCAACCCCTATTCCTTTTGATTTCAGTTCTTCTCGTTTTAACCAAAATTCAAAAACCAATACCATAGTTGGACTCCTTTCAACTCAAGGAGCACAACTAAACTAAAAACTCCCAAAAACAACCAATGAAATCATAGGAAAATGAAGCCAACGATGGAGCATGACGAAGGTGATGACACTTTTGGCAGCTGAAAATGGATGGGTATTGGTTGGTTTTGGTCGTAGTAGCAAGGGTAGCCTGGTGGTGATTTAATTTAGGGTTTCAATGGCTGGTGGCAGAGGAATTGATGCGGTGGCGTGATGGAGGCTAGTTAGGGTTCTATGGTGGTTTTTGGACAAATTAGCTAGCCAAACAACGGCTAATAAAGGAATAATTTTAGGGGTTTTGTTCATAGTGGTGAGGTGCACCAATTGGTAGTAGTTGTCTCTATCTCCGACAATAGCGTGTGGAGATCTAACAATAGTACGTGATAGTGGTTTTGGACCAGTTGATATAGAACGAAATCTTGAACTCATATAGGCTACTAATGGTGTGAAATTAGATCTTGATCCTATCCAATTTGGGTAAATTTCATATCGAGTCTTAAATTCAATTGATTTTTACACTTCTAATTCAGTGTTAATAAAAGTTTGGATTATTAAAATGTAATTTCAATTGAAATAATGATTGGCTTGTAAATATTGAACAAAACTAATTATAGTTCTAAGTTTAATAAATTAAGGAGGAGCGATTTAAAGTTATAAACTTGGACTCGATAATATGGTATGTTGTGAACAAAATATAGTTGAGCATAATCTAAAGATTAAGTTATATAAATGTTAGAATGAGAATGAATTATTAAACTTAGGCCTAATAAACTCATAATTAATTTGGGAACTTAAACCCTTATCACATATTATAAAATAAGTAAAGTGGCAAATATAATCTATTGGGGGTAGTTTGAGGATTGAGTTGGCCCGAGCACGTAAAGTTATTAAAATAGTTAAAACATTATGACTATAAAATGGGAATGATTGGGCTTGAGTAAGTAAATTCTTGTAATATTGAAGTATGATGTAGTTAGGAGATTAATGCCATTTGAGATAAGATATAATTGAACTTGAGTGTCAGAATAACCTTAAGTTTGATAAAGATATTAACTACATTTATATTTAAGAATTAGAGAATTGATAGAATGATAACTCGGGTTATCTTATGACAGTTTTCGAACTAATTAGGAAGCTAGGACCTGAGCGACCATACAACTAGGAACTCCTCTACATTGCTCATTGAGTTTATACTCAATAGTATGAGATTTTCTTGCTGGGGAAAGAACTTATATACTTGTTATACATCATGATCGTTTGATTCCTTTTGATCTATATGTTGAAAATAGTACTCGATATTGACCTTTTGTACTAAGCACTTTTGTTGATGTTGATTTATATTGCTTTATCTGAAATTGACAATTGTGTGTAAGAAGCTAAAAAGTGATTTTGAATTATATTTTTCTATCACTACCATGTTTATCTTAGAATAAAGCTGGTGCTGATTCAGTGAGCACTTATTTATCATGGTGAATTAAAATATTCAGTGATATCTACAATTATACTTAATATCCTTGCGGTTGGGCCCTTGGATTCGTTTTGAAAGTTGATTAGGTGGAATGGGCCAATGATAACTAATTTCTTGGCTGATACCCATACAAAGTGTGCATAAAATCCCTACTCATAGTAAGCTAGAGGTAGCCATCTTTGAGCGGGATCAGGCATGTACCTAGCCATGCCCAGTGAGTGATTAAGTGTCTAGGTTGATCATTCAGTACTTTGGATAGATTAGGATTTTCGTATTTTTGAAAGTGGAGTGACAAGATCAGAGAACCACCACCAACAAAAGTATGAAAGTGATTGTTAATTTATTTTTTATACTTTGAAATTCGAATATTTTACACAAATCCAATGATTATTCAAGTGGCTTGTCGACCGCTTGTGGTCGTAATTATGATTTAAACCTCAGTGAGATATAGTAAATTTGTGAAGTCTCATCATTGGTATGGGACGATGGAATGGGGAGATGGATCACTCTAAATCTTGAGTAAATTCTTCTCTCATGACTTCTGAAAATTTTAATGCTTCTACTTATTGCTTATATTATATTTGAGAAATTATCACTCTACTATTAGTGTTAAACTATCTCACTAAGTCATTTGGACTTACGTTATTTTATTGTTTTTCCCCATTCTTTATCCCAGATAAGGACAAGTGATGAAGATATACTAGCACACGAGGTAATGAGAGTGATAGAAGTGCTAAGTGTCATTCATGATATTTTGGTTCATTGTCTCTGAGAGATGTTGCTTGTAGAAATTAAATGCTTTGGAATTTGAGAAATGTAATTTCTGTTGTTTAGAAGACTAGTGTCATAGCGTGGGTTGCTCTTCAGATGGGAGGAGGTACTTTTTGGCCAGGGTGTTACAATAAACGTCGTGGATTTCCTTGAATTGCTTGAGAGAATTGCCGGAACTCCTTTTAAGTTTCTTTCACTTGCTAGGATTTGTGTTTTGTGTTGAATAAACTTTGGTTAGTGCCTTTATATAGATGCTTGATGGGAGACTTCTAGATTAACTTGAACTTCTTTGATAAGATAACATCAAATATTAAGAAATAATATGAAATATCATAAGATAATATCATATATCAATAGATAATATCAAATATCTTTGATTTGATTGGCCTATAGATGTAGACACTTCATCTTTGACAATTGTCAATATTTGATTTGAGCATAAAATAAATAAGAGTATTAATTAAAATTAACTATTTATATTTTGAAATTAAATTTAATAACTTTAAAGATAAATAGAAAACTTTGAATTAATAATTGGCATTTTATTTTATATGTGTAATTCTAATTGGGCAAAATTCATATGTCCACAGTTGTTTTGAAAAAAAATGTCACAGAATACTTATTGATACTAAATTAATGACATTTTGCGATGTAGTGACATAATAAAATATTATGGTGATAGTTGCAAAAAATATCATTATAATATAATATTTAATAGTATTTTATTAGTGACAACGTAATTACATTTCAGTAGACATTTACTTAATGTTGCTAATGTTTTCTTTAAAGTGCCACTCTATTTAGTTATGGTCTTGTTTAAAAAAAACAAACCACATATAGATAAAATATATGTATAATTAATAACTACAAAATATACAAATTTATATCTCTTTATAAATATTCATAAATTCAATATAATATTTGTTGATTATAGGTTTTCAACAAAATAACATTAAATAAACAAAATATTAAAAAATTCCACAACATAAAAGTATTCAAATGTAATTATCAAACTATATCCATTTTCACATAGTATATAACTAAACATTAATATATAAATCAATCAAGCATCATTCTCGTCATCTATGTTTCTTTATGGCTATTCATTAGGGGATCTAGATGAGGATGGTGAAGGAGATACATCTAATTGGGGAAAATATAAGCTCGGTGTCATGAACGAGAGATTTGAAGGCTGGTAATATGGCAATGTACGAGGATGAATTGATGGCTGATATGGTAATGGGGTATGCATACTCTACTGCATCATTATTTGTCGCACCATCATCTTTATATCTTAGAATTTTTTCTTGAACATTATATTTTCTTCTGCTAACACTGCCATTTGTTCCTTCACATTTTTATTTTCTTCTTCCAACTTTTTAATCCTTTTATCGAGCTCATTAATTGAGAGTCCTCTAGATAAATGACACAAGAAAAAGGAAGCCTCACTTCCAAGTCCATAAATCTGCCCTTGCTTCAATCCAACTATTGTATCTTTTTACACCTACAAGCATAAAATTTACGATAAATTAATAATACAATCAAATAATTCCATCTTAAAGTAAGACAAATATAAATTAACAACTTAGAACTTTCATCTGAAGCTGAGATGACATAGGCAACAAATAACCTTCAACACCATCGTTTGAACTTTGACAGGAGAACTCTTCCAGTTGATTGGTGAACATATTCTATACATGAAGTACATATGATGATCAAATATATGTATAAATATAACATAAAAGCATAAAATTTAAATTTTATAAATTAGATGCTTTTATATAATATAGTACTTATATAGGTATTTTGTATACGGTCATTGAACCATGTGTGATCACTTTTTTCATTCAATGTAGAATGTATCCGTATAAATGATTCTACAAGCCCATATGGGTATCCAAGTTCTTTTTTCTAAAACAAAACATATTTGTTAGGAATCAATTAAAACTAGAATTAAATGTTAATACTTTTATTAAAGTAACTAATTTATCTCTGTGTGATAGGTGTGACATACAACCACCCTAATGAAGTGGAAAGCCCACACCACCAAAGTTTGATATCCGACTTACTTTATTTTGAGCATTTATCTTCTTGAATCCATCCTTACCCCATTCTTCAAGCAATCCACCCCAAACATTATCTCCCATCCAAATAGGTTTGTTTTGAATTGGCATGCTCAGTGCAACTTATTTTTCAATATCTTCGAGCCTTGATGCTCAAATATTTTGTGGATTTCTGCTCTCTCATGTTCAAACCAAGCAAATTTTTTCTGAGGAACATAAAAGAATTCAAAACACTTAGAAAACTCTTCCATTTTGAAATCTAATTAAATATATATTATACTTAAAACAATTCTTACCTCAAACTCCCCAAACCATATCATCCTAACTGCCTTTGAAATCCTTTTCCATGATCTCCATGCTTATCGTAAGTACCTTTTAATAATGACACTTATCTTTTGTGCACATAATAACTCTTTAGAGAACCTATTTTGCAAAGATATTTTACAACATAAATTATAAAGTTCAAATATAATTTAGTAGTACACATAATATTATAAATGACTGTAATTGGAAACATTAAAAAATATTACTCTTTCCCTCAAGGAATCTTCTAAGTAACATCTGCAGTCCTTATATTTGTAGATACTGATATAAATGAGATATATTATGGAGTAGATGATGTATGTAATGAAGAACTAACTAGTACAACATTTGGATGAGTGTGTGGAGGTATATATGACTCCGATCTAGTGCTAGATAACACTAATTATATAGATTATAATAAATAAATAACGTTAAATAAATCACAATCATAATGAAGAGAAAATAAAAAATATTACAATGAATATATTATCTTAAAAATGAGTTTTTACATAAATTCATGTTAAATTACATTAAATTTAAATAATGAATCATCATCATCATGTGCACTGTTGTCGCCATCGTTCTTATCCTCAACCTCTGACTCTTAGTCATCACTGACACTTGATTGTTTTCTAGATTTATTTCTTCGCAAGATCACCTCAATATCAAGTAAGTCACTAGTTGAATCGGTATCAATAACTACATTGATTGTGGTAGGTGGTTCTTGGAAAGCTACCTCCACAGTATGGTGTTTATCCACTCTACTTCTTGGTCTTATTTTGATCACAAACCACCAATGGATTTTTTCTCTTTTAGCATTGGGATAAAGAATATAATACACTTGAGATGCATGTTGAGCAATGATAAAAGGTTCAAAGTTTGGATATTTTTCATTTTCTTCAATCTCAATGATGTCATACTCTTTGTTTATCTTAATACCCTAGTTAGATACTACATTGGACCAATGATAGTTAAAGAGGAAAACTTTCTTTATAGGTACACCTGGATAATTTGAAAGGATTGCTTCCTTTAGTTTTTCATAAAATTCCGATGATGCTTCACCTTTGAGACACACTCCAAAATTATGTGTCTTTTCATGCTTTGCCAACAAATCTATATGAAATGCATATCCGTAAATAAAAAAAAGGGAAACGATATCTTGACTTGTTCCATAGGACCCTATGTTATGTCACTCAAGTATTGATTTTGTACCATGTTTTTTGGAGTATGCACCTATAAATGATAGCAAAGAATTGAACAATTAAAATAGATTTTATAAGTTGAAAAAGAGAAAATTACTTATTTTTAATTTTTTCTATATTTACAGAGTTTTGGAACCAATTTGTAAAATGATCCTCAACAAATTGCTCCACTTGAAGGTTGCTAAGGAAAGGCCACTAATGTCAAAGAGATGCTTTATACATCCTAAATTATATTGAGTTTGAGCATTAGTTTTCTTTTTCTTTTTTCAATAGGAACTTATTAATTAAAATTGAATTTATATTGAATTGGAAATCTTACTCAAGAAAAGGCACAATTTTATCATTATTTTAAAGGACTTGCAATGAGGCAGCTTTCAACTCAGCATTATTCAACCATCTATTAGTACACGTAGTAGTAAGTCATTCAGTTTGATTAAAAACTGACATAGTATATGGAAATTGGTCTTTGTATCCCTCTTTTTCATTTTGTTTACTTCTCATATTCCCTGAGTGAATGTGAGATTCGAAATAATACGATGAAAAATATGTTGATTCTTAGGCTAGATATGTCTCACATATAGAGCCAACTTAGCTCTATTTTTTACCATCCCCTTTAAATCATGTTAGAATCTCAAAAATAAAAACATACAATAATAAATATTTAGTATGTATGAGATATTTATAGTATTTATAAATTAGATTGATTTTTTACCTCTTAAAAGGATACATCCATCTATATTATACAAACCCACAAACAAGTGCTTCATAAGGTAAGTGAACCATCAAGTGCTCCATTGAATTAAAAAACCTGGTGGGAATATGCGTTTCAACTTACATAAGATAATCGAGATGTTTTTTTCAACTGCAATAAATTATCTTCACATAATTATGTTGCACACAATTCCCAAAAAAATCAACTTAATTCATTTAAGAGCCTCCACACATTTTGTGGTAGCAAACTAAAGGCACTTGGGAGCAACCGTTGTATAAACACACGGCAATCATGGTTCTTCAACCCATGTAATTTTAATTTTATTTTATCAACACATCTTGCCAAATTTGAACCATACCCATTTGAAATTTTAAGAGCCTTTAGCCATGTACACGGCTCCCACTTTTGGTCTACAATTAAAGAGAAATAAGCTTTGGGTTTTACGTGTTTCCCATTCAATAAAGGCCTCAAATGTGACCTCGGTCTCCTATAGTATTCTTCCAAGTTAAATATTGCCTTTTCATTGTCCTTAGTCTATCTTTGACATCCATCATGGTGTTAAGCACACTTTCAAAATATTCTTCTTGATAAGCATAATATCTAAATTATGGCAAACTAAGTTATCTTTTCAATGAGGCAACTCCTAGAATATACTTTGTTTCATCCAATTATGTGATACACTATATTCAGGTAATTTACTAAAAGTTACTGACAAGTTAGTGATTTTGGGAAGATTACAAATCCTCTTCCGTATTTGTTGACTAGGGGTGAAAGATGAATAGAGCTAGTTCATGAGCTTCATCAGCCGGCTTGAGTTGGGCTCGACTCAAGCTTGAGCTCGAGCCTCACGAGCTCAAGCATTTATATGAGCCAAGCTCGAGCTCATTCATGGCTTTTTGAAAACTCATGAGCTGGCTCATGAGTTTTTTTCTATTTTTAAATATTTTTTATATATTAATTAAATAATTAATATATATTAATAATTTGCTTTCTTTTTCTATTTTTAAATATTTATTATATATGATTAAAAATTATAATGTATTAATAATTTAATATTTTATCAATAATTATAATATATTATAATTTAAATCATTATAGTAATTATTATAATATATATTGTACTTTAATATATATTTTATTTATAATTATAATTTATATGATTTTATTAATTATTATTAAATAATTATGATATATTAATAATTTAATATTTTTATTTAATTTAAAATTTTCTAGTGAGTCAACTCGAGCTCAAAAAACTGGGCTTGACTTTGAGCTAGACTCATTACACTCCTATTGTTGACCAGTCAATCTTGGAGGTACCTCTAATTGTTCAAACCTTTTCCTTTTAAAATGCATATCTATTCCTCATAAACATATGATCAATAGGCAAAAACTAATGATGACAATTAAACCATGACATTTTTCCGCTATTCTTCAATGTAAATAACTTAGTTTGCTCCATACAAATTTAACATGCTAATTTTCTTGCAGTCATCCAACCTGATGGGATGCCATAAGTAGGACAATCATTGATCGTCTACATAAGAGTTGTCCTCAATTGAAAGTTCTATTTCTTAAAAATGTCATAAGTTTCTACACCCTCTTTCCATAACAACTTCAACTCCTCAATTAAAGATTACAAATACACATTAATTCTACTCTTTGGATTATGTGGACTAGGTATTATATAAATCAAGAACATGTAAGGAGTTGTCATGCACAATTTGGGAGGCAAGTTTTATGGAGTTGCAATAACCAACCAACATGAATATGTTGTAGCAATTTGACGAAATGGGTGAAATCCATTTGCATATTATTGAAGCCTAACATTTCTTAGCCTAGATGCAAAATTTGAATGAGTTTCATCCAAATGCTTCCAAGTGAACCAAGGAAGACATAAAATACTAGAATTTCTTTTATTTTCAAAGCGCCACCTCATATGCTCGGTTGATTTCAAAGACACATATATTCTTTTAAGTCAAGGAGTTAGGGATAAATAATGCGTCATTTTATAAGAAATTCACTTTCTCGTTTGATAATCTCTTATAGTTGGTTTAAAATGGGGATGATGGAGAAACTTTCATTCATTCAAATTGGCATTAATTGTGTAAAATAACACACAACCATTGATACAACAATCGATTTTCATAGAACTTAACCCCAATTTTGACACCAATTTCTTTACATGGTGAAAGTTATTTAGGACATAATTTTTTGAAGGATTTGAAGATTTAATAAATTCTATCATTCGATCAAAACACCATTGAGACATGTTGTAGTTAGATTTTAAGCACATCATTTGTAAAGTTATAAACAACTCACAATGAGTTTCACAACCTAGCCACAGTGGTCATTGGTTGACAACCAACATGTCATAAAAGGCTTGAGCCTCTATATTTGGAGGTTCCTATCTATTTAGATTAATGCCTATTCATGAATAATTTTCGCATTATAAAAACTAGATCCCATAGCACCATAAACCATATTTTCACACCCATTGTTCACTTCATCAAAAAAAAATTGAGCATTACTAGAAGCTCCCCTATGCTCATTGAAATCTAGAGGATCAGTCTCCCCATGTGCAATCTAATACTAATAATTGGGCTGAAACCCATATTTTGACGAATGTACATGTACTTCATTAGGTCTCAAAATTTTCAAATTTTTATCTTTTGAACAAGGACACCTTATTCCTCCACCTTTTGCACATTGAGGTTGGATGGATGCAAAATCAATAAAAATTTTCACCCCAACATCAAATTCTTTTGAATAATCTTTTTGATTTAGCAAGAGCCTATTAAACATCCAATTATGTTCAGTATGAATATCCATGTATGGTGAAGGAGTAAATTCATTAAAATCAATTTCACTTTGAATGATGCAAAAATCATTTTATGATAAATATTTTGATTTTGATGAAATTATTTGATTATTTACTTATTAATATATATATATGTTGGAAAACAATTGCTTATAGAATCTTATCATCATCATCATCATCATCATCATTTAGAGATTAATACATTTGGCCAATTTAAAATGAGAAGTCTAATTGACAAAGGGATTGAAGGATGAGCCAATAATTGAAGTGGTTAAACAAATTATTTGGTGTGATAGTGTGATAATAAAAAAAATTCAAAAACAAACTGATAATATTCATAAGTACATAATGACACATAAACACTTCCCTTTATACCCATAATCATCATGCAAGAAATTAAAAACTAATTCACAACAAAAGAGAAGGCTTCACTCCTTTCTCCCAACATTTCATCCACCTCCCTAATTCAACCAACTCTAAACAATTCTAATGTATTTTGATAATATATATATATATATATATATAAAATCAGAAGAAGATATGCAAACTTATCTTGGAATTCTCTAAAAAACTCTACTCCCACAAAAAAAAACCCATCACAGTAGAGAAATTCTATGTCATTAGGCACATGTTACAATATCAATATTTCACTTTAAATGAACTATAGAATTCAACGCAAATCAATATTTCAAGTATTTAATCACATTATTACATATAATTACCCATATTGATTAAAAAAATTCAATATATGTCTCCAAGCAATACAGAGCAAAATATATATTGAAATTTATAAAGTAATAATTAATCTCAAATTTTCTTACAAATGCACATATTTATCCATAAATCATAGTTTCATACACAAAATTAAAACTTACAAGCTTAATACAACTCAACATATACTAACATAAAGCTTAACTTAATCCAAACTCTAATCAAATTTTTAATTCACATAAAAACATAAATCTAACATAATATAACAACATTTAATATAAATGTAAAATTTAATTTTAATCATAATTAAAAAAATTACTTTACCTAGTGGAGATAATGCAAAAAAGAGCTCTCAAGACCTGAAACAAAAATTATTAACATTATTTAATATTAAAACAAAATATTTAAAAAAAAGGCTAGATTTGATCGTTGGTTGGCTGCAATTAATTAACTGGTACTTCTGATAAAGGAAATTGAAGAAAAAAAAGTTGGGGGAGGGGGAGGGGGAGGGGGAGGGAAGGGGGCTTGCCTGAAGAAAGAATAAGGGGCTCCAAAAATTATGTGAGTGGGGGAGTTAGGATTTATTTTTCCCCTCCCAACTATTTCCCCTCCTATTCTAACGTACTAGCGCATAACAATTAATGAAATTCTGATTCTTTTCCCCTCAACTCAATCACCATGCTAATATAATAGATTCTTCCAAAACTAAAAAATACACACATTTGAAAGTGACCACCTAAATTATTGGAGGATGATAAAAACGAAATTGGCTATAAAGCATAGCTTTTTATCTATAGTTCTTGTAAATTTTATACTATATGTACTCAAATTTGGAGGCTTCAACTATTTTTTGAATGTACGAGTCTTTTCATTTGATAATTATCTCTTTTCTTTTTCTTTTTTTTTTCGTAATATCATTACATTTCTTGGGATTTAATGTTACGATAGAAAAAAGAATGTACAAAAGTAACATGCATGTATGTATATATATAGTTATATAGTTATAAAATTTGCGAATGTATTTGATGTAATGATGGGAGCACAAATGTATTTGATGTAATGATGGGAGAACATGGATTAGGCTTACTGACATAGTTTTTCTTCCTTATCAACACATTTTGTTAATTAGTTACTTTATTTTTTAATTTTTATATTTTATGAATAAAATGATTAAATATATTATTATATATAAATATTAATTAGTAATAAATTAATATTTGTGATTAATTATTTATAACATTAATCATCAACAGTATTTTTTTTTTTTTTGATAATTTACTATGTATTTATAGCATTAACAGTATTTATATGTAATAAAAAAATATTCACAAAAATATTTTCAACTTAGAAGGAAACCTTTTTCCTTAATATTGATAAAATAATTTTTAATTCTGATTAGAATTTGACCATTGTCAAAGCCTAAAACAATTGCTGCTTGATTCAAGCATTAACCAATATTGACGATATATTAATTTATTGACACATTAATTGTTTATTTAATTATGTTTTCATTTCTTTTTTTTTTTCTTTCATTTTTTGGGCCAAAAGTTTTTGTGGTATGTATTAATAGTATTGCAATCTTTTAAGTGTTGTAAAATATTAATTTTATCACACGCTTTACATGATTACAACTTTTACATACGATTATTTATTTGTATTATTGTCTAGATTTCAAAGGATGTAGATTTTCGCCTTTATGGATGATTCATATGCTTTTTGAAGATATATCATTTCAAATCTTGAATTCTTGCTTTTTATGGTCAGTTTAGGTGATTTCCTAGCATTCACCAAATTTTGAAGTAGATTTGGATTCTAGTCTTCTAATAGAATAATTTATTTTTGTTAGATTTAGTAAATTAGAATTATTGGACATGTTATTGATTAGTGAGGTTTCTAAAAAGTTGTGCTTATTTAATGATTTCATTTCTTTTGATATATTTCTTTTGCTTCATTTCCTTTTGTGTTAATAAACTAATTATTATTATTATTATTATTTTGCAAGAGTAAAGATCATTATGCTATTTTATTGTTAAAAGAATTTAATTTTTGCATATTAATTAAATAGATACTATTAGTGCTTGAAATGAATATTAATTATAGGTTAGAATGGCACTATAAAATGTCCATTTCTTTAGGTTTTTGTTGCACATTGAAATGTCATAAAATAATTCTTTTGGTACATTTCTAAGGTAGCTAGATATAAATATTTTGACAAGCTATAGTGTCACAAAAGTATTTTTTGGTAACATTTTTAAATGCAAGAATTTATGAATATTGTGGCATTTCAAAGTGTCAACTAAATAATTTTGTAGCATTTTAATATGCCACTACTATACAATGTTATGGCCTGTTAATATGTCATTTAAAATATCTTTTTGTGATATTTTAATATATCATTTATTATATTTTTTATGGCGGTACTAAGTCATTTAAAGAACTTTTTTTGGTATTTTAATATATTATTTAACATATTTTCTATGGCATTTTAGCATGTCATTTAAAGAAACTTATTATGGCATTTTACTATGTTACTACATGTATATTTTGTGGCATATTAGAATGTCACTTTAAAAAAAAATTATGGTATTTTGAGATGTCATTCAATACACTTTTTTGTGACATTTTAATGTCATTCATTGCATTTCTTATTGCATTTTATTAATGCCACAATATGATTAAAATAGTGACATTTATACTTTTAACTATATTATTATAAAATGAAACTTTAAAAAATTATCATTAAATATAAAATTACCATTATAATACTAATTAAGTGTCACTTTTTAATGCCAATAAATACGAATTTTCTTGTAGGAACTATTAATTTGTCCGACACATAATAGAACTACATTCATATCTAATACTACACGGTGCGATTCATTTAAGTGGGTGCTTGAGGGGAGCCCACATATAATTTTTGTCGTCAAAATTTTCATAAATTACTACTGTTCTGATTAAATGAATTGTTAAAAATAATAATAAAAATGTTCACGGGGTCCTAATAAATTAGCAATAACTAGTTAGTTAAGTATCAAGAGGGTAGTAATCAAATGAATTACCAAGCTACTAGTTACATAGTCTCTTAACAACTTTATTATTTATTTGCAACAATCTTCTGATAATTTTTTTTTTAAAATGGAATTCTAATTAAGATTGACACAAAACACTGTTCACACACACAAACACACACATAATATTATTGGCTATAGATAATATGTTGATTTAAAAGAAAACATGGAATTTATTGAAAACATCCACTAGGACTAGGAGCATGCAACAAGTTTGTCAAGGGCACCTTACGTACTTAGGCTTGATATGCATGAGGTGCCAACCTAGGCTTGGGGTGCACCATTACGGGCTCAGCCCGTTGCAATGTCAACCCGTAAGCTTCCTCCATGTTTAATGTTTGGGCTGAATGGCCATTAGCTAAATCGAAATTGAATCCATGAATCAAAGTTGCGGTCAATAATTGGACCATTCGAATTCCCAAACTCATTCCAGCACAAATTCTGCGGCCCGCTCCAAATGGTATCACTTCGAAATTATTACCTTTAACATCAACATTGGGCTTTTCTCCACCTGGTAGGAACCGCTCTGGCTTGAACTCTAGTGGATTCGACCATAGCTCTGGATCACGAGCTATGGCCCAAACATTGACCAAAAGTGTCGAACCCATCGGAATCAAGTATCCATTGACCTCACAGTTTTCGTGTGCAATCCTTGGTAAAGAGAGGGGGGTGGAAGGATGGAGACGGAAGGTCTCCTTGACAATAGCATGGAGAAAGGACAGTTGATTTAGATCAGACTCAGTCACAAGTCGATTCCTACCCACAACTAAATCAAGTTCTTGCTGAGCTTGGGCCAAAATTTTGGGATGCCGTACGAGTTCAGCTATGGCCCATTCCACTGTGCTAGATGTTGTGTCCGTCCCAGCAGTAAATAAATTCTGCAATGATTTTATTGAAGTTAGAAACTAAAAGCCCGTTTAGTTTTATTTTCAAAAGGCCATTTTTATTTTTATATGTATTTGAACGAAATATTATAAAGTAATGATTAGATAGGATATAGGATTGAAAAGTAAATTAATTTATATTTTTTTATATTTAAAAAGAATTATTTTTTTAAAAATATATGTATATTTTTTAATTAAAAAATAATTGTATTTACTTTATGTCAAATCAAAGTTAAATTTGATTGAGATATAATAGAATGATATGATAGATTTAGAAAAATTTTTGAGAAGAAAATGTATATTTTTTTTGAAAAAAATTATAAGAAAATATTTATTTTTAATTTTTATTCCTGAATAAAAATGAAAATGGACCTGAGAACAAATATGCTGTAAATTTTTTAAACCAGGTATCTTACCCACCCGTCTCGAGCTTAGACCAAACAAAAATTGATTACTTTAGACACATGTGTACAACGCTAGCCTGAACAATTGTGGGGCGTGGCATTAATTGCATTCATCAAAATTCAATGTAGCTTGGCAAGTAGTCTACGCATCTAGTTATGGGACAAGGACTTTTTCGATCATACAAAGATATTAAAAGTCGTGTAGGCCCGCACTAGTTGCATTCACATCTCCCCTCCCCAAGAAGATGAAGTGGTATTAAACTGCATGCATTCAACTTTCAATTCACTTTCCTAACCCCGAATGGACGTCAGGTAACAGCTAACACAAGTCATTGTCTGAAAGTTGGACCACTGCGTCCCTTTAGAAATCGAAGAAAACTCTTTCTTTAGCCAAGGCTGAAAGTAGCTAACCAAATTTTCTTATTTAAATACTGATACACGAAGGTCGTAATAAAGATTGAAAAGACATACATACCAGGAGTAATGCTTTAATCTCTGTGTCGGTAAGCTTTCCTCCCCCGCCATCATCCACGTCCTTCAATGAAATCAAGGTGCTCAATAAGTTCATATGCCCCTCCTTTCCATCATCAGAACCACTGATCTTATGCTCTTCAAGAATAGCAGTGAAAAACGCGTCAAAACGCTTGTGAAGCTTCTTCATTTTAGCGGCCACTCCCTGCAAGTCTAAGCGCTCGAGTGGTGGGATAAAATCGCCTATGTTGAACACACCTGCCAACACCATCAGCTCCACCACCATTTCTTTGAACTCCTCTGCCTTCTCATCTCCACCACCGCATACGTGGCCAACCACCCGCTTCCCTAGCATCACACGTGCTATTGCATTGGTCACACACACGTTCAGCATTTGATCTAATCGTACTGGAGTTTGCCCGGCGCCTGCTAGAGCGCGAGTCAAAATTC